>QLTV01003690.1:1918382-1931779 GCA_003457575.1 Thermophis baileyi | reverse complement strand
AGTTCTAGGTTGCTTCTCTCCTTGATTAGTTTCCACCCATTGCTTCTTGTCTTGCCCTCAGGTGCTTTGGAGAATAGTTTGACTCCCTCTTCTTTCTGGCAACCCCTGAGATATTGGAACACTGCTATCATGTCTCCCCTAGTCCTTCTTTTCATTAAACTAGACATACCCAGTTCCTGCAACCGTTCTTCATATGTTTTAGCCTCCAATCCCCTAATCATCTTTGTTGCTCTTCTCTGCACTCTTTCTAGAGTCTCAACATCCTTTTTACATCGTGGCGACCAAAACTGTATGCAGTATTCCAAGTGTGGCCTTACCAAGGCATTATAAAGTGGTATTAGCACTGCTGCCGAAGCCTTATGTGGAAATGGCCTTTGTTTTAGTCCCAGGGGAAGGCAAAGATTTTTAAGTGACTTGTGTCTCACTTGTCTATGGAGATTCTCAGTCATTCAGATCATAGTTGTTCCAGAGGTGCTTTTTCAAGAGGCACCTGGACTTTCTGGTTTTTCTTTGAAGACGTTTGCTTCTCATCCAAGAAGCTTCTTCAGATCTGACTGGATGGTGTGTCCCACTTGGCAATATTAATGAAGTCTCGATTCACCCCTTAATCATTCAGCCTAGCTTTAATCATAGGGTTGTTGTGTGGCTAAAATGAGTCACCTCTCTATATCCCATCCAGGGTTTGTGCAAAGAGGGGCGTGAGACAACCGTGATCAAAAATAAAATAGCACTGCTAGTAATTGTGTGGTGCAAAGCTCCATCCATATCTTGTGGAACTGGTGAAGGTTGCAATGCAAAGTTATTAGCTAGCTGTATGTCATATAATATCTACACTCTTGACCTGAATAATAGTCCACCACACTATCTAATGACACTGATGCTATTGCTACTACTTCCACCACCATTGCTAGCAGTAGTAATTTTGTATTAAGGAGATGCTGACCTACCCACAAGGATAATTACGAGTGAAGTGTGGATTACTTTGCAAATCTCTGCTGTCAATTAAATCTTCCCAACCAAGCATTGGTTGAAATGCACTGCAAAAAAACCTGAACTTTACAATCGGACCAGCTTATCCTTAAACTGGACTAGGGGGAAAGAAAGATACGTTTCTGAATAGCTATCAACTCTCCCACATTCCTTACTGGATGTAAGTAAAACAAAAAGAAGGCTTGAGATGTTAATCATAGGTGCGACTAAAGGACATGCTGTTCTGTCCCAGTTGCTGTTCAGGACACGCAACTGACTTTAGAGGAGGACACTATGACTTCTTTGTGAGCAGGCTGTGTGTTTCCCTGCCCTTCCAACTCTTCCTGCAAATTATTAAGTTCAACCTAGCATGCTTTTCTGTCCACATCCATTATTCCACTGATTATTTAATGCATCCTCAAGTTCTGTATAAAAAACAACAACAACTCAGAATGGTGCACGGTAACAATCAACTAGAGACGGTCCTTGACTTACGACCACAATGGAGCCCAAATTTTCCATTGTAACTGAGGCACTTAAGTGAGTTTTGCCCCATTTTGGGACCTTCCTTGCCACAGTTGTTAAGTGAATCATTGCAGTTACTTAGTTAGTAACACGGCTGTTAAGTGAATCTGGCTTCTCCGTTGACTTTGCTTGTCACATGGTCGCAAAAGGGGATCACATGACCCCGGGACACTGCAACTGTCATGAATATGAGTCAGTTGCCAAGCATCCGAATTTTAATCACGTGACCATAGGGATGCTGCAATGGTCGTATGTGTGAAAAACAGTCATAAATTTCCCAGTTCCACTGTAATTTTGAACGGTCACTAAACGAACTGTTGTAAGTCAAGGACTGCTTGTACAGTAAGCCCTGAAAATTCAAAATATTTTTTCTGATAGGGAGAATATAATTAAATAATTAGAATATATAAGCATTGAAAACCAAAAGATGCAACCCTGTTGAAATCAAAATATAGTAAAACAGATTGGAAGAGGTAGTAACTGGCCCTTTGCTAGCTCACGTGATGGAGAAAGATCATTTAAAGCAGGGGTCTCCAACCTTGGCAACTTTAAGCCTGGTGGACTTCAACTCCCAGAATTCCCCAGCCAGGTCTGGCTGGGGATTTCTGGGAGTTGAAGTCCGCCACGCTTAAAGTTGCCAAGGTTGGAGACCCCTGATTTATAGTGTGGGTGCCATCCTAGACAGGTTCATATGAGGACCCAGATTGTTGGGGGCAATATGCTGACTCTGTGAACCGCTTAGAGAGGGCTGTAAAGCACTATAAAGTGGTATATAAGTCTAAGTGCTATTGCTATTGCTATCAGTTGAAAATAATAGCCCACAAATTGTGATATAACCCACAAGGACCAAAATATAGTAAAACAGATTGGAAGAGGTAGTAACTGGCCCTTTGCTAGCTCACGTGATGGAGAAAGATCATTTAAAGCAGGGGTCTCCAACCTTGGCAACTTTAAGCCTGGTGGACTTCAACTCCCAGAATAGGACCTATAGGACCTATCTAATCAGCAATTTTAATTGCACAGATTTATATTGGGAAGTCAGATACCATATTCCCAAATTGTTCAGGACTTTATACACCAGCAGATTAAAAAATCCTGAATCTTGTTTCGGTCACTAATTCAGTCTCTAAGTCAAGGGACCTCTTTCTAATTCATCCTGGCTTTCTTCAGCCCAAACTACAATCCCCATAATCTGCAAATATCCTGGAAACTGAATATTACAATCCAACACAACGGGAGGGTCAAGAAAGAGATTGCTGCCTAACAGGATCTCCTATGTATGCAACGAAATTTCATTTTAATGTATGGCCATTAGTGTACATTTAAAGTGACAATAAAGTTATTCTAAGTCTAAATAAAAGCACCAACTCACAATTTCCCTAATCTAAAGCTTTATCAGCTTGCTTTCCTTTGTGTACTTTGGGAGGGAAGCATAGTCTTTGTTCCCAAGACTTTGTACTCACGTTAAGAAAACTAGCACATCAAGGATAATGGTTTGAAATTTACTTTTCCATGCCATGCTGATCTTCTGTGGCATGGCAAAACAGCTTGTTACCCAAAGACCATTTGTATGTCTACTTATGTGCAAGAGTATTTGATGAGGTATTTACAGGCCTAAGTGGTCCAGTCTAGAAATATGCTTATTTTCTTGTCAGCTATGCATTTTATAAAGTGTTACATGCTCTTGATGCAAAAAAAAAAAAAAAGAATACAACAACACAGCAAATTGCTGGACAGCAGAAATGAGCTTGTTCAATGCTACCCATTGTGGATGATTAATTTCTACTTTTAAGATCTGGAGGTCCAAAAAGCTTATCTCTTGCTGAGGTGTCTTTTCTGTCCTTGGATCCTTAAAAACTCCTGTATTTGTGTAGTTCCTACCCTATTTCAAGTTGGGATACACTCAGGAATTTATTTGATCAGTCTCTCTTTCCACACACTCTCTTTTTTGATAGGTCTGAAAAGCCTCAAATATTTAACAAATGCAAAGTCTGCAGGTAATAAAATTACATTTGTATTCCTTTCACTATTGATATGCAAGATTTCTTTTATGAAACATTTTCTGTATGCTGCAGTATTTTCTTGATAATATAAAGTATATAAACCACTAAAATATGAGGGGGGGAAATGCCTGGCATATCGACAATGATTTAAGGGCATGTGTTCCCAATTGGTTTTGGGAATGCTTACAATAGGGCTTTGATTTTGTTTTTTTCACCAGACATAAGGAAAGTTCAGAAAATATTTACCAAGACTTTGTTTTATCATTAGCGACAGAGTTTGAGGAAGTTCAAAGGAACTTCCCCCCGAGATCCGTATTACCCCCACCTTACTGGCTTTCCGTAAAGCTGTTAAGACCTGGCTTTTCCGGCAGGCCTGGGGCCAATAATTGACTGATTGGCCCATGTTTGTTTGTGTGAATGTTTTATTTTAATATTGATGTATTTTTAAATTGGTTTTTATATATATATATGTTTCTATTGTTGTCTTTTTTTATATACTGTGAGCCGCCCAGAGTCCTTCGGGAGTTGAGCGGCATACAAATTTTGCAAAATAAATAAATAAATAAATAAATAAGTAATGGGGACCAAGATCGTGTTTCTAAGTACCTGAAGCAAAGACTTATTCTTTGTTGCCCTGGAGAGATTTAGATCTTGCAAGCTGCAATGGTAGGAGGCCATATTTCACGTGAACATCAGAAGAGACTTAATGATAGTAAGAACAATTCCATATTGGTGTCACTAGAAAGATAGCAATCTTTTCCACCCTGGAGGTATTCGTAGACAGTCTACTGTCACAAAGGCAGAAAGGCACATATGGTGCTGGTGATTTCCTTTGTCTTATTGTTATTAAATATATATATATTGTGAGCTACCTGGAGGTGCTCTTGGTTAGAGCTGTCCATTGCCTTTTGTTTTTTGTTTTATTTAAAAAATGTATTGTTCTTGTCTGCGAGAAAACTGTCCTTATTCCCAAGCTATTTATATGCTTCCAGACAAAAGTAATGCAATACTCAGAGCCTTTTCAAGTTCCTACCTGCCTTTTAACATCATTCAGTCCCAAATCTAAAAAGATCTCTCGCTGGAAACCTCGGTCAAAAAGCAGCACCAGTGCAACTTCCTTTGCTAAGCCTATTCTTTCATCCAACAATAGTCATCCAGAGCTATTAATATTTTTTTTTTAACCCTAGGCCACTTCTGCAGTTCCTATGCACGAGTCTAAGACAGCCTGAAGCACTGAAGGTAGCTTTGCAGGAAGAAGTAGATAGCCGTTTGCTTCGATGAAAAGGCCACTTAATCAACCTGAATGGCTCTCTCTAATCAGTACATTACTCCAAGCAGGATTCCAGCATGCCTTCCTTCCGTTACCATCAGTGGGATAACACACAATTACCTGGTTCCATTCAGAAGCAATATTTCAGGCTTCTGGGATGGGAAAATGCAGAGGGAGGCAACTCGCAAAGGCTCAATGATAGTAGGAAACACAAAATGCACAGTGAACGTGTGGGTGAAGTGAAGTGGCTATAGGAAACAGGAGGAGAGAAATGAAACTCACAACTGATATCTTAAGATCAGGTTGTAGCAAAAGTTCCACAGCATGGAGTAATTTCCCTTTCTCCAGTGGCATTGTTTCATAAAGCTTTCCAGTAGCTGTGTCAAAAAGAAAAACAGAAAGTAAAGCAACGGAGAAAAAAAACACTCCAGCTATAATCTCAGGGAAGTGTTGCCAAGATTTGGAAAAAGTGGAAAGAGAAAGGGAGGGGGAGCCAATGGGGTACATAAAAAAACCTCCACTCAAGCTTTTCTTATGTATGATTGCTTAATTGTAATGGCTGAGTTAATTTTACCTCCAGGTTGTCATTAATAGGCAAGGACGATGGCATGGGGATTCATTCAAATAAAGCCAATGTTGTTAAAGAGCTGTGGTGGCGCAGTGGTTAGAATGCAGTATTGCAGGCTAATTCTGCCAGCTGCCAGCAGTTCAATTCTGACTGGCTCAAGGTTGACTCAGCCTTCCATCCTTCTGAGGTCGGTAAAATGAGGACCCAGATTGTTGGGGGCAATAGGTTGACTCTGTAAACCACTTAGAGAGGGCTGTAAAGCACTATGAAGCGGTATATAAGTCAAAATGCTATTGCTATTAAATGAGAATAAAATAGCAAAAGAACAGGATTGATGGTATCTGACCCGTACATATAAAACGATGCTGAAAAAGATGCAATAAAAGACCACCAATGTGATTAATAGACTACAGCAGCTCCTTTACAAGGAAACACTACAATGAGTGGGCTTTTGGGGTTAGTTTATAAGCAAGTACTGCATAGGGAAATGTGACAAAAAAATATTATAAAATCATACTGTGGACAGAGCCTTTTTCCCTTGCTCTATTATACTGTATTGTTAGAAATTGAGCTCATCCATTGAAACTGATACAGAAAGTTACAGGTAGTATTCCACTTATGACCACAATTGAGCCCAGAATTTCTGTTGCTAAGTGAGACATTTGTTAAGTGAGTTTTGCCCCATTTTACGACCTATCTGGCCACAGTTGTTAAGTGAATCGCTGCAGTTGTTAAGTTAGTAACACGGCTGTTAAGTGAATCTGGCTTCTCCATTGACTTTGCTTGTCAGAAGGTCGCAAAAGGGGATCACGTGACCCCAGGATACGGCAACCGTCATAAATATGAGTCTGAATGAAGCCAAGTGTCTGAATTTTGAACATGTCACCATGGGGATGCTGCAATGCTCATAAGTCTGAAAAACAGTCATAAGTCACTTTTTTCAGTGCCGTTGTAAATTTGAATGGTCACTAAATGAACTGTTGTAAGTCGAGGACTACCTATATTTAACATAGTTAAATCATGGATTGTGATCAATTATGATAGCACCACCAGTTTAGGTATTAAATAAAGGGTCAAGTTGGAATTTAAAAGGGAACCAGACAGATTCATTTCATATATAGGCTCTTGGTGTCTTACAATTCATGAATCATAGACAGCACACATTCAGAATCCAGCTACAGTAGAACCTCTGGTCACAACCATAATTCGTTCCATAACTTTGGTCGCAACCTGATTTGGTCGTGACCTGGACCTAATTTTGGAAATTTGGCGCTTACAAAAAAAATGGCGTGGAAGGTGAAATCGGCCGTGGGGAAAAAAAAGTGAATTTTTTGGTCAGAACCCAATTTTGTTGTGGTCAGAAGCGTTCGTGACCAGAGATTCTACTGTACTGAGGAACACCAGTGGAACAGGATTTTATGACTTCCTTGTTCATATATCTTGGGCTCCTGAATGCAGGGTGAAATCTAAGTCAAATAAATAGCTGTGTATCTAGTTAGTCACTGATATAATATGCTCGACTGGAAAGTCCTTAGTCTGATTCAAAACATCTTGTACTCATGCATCAGAAGTCAGTGTGAGGTCTAGAAATTCAGCAGGACAACTAACAATCGACCTGGGAAATGGCAATCCAAAAAACCCCTGAGCCTCTATGGTTCCTCTAGTGATGCCATCTTAACCTTAGATCCAGATCAAGCTAGATCAATGATGGCTAACCTTTTCCGGACCGAGTGGCCAAAGCGCGCGCCCGAACCCCCAAAATGCAATGCCCCCGCGCATGCGACCCACCCCCACACATGCATGTGCGGCCCCCTGCATGCCTCCACCCCCTATGCATGTGTGCGCAGCCCCATGCATGTACCCCACCCCCCGTGCATGCACGTGCGGCCCCCTGTGCATGCACGTGCGGCTCCCACATGTGCTCTGCCCCCTGCATGCACGCGCAGCCCCTCACACACACCCTGCCCTTACACATGTGGCCCCCATGCATGTGCACACAGCCCCCCTGCACATGCCCTTCCCCCTGTGCATGCGTACACGGCCCCCTGCACGCACCCCACCCCCACCCCCACGCATGCGCGGCAGAGACCCAAAGACCAGCTGGCCGGCGGGAGGTGTGCGTGCATGCACGGCAGAGCTGAACTGGGTCAACAGCTCACGTGCCCACAGAGAGGGCACTGCGTGCCACCTCTGGCACGCGTGCCATAGGTTCGCCATCACGGAGCTAGATCAATACTAAGGCAAAGCATCTTAGATACAGAAGGTCAAACAAAAATCGCTTTCTCTCATAATACAATTGCAAATAACCAAATGCCATATTTATAACATATCAGACCTTCCAAATTTAGGAGACCCCTATCTTTCAATTTCATGTTCTCCCATAGCTAGGTCCTGGAAGGAAAATATAGTAAAACCCCATTTGAATTCCGATGCAGCTCCCAGTGATATAGGTACTGTAGAAACCAGAGCCCATCTTCTTCTACATGAGCCATGGTGGCGCAGTGGTTAGAATGCAGTACTGCAGGCTACTCCTGCTGACTGCCGGCTGCCAGCAGTTTGGCAGTTCAATTCTCACCAGTTCAAGGTTGAGGTCAGTAAAATGAGGAGCCAGATTGTTGGGGATAATATGACTCTGTAAACCTCTTACTGTAAAGCACTGTGAAGCAGTGTATAAGTCTAAGTGCTATTGATATTACTATATAGCCATGATGGCGAACCTATGGCACGCGTGCCAGAGGTGGTACGCAGCACCTCTCTGTGGACACGCGAGCTGTCGACCCAGTTCAGCTCTGCCACACATGCCTCCTGCTGGCCAGCTGGTCTTTGGGTCTCTGCCACGCATGCGTGGGGGTGGGGTGCATGCAAGGGGCCGCGCGCGTGTGCACAGGGGGGCAGGGCATGTGCAGGGGGGCCGCGTGCACATGCATGGGGGCTGCATGCATGGGGGCAGGGTGCATGTGGGGGGGCTGCACGTGCATGCGTGGGAGGCAGGGCACATGTGGGATGCCGCACGTGCATGCACAGGGGGCCGCACGTGCATGCGTGGGGGTGGGTCGCATGCGCGGGGGCCACGCACGCATTGCATTTTGGGGGTTCGGGTGCGCGCTTTGGCCACTCGGTCCGGAAAAGGTTAACTATCACTGCTATATAGCCAGTTCTAACAGGGACAATTGCCACCTTTTGTTTAAAGTTCAGGGGCGCTCTGATAGCTTTTATCTTTTAAATCAAGATAAATTTGTTTCTCTAAAAGTAGCAAAATTCTGCTACATTATGTACTATATAAGGTTTGCCCACAAATGGTTGCTATTTGTTCTGGTTGTTAGGGGATAGTTTTGTGTTGTTCATTATTGATTGTACTTTTATTGGTCAATGACTGAAATAAAGTGTCTGTCTGTCTGTCTGGAGGAGGATACTCTGTCATTTCTGGCAAAACTCATCAAGGTCATTGATTATTGAATCTGGGACTGGACCAGTGTAAACAGGGCAAGATAATTTGCAAAGTGTTTCTGGAGCTTCCCATCTTCTGAAGAACCTGGATCAAAAGGCTGTTTTGCAAATTTGTCATAAAAAAGCTTTTGAGTCATCTACCATTTTGGTCACTGGAACTGTTTTTTAATAGTCCTTTCAGCAGCTGAAGAAGCTCTGTTAAATGGCTACCTGAAGATACAACGAAGGTAGCAAAGTAAATTATGCTGACCAACTTTACTGTTCCATACAGGTCCTCTCAGTAGAATTTGATCTTGTTTACTTTGGGACTTCTGCTGTTTGACTTCAGGTTCTTGCTTCTGAGGTCACTTGCTCTTCCTCCAAATACAAGCTTAGAATCCATATTGCAGGAAAGTAATCTTGTCTATCTTTGAATATTAGCCATAAAATGCTTCAACACATTTAAGAATATCTTGAATTCTATTTGTTTCTTTCATAACTGATCTCTTATCACTATGGAGTCAAGAGTTAGGAAGTGAGATGAGGCAAGAGTTCATAGCAATTGAAAATCAGATGGCTCAAAACATATAGCAACTGAAGTAGGTTAAAGGAAAATAACATATTTTCTAAGTTTCTAAGACAAAAGACAAGTCAAGGCATTTGCAAGAGTGCTCAAGATGGTAGTCATAAGCATCTGATTGAAGCCATCATCTTGACTTTTTGACCGCTAGGGTTGCCTCTTGATCAAATGTCAATCTTATGAAGAAAAAGCTGCATGGCTCTATTTACTTGGAATAATCGTGTATCAGAAGTTAACTTGTGAGAAATAATGCCTCTTCCAACCCCACCTCACCCCAACTGACCTATATTATTTCATGAATTTCCAAAGGGCTTTGAACTGCTTGGAAGAAACTTCTGGCTGAATACCATTTGAAATATATAGAAACAGTTATTGCTTGAGAATGTCACAAGTAAATTAGTAATCAACATTAGAATTCTAGATTGCAAAGCAGAAGATGCCGAAAGGGATTGCAAATCATAACCTCTCTTAATTTTGTTGTAGATTTCAGGATAATTGCAAAATATATTTAGATTTCAGGATTTTTTTCACTTTATCAACCCCATTATTTATTTCCACAATCCAATGCTATGGTAAAAAGAACAACTCAAGCGAGTAAGAATCTTATCAGGAAAAAAGAAGCCCTATAGAACTACAGTAAAGGGAATATAATTGATAGTCTTTGCGTATGGAAGACCCAATGACTGTTCTTCAAGAGACACCTGTAGCTGAAATAATGACGCAGCTGTCAAATTGGACTCAGTAAGTGTCTACTATAAGGTCAGAAGGCATTTCAGCTCAAATGAGTAAAATCACTGAAAATGCAAATCTGGAGTCTATGAAACACACACACACACACACACACACACACACACACACAGAGAAGGTTTTTTTTTTAAATGATCAAGTGTTTGTGACAGGTGCTAATACAGTTTGAAAAGAGTTATTAAATGTCCTGTAAGGGGTGCATGGGAATTTTTTTGGGGGGGAAATCAGCTATGCAGTCTTTTGAGATCAGTTGCAATCAAATAACTGCTATAGTTAAATAAAGAGGGTTCCATTCTTAAAGCTCCTATGGCAACAAGTTGCAAATTTGCAAGTGTACACCCCCATTGAGACATTCAAGATCAAATTGTCAAAAATGAGCGTGTTCTAGAAAACATTTGTCATTTTATCTCTGAATAGTTGGAGCAGATTGTACTGCATTGAAACTTGAAAAATATAGTAAAATTACCGTCATATGAGGAGAGGCCATGGTTACCTGCTCCGTCAAATCTTCTATGATCAGCCTGTAAATAATTAAATAAATGAAATCTTTCCTAGCTCGTTTTACTAAGAATTAGAAATATTCTCTTTTCAATAAAGGATTGGGGTTGAAATGAGGGCTCCTTGGTGCTCTCTGAGTTTTCTTGTTTTCTTGCAGACGTTTCATTACCCTAATTAGGTAACATCACTGATGTTACCTAGTTAGGGTAATGAAACGTCTGCAAGAAAACAAGAAAACTCAAAGAGCACCAAGGACCCCCCCCCATATTCCCTTTTACAGCATTAATATGGGGAAAATATGGACTATTCTTATTCATACATGTATAAAGATGTATAGAGCCTAGTATCTGTTGAAGAGAACTCTGCTAATATAGAACCTTCAATACATTCTTGGCATAGTTGGTTGACAAACTCCTCTTTCATAAAGTAGAGAGGATCAGTTTACATTCTTTATTTGACCTAATCAGTAGGGAAGAATTGGTCAAGGAGATACCAGAGTTTTAGAAATGTATGAGTGTAATGCTTACATCAATCCTGTATCTTAGATGTCAGAAAAAGTGATTTGTCAGATAAATGCTAGGTAGGATATCATGGCAAGATAAAATAATAGAGACAGCAAGCCAAGATAAGTAAGAGTTCCTGAAAAGAAAATTACTAAACATAATCTAAAGTCATGCCAAAGGGGAAAACAGAAGGAAGAAAAGAATAATGGAAGAAAGTTTTATTGAAGGTAATTTTTTTCATCCTGTAGTTCTGTCCTGAATCCAGTATCTTTCTTTTGTTTGATTTATTTTTTTTAACTCAATTATGTAGTTAAGGTGTTTCGAGAATCCTTATTATATCGCAGATGAAATAAAACTCAAAGAAGCTAATATACACAAAGTTACTAATACAATTCAAAATAACTTTGATTATTCAGGAAATTGTTCATTATTCTGAAATGAACAAAGTGATAATCCCACCAAATCAAGTGCAAAGTTTTTGTGTTGAGGTAAAATTTTATTATCATCTTCAACAAACATGGCTACTACAAAAATGACAAAAATTGTTATGGCACTAATATGTGTAAAAGCATTTTGAATGTTCAGGAGGTAAACATGATTCAGAAGGATAATGTGATTGTAAAAATGTTTATGTGGTTTTAGGAAGAATTGGCAGAAGTTAGGATAATTTTCCAGTTGTAAGATATTGTAAGGGATCATACATCATCTGAAATATTGTCAGCATTTCAGCTGATACACTAAGAAAGACAGAAAAAACCCAAGGAGAGTTCAGAAAAAGGTGATTAAGAATATGGAAAATAAATTGTACGAGAAAAGATGGAAGTAATTTGAGAAGAGAATTTGAGAAGGAGTAGAAAGAAATGAAGGTAAAGAAAAAATGATAGCATTCTTCAAATATCTAAAGGACAGATGTTTGAAGAAACTGGTGCTTCTATTCTGCCTAAGATCTAATTTTAAAATGAGCAGTTTTTCATTGAAGATTAAAAGAAAGAGTTTGTCACTTTTCAGACTGATGAATTTTGAGGAAGATGATCAGACCTGGTCTGGGGAAATGTAGAAAGCCACTACATAGCTGTAATCAGTAAGGAGTTTGTTGCCATCTAAGGGTAATCAGGATTAGTAGTCCAGAACATGGGCACTAAGAAAGCTGTAGAACCTTTCTCCCTCATTTTAATATCTCAAGAATGCTTATAGGACCTTCCTGGGAATAAAGAAAGAGCTAGAAGCTTGCACATTCCTTTGCAGTACCATATGCCACGTTTCCAATTCTTTATTTATTTATCAGAAGTATATTACAATAGAATGTGATAATCTATTCTTGATGCAAGAATCCTGATGGCTTTACTTCTTGCATCTAAGACTTGTCTTCTTGGTAATTATCTCCTCACCAGGGTGAGTAACTTGTGGCTCAAACATCCTAATTTGGGGAAATTAAGTAACCATGTGCATCAAAGACTCCAAAGTGTTTAATCTATCCATGATAAATTGACTTCCTTCAAACAAAAATTTAAAAAGGCCAAAATAGTCCACATATCTTGCCTTCATCCTCTGATGACCTCATTATGTCATTACCACACCCTCTGGAAATTACAGCAATCTTCATTTTTAAAAAAAATCATACAATTATATGGAAGTAATCCCCACTGAGCTCAACGAGGCGTACTTCTGAGTAGCCATACCAAAAAATCTGTGATTGTAAGTGTCTCAATGTTCCTCTTAAACAAGAAACACTGTAAGAAATACTGGAGAGAAAGGAGAGATAAAGGTTATATAGTACATGTCTTCAAGAAAAGTATCTGGAAAGAAATTATTCCCATTTACAGAATGTGTTGAAATCTCAAAGAAAGATAACTTGAAATTCTGGGTACATTTCAAAAGAACATATTTAGAACTGAACATTGGTCTATGAATTTTATATGGATGGCTAACAACTGATTAACAAAACAAATGGTATTTAAAGGATATTAGGAATAAATCTTTTTGGAACTTTTCCAACTGGTCATTCTGCTACATTAAAGATTTCTAGTTTTCTTCTCTCTCTCTTTTAAATTTCTGAATAGAAATGAGCTAAGTGAGCCTTCAGTTTAAGAACAAATGACATTATTCTGAACTAATAATAAATCCAACATGGTTAGGAAGGGAACTGATTTTAGACTTTCCAAGCTTGAGAAGTATAGTGTTAGATTAAACAGATCTTCTGGATAGAATATATATATATATATATATATATATAAATAAATAAATACTGGCGAACCGCTGTATGGCCCTCTGTTGTATCCTACGGGTCTCCTCTGCAGTTCCAGTCTAG
>QLTV01003690.1:1899147-1917190 GCA_003457575.1 Thermophis baileyi | reverse complement strand
TGAAAGAGATAGAGATAGAGATAGAGGTAGAGATAGAGATAGAGATAGAGATAGAGAGAGAGATAGAGAGAGAGATAGAGATAGAGATAGAGATGATATAGATATAGATGATATAGATATAGATGATATAGATATAGATATAGATATAGATGATATAGATATAGATATAGATGATATAGATATAGAAAAAATAGATATAGATATAGATATAGATATAGATATAGATATAGATATAGATATAGATATAGATATAGATATAGATATAGATATAGATATAGATATAGATATAGATATAGATATAGATATAGATATAATATAAATAAATTGGGAATACTTTATTAAGATAGCTTTTAGGAAGATAGCTATTGGGAAGCTAAAATTGATTTTGAATTGAATTGACTGATTGTTTGAGGGGTTAGACCTTTGGCTCCCGCATCCCAATATCAAATAAGGCTACAAATTAATCAAAATGTGCTGCTAAAAATTGCAAAGTTTTTTTTCCGAAATTGCAAAGTTTTTTTTCTTTTAAGATCAGTGGTGCTTATTTTCTTCTGCTTCTTGGGCAGGGAAAGCTTGAATTTTAAACATCTGATAACACAAATTGTTTGGCTTCATGTATGGCCTTATAATAAACAATCTGTCCTGGCTTGATTTTTTTCTATCTGATATAGCTTGATCATCTTTGTATTGTCAACTAGTAAGGAAATTTAATCATAATTAGACCTGCTTGCACAGAAATACAGTACAAAGCATAGTAAAACGTATTCATCCCATACAACCATTTTGTTCTGGTAAGCAAGATAGCATCTCCCTAGAGAGGTTTGGGAGACAGTGTTTTCCACATCTGGGATGTTCTAACCTCATGATTTCATGACTGAATATCATGGGCATTGCAACACAGCTAGAGAGCACCACGTCAGGGAAGGTGGGCTCAAGTCCTTAAGGCAGCTGAATCATGCCAATTTCATTGAGAAACAGATTTGGTACAAGCATGAAATTGCAATAATGCCCATACCACTTCATTTTATCACTTGTTGGCACTGAAAATGGCACAAATATCTGATGCTGATCATATTTCACTTGACTAGCAACCTAATGTCTCTGATTAGGGTTCTATTTTGTGTTTTATTCAATGGCAAGACAATAGGTATTACATTTAATATGCTTCTTTAAAAAAAACATTTCTGTAATTCCTTAGGCCAAATATCATGATCTGTTAGTTAGTTTTTTTCTGACAATTTCCTCGTTAATTGTCAGATTCCTTCTTAGAACCTTCTGGCTCAATGGTTTTCCAAGAAACTGTAATGGCGTGTAGGAAAGACCTTGGGAGACTGGGCAAGGAGATGCTGCCAAGAAACGGTAAGAGGCAGCATAGCCCACAACTGGATAGTGGGTGAGGCAAGAGGCTCAGGAGAGACCCTCCCTCATTTTTTGGGTTATAAAGGAGATGTGTGTGTGGGGGGGAATTGTGCTTTCAGACTTGCAAGGTTCTGTTGATGTAGCTTTACAATAAAATAGAATTAGCTCAGCTGGTTGCAAACCAGTTTACTCTAACCTAGCCAGTTTTTTTTAATTTATTTATTTAATTTATTTGTTTGTCCAACATGTACAAGGTAGCAAGTATAAGTATGAACATAAACATGAACAAAGGAAGTAAATACAGATAAATGGGGACAGTAAGACAGGGATGGTAGGCACGCTGGTGCGCTTATGCACGCCCCCTTTATGGACCTCTTAGGAATGGGGTGAGGTCCACGGTAGACAGTTTGAGGTTGAAGCTGTGAGGGTTTGAGGCTGTAACAACGGAGTCGGGTAGAGCATTCCAGGCATTGACCATTCTGTTGCTGAAGTCGTATTTTCTGCAATCGAGTTTGGAGCGTTTTACCTTGAGTTTGTATTGATCGTTTGCCCGTGTATTATTGTGGTTGAAGCTGAAGAAATTGTTGACAGGTAAGATGTTGTAGCAGACAATTTTGTGTACTATGCTTAGATCGGACCACAGGCGTGTTAATGTCCGATATACAGTGTGGATTCCAGGCAGATGAGCTGTATTCAAGAATTGGTCTGGCAAAGGTTTTGTATGCCCTGGTTAGCAGTGCAATGTTACCGGAGAAGAAGCTTTGCAAGATTAGGTTAAGAACTCTTAATGCCTTTTTGGCAATGCTGTTACAGTGAGCTCTGGGGCTTAGATCGTTTGAGATGAGTACTCCTAAGTCCTTGACAAAGTGAGGGTCGTCTACGATATCGTTTCCACCCAACTTTTATTTGGTGTTCTGATTTACTCCAGGAGGCCAACAGAAACAGGCACCGACAGAAAATGGTACTTCATTCCACTTTGGAATCAGCCTTGGTCTTGATTGATCTCATGAACAAATTAGTTTTGGGAAGCTGAAACAATCTCTTATTGGAACTGCAGCAAAACTTGTATTTTCTTTGGAAGCACTGTGCTTCTATGGCCTTTGCAGATGGTTCTTACCTTACTTGCTCTCAGATCCTGTGCTCAGGAAGGCTACTATTCTTTTACTCCTGCCCTCATATCCGCATCAGAGGGTCAACAGAAGTTTCTGGGATTGCATCTTCCTGCAAACGCTGTTCAGCACTCACCTCCTTTATTAATCTAGTAGTAATATACAACTTTGGTCACAGTATTGGGGAAAGCACTGAGCATCACAATTGCCAACACACAGTGGCATTTCACTGTCACAACTCAGGGGGGCTTTTAAAAGCAACTGAGGAATGCTGGCAAAGAGGAGGATCAAAATCCTTTCGAGGATTTCAATCTGCTTTTGTTTATTTATTACAATTGGTCTTCTCTGCCTCAATTCACATCGCAGCAAATGCCTAGAGCTATTCAGTATTGAAAAGGATCGAAATGCTGTACACGGTGAGGATGGGAAAAAAATATTTTATTGAGATTGAGTAGATGTTTCTATTTTATAACTGATGATAAGTCAGGGGGCAGGCCATTGATTAAATACTGCTTTTTGTTATTGTTTATTAGTTTATTAGTTGGAGGAAAGGGAGGCGAGAACTCATGTCTCACATTGTATTTTTTATATTCCTTATATTTCAGTGTCTACGTTGAACAAGTTCTTTGCAAAGGATGCTGGTGGAAATTCTGATGGTGTGAAAATGCCATAAGTTAAAATGAAGGATTGCTATTTTTCCTTTTCTTCTTTGACTGATGTTCTAGGTCTGCATTTTTCTGATTCATAGTAGACCACAAAATCTGTGTAAGAGACATTTGCCAACCTTACACAATGTAATAAGAAGAAACCCTAAACCTGGCTGGGGTGTTCTGGGAGTTGAAGTCCACACAACTTAAAGTTGCCAAATTTGAACAATGATGGCCTAAAGCACAGGTGTCAAGCTCACCGCATCACGTTGCCGTCACATGATGTTTTGCGACGTTTTTCGCATTTGTGGAGCTGGGGTGGGTGTGGCCTGTGTGTGACGCATCTGGCCTGCAAGCTGCCAGTTTGACACCCCTGGCCTAAAGCTACCAATCTACCCATTCTTTTAGAAGGGACTCTATTGACCCTAAGGTACCCCTTCTTTAAACTTTTGTCAGATTTAAGCTCTTCATTCCTTCTGGTCATTACTTCTAATCTTGCAGATTCTAACAAATAGAGGACAGATTATTTTGAAATGCATTCTGCTATTTTTTTTTTAATCAATCAATAGCCATAAATAAAATACCTAATTCTGAAGCATCTAGTCCTCCAAACTCTTTTGCTGACTTTTTTTTTAAACCTACTGTATACATCTTTTAAATAAAAAAAATGTTACTGAAAATGAAAGTTATTTATGAGTTCTCAAATTCAATTGCGCAGGCTTGAAGAATAAACCTACAGTCTCAAAAAGGAAAAGAACTAGAGTTTAAAATGTGAACAGGTTTAATTGGTAGCTATAGCAACGTAAAATAAGTTGATTGATGAGGGGGCAATTTCATTTCTGAAATTTTTAAAAAAGTTAATATTTGAATGTAAGGCCGTCTTCTTGACAGTTTGTGTCACAATCAAATCAAACTAAAGTATTTATTTCAGTGTGAGAATTTTTTTTTTTAAAAAAATAACCATTTACAAATACACTGCCAGTGTTTAGCCTTTTAGCTACATGAGATTCTTGTTTATTACACTGGAGTTACATCTAAATCCTTCAATGTTCATAAAAGTATCTATATTGAAATCAATCCAATGATTTTTATTTCTATAGGGAGTTTCCTTTCTCTAGGCAGTTATATAACACACACACACACACACACACACACACACACACACACACACACCGTACTTTTTGGAATATAAGATGCACTCCCCCCCCCTAAAAGTGGGTGGAAATGTCTGTGCGTCTTATACACCGAATGTTACCGAAGCCCTGCCCACTCGCCGGCCCCCACCCTTTGGCTGTTTTCGGCCTCCGCGCGTCGCATTTTTGGCTTCCGCACACTCCATTTTAGACCTGTTCCAGGCTGCAGCAATTGTCACAGCACATCGCTGCCGATCACTGCCTCCGCGCATTGCCTTTTTGGCCTCCGCACATTGCATTTTCGGCCTCTGTGCATCACATTTTTGGCCTCCGCATGCCCCGTTTTAGACCCGTTCCAGGCTGCGGGGATTGCCACAGCACATCGCCGCTGATCGCCGCTTCCACGCATTGCATTTTCGGCCTCCACACATCCCATTTTTGGCCTCTGCACATTGCATTTTCAGCTGGTTCCAGGTGGTGGGGATCAGCGGTGGCAGCGGCCAAAAATGCGACGTGCAGAGGCCAAAAACGGGGTGTACGGAGACCGAAAAAGCAATGTGCAGAGCAGGGGTGAAATTCAGAAATTTTCCCTGCCGGTTCTGTGGACGTGGCTTGGTGGGCATGGCTTGGTGGGCGTGGCTTGGTGGTCATGTGACTGGGTGGGCGGGCATGGCCAAGTCGATGTCACTTCTTTGCCCTAATGACCTACAAAAAGAAGATATACCAATTATTATACACAAAACAATAAAAGAGGTACACAAATACTTACATAAGAGCAATAAGAGTGTTAAAAAACTGATGATTACACAGTGATCAAAACACCAAAAGAATAAAAAAAAATATGATCAAAACACCAAAAAAATAAAAACAGCTTTCACCTATAAAATCTATATTTTTAGATTTGTGCAGTGAGATTTTGTGTGTTTCTGTAGTGAATGTGAAACACTACAGAAACACACAAAATCTCAGAAAGCTGCACAAATCTAAAAATATAAAAGCAGCAACCTCACAAAATCACAACTTAAAAACCTGATGATTACACAGTGATCAAAACACCAAAAGAATAAAAAAAAAACCATGATCAAAACACCAAAAAATAAAAATAAAAACAGCTTTCCCCTATAAAAGCTATATTTTTAGATTTGCGAAAAGTGAGATTTTGTGTGTGTAGTGAGTATGAAACACTACAGAAACACACAATCTCAGAAAGCTGCACAAATCTAAAAATATAAAAGCAGCTAAATTTTATATGGCTATTTCCTAAAAAAACATGCTAGGCCACCCACAACCGATTGCTGCCAGCATCACGAACAATGCGAGGCGGCGGCACGCTAGGCCACAACCAGCACTGCTTACCTTTGAGCGGGCATCGGTGAGGCGACTGAGCGAGGTGCTGAGCAGGGTTTGGCGAGGTGACTGTGCGAGGCGCTGAGCTGAGAGGGAGTTGGTGAGGCAATTAGGGAACATATATAGGGCGGGGGTGGGTGGGTAGGGCAAGTGGCCGGAAGGGCTGAGTGAGTGGCCGGAAGGGCCGAGTGAGCGGCCGGAAGAGGTGAGCGGTGAGCGGGCAAGCGGGCAGGCATGGGCGGGGCTAACCAGTGATGGTTTTACTGGCTCGGTGAATGGATGCAAATTGTCCCTAATGGCTCCCCCGAGCCGGTCCAAGCCAGTCGAATTTCACACCTGGCGCGGAGGCCAAAAATGCAATGCATGGAAGCCAGTAATGTGATGCACGGAGGGCAAAATCGCAACACGCGGAGGCCAAAAACGCAACGCGCGGAGGCGGCGATGGGCTGTGGCGATACCTGCAGCCTGGAACAGCTGATTGGTGGTATTCCGGAAGGCCGATCCAACCGCCAATCAGCTGCTAGTGCTGAATCAGGCTGCGATAATGTGCTGAAGCTGACCAGGATCTTTGCTGTTTGCTGCAAGGACGCTAGCCAGATGAATACCGATGGATGCTGGTAGGCAGAGGCAGAATTTTTTTTTCTTGTTTTCCTCCCCAAAAACTAATGTGCGTCTTATACTCCGGAGCGTCTTATACTCTGAAAAATACGGTGTGTGTGTGTGTGTGTGTGTGTGTGTATACCGTATTTAGAAAAGAAAGAAAAGAAAGAATAGAAAGAAAAGAAAGAAAAGAAAAAAAAAAACAAACAAAGAAAAGAAAGAAAAGAAAGAAAAGAAAGAAAAGAAAGAAAAGAAAGAAAAGAAAGAAAAAAGATACAAAGCAGTAGATCCCAATCATCTTTACAAAAATTCTAAGTACAATTACAAACTTACCTTTTACTCTATGGTTACAACATACTCTCTTATTTCTATAATCTACCTTGTCTAATCATCAAAACCATGAATCATAAGTTCATTTTTTTGTTTCACGTTACTACATTTCAGCAGTAAATGTAGATGTTGTCTTGTCTCTGATCAAATAAGTCAACATTTGAGCAAGTTCCATCATCTTCATCAACTGTTCCTCCATTGTGAGTAGTGCTAAATCTTTTCATCTTTGTGCATATAATAATCTCGATGCAGTTATCATGTACAAAAGCAAAGTTCCATTACTTTTTTCCCCCAACTGTCTGTCCAATAATCCTAAGAAAAACTTCTGGTCTCAATTGCATATTAATCTTTAAAATCCTCTGGAGCAATGTATGTATTTGAATGCAGAATTTTCTAGCTTTTTTAATACCAATTTTTAGGGATTTCCAGGAAGATAGCAAACTGAAGATAACTCTATTAAAAAGTGGAGCCAGCATTTGTAGTCATGAATAGGAGCCAATGAGTAAATCGGTTCCTTTAGTCCTCTCTAGATAAATAGAGGATGTGAGATCACCCGAGCTCTTCACCTTATGGTTGATTGTCAGAAGGACATAGCAAGATAGCTGTGTCCAGAAGGGGTGGTGGGAGAATTGGGGGATGAGGGAATTTACCATAATTGCTCCAGCCACACATGGAGCCTGTTTAAAAGACAATAAGTCCTTTGTTAGCTACTTTCAGAAATTGCTTATTAAATGCTTCAAAGACGTTAGACAACTTCAAAGTGACAAGATTGCAAATACCAGGAGATTGCCCTCAATCCTTAATATAAGAAAATGAAGATGTACCTTTATAATCTTTAAGAGTTTAAAATAAACAGCAAAATCAAGACAAGGTTTTGGCTACAGAAAATGTTAAGTGGATTAACGACTCAGAAAGCATTGGAATATTGTATTTGAATATTAAGACTTTGAAATTAATTTTAAAGAATAAATGCATGTTATGGGAAAGAGAAATTATTTTGACATATAACAAGACAAGTAATATATAATGGCGTTCAGAGATATCTTTGAGGAACTGCACTGGTAACAGCATTGGGACTTTGAATCAATTATGTCAGCTTGTTGCTTCTTGAAATACAGTCTGTTCTCAGAAGAAGATGTTATAGAAAAATATATGCAACAAAATCTACCTGAGAACAACTGGATGAAAATTTGAATTAGAATTTGTCATCAGATGTAATGAAACAATTGGATGAAGTTTTAAAAATTAAGAAGAAAATAAAAATGACAATTCCAGAGAAAATTTTGGACAATTTTTTTTTTGCTTATCAAAAAGGCTGTTTTATAGCATTGAAGAAATTCATATCAAGGATCTAAATGGATTACAGACAAAGATTGTTCTGTATAAAAAGGAAAAAAGGAATACAAAGTTGGTTTACTTGACCAGGGTTAGAGTGGTTATATTGTCATTTTGTTTGGTGCTCTTTGGATTCGCTGATATCTGAAATGGAAAAATGTGGTTTATTAGATTTGCTTACATTTAATATGATGTTTAAGCATTTCCCCCTACAGTTACTTCGTGTATCCTAATTTGTTAGCATCTAAACTGGATCTACATCTAACTGCCTTTTTACTTAAGGTAAGGTTGTTTTGTGAACTTATTCTTTTTAAAGGAGAAATTATACCTCTTCCTTATGTTCAATTTTAATCTTTTGTTTATATTCAGATACTGGGATTACTTTACATTTGCTAAATGTAGAATTGTTTATAGTTTATAGTTGAGATAGGGAATGTTTATTTGAATGAGATATGTTGCTATTTGGGATGGTTTTCTTTGGAACTGTCAGCATTTGAAATGGAAAAAAGTTGTGTATTAGAGTTTGTCTTTTTTAAAGGAGAAACCATTCCTCTTTGTCATGTTAAACTTTAGTTTTTTGTTTATACCAGGAAATTGAGACTATTTAATGCCTTTTAAATGGGGTTTTGCTTAGAGCTAAGATGTTGAGTTTTATATATGTTAATTAATATTATTTTAAATCTCTGGTTGGACTTTTTACTGATATCTGGATTCGGGAAGATGTTACTTATTTGATTTGCCTATGGTTAAGAGATAAATTATGGGATGAAAAGTTTTATATTTGTTAATTAACAGGAAAGTGAAGAGATAATGAAATTGTTTATACTTGTGATGAGAATTTGCTTTCTTGAGGGGACATTCTTTTTACTTTTTTGCTTTGTTGAACTCTTCTTATTCTTTTCTCTCTTTTTAGTTTGCATTAACTTTCCTTGTTATAATTAAAACCTTAAATAAAATTATTGCCAAAGTAGAAAAAAGAAAATCTCTCTTTATCTGTAAGTTAGTTATACCCGAAGTAGTTAAGAAATGAGGCTTGTGAAAATCTTATCCCCTAGAGCCGTGATGGCGAACCTATGGCACGCGTGCCACAGGTGGCACTCGGAGGCTTCTCTGCCAGCATGCGAGCCATCGCCCAGCTGAGCTCCACCGCACATGCCCACGCGCGCCTCCCGCCGGCCAGCTGATTTTTGGGTCTCTGCAGCACTGTTGTTTAATCAAAATGCAGTTAAAACACTATACAAGCCATCGAGAATATAACTATATCCAACAGGAACAGGAAGTGCCTCACAGGAGCAGATAGAGGTAAATCCTAGAGAGGCAGGAAATGCATCACTGAACAATGGAGATGAATGCTAGAGAGGAATAAAGCTGCATACAAGGCCGACATAACACCGGTAACAGCGGGGCGCAGGGTGGGTTCGCGCGTGCATGCGCAGGGGGGGCGGGTCATGCATTGTATTATGAGTGTGGGCACAGGCACGTGCGCTGTCCTGCGTGTGTGCGCCCTTTTGGCAGGCGAGGACAAAAAGGTTCTCCATCACTGCCCTAGAGGCTGCATTACAGCTGTGAACTTGACTGAACTCCCTTGACTTCCAGCTACTCAACTCACAAGCTGACCTCAAAAACCCAATTCCTGCAAGTTGGTGATGAGGAGTAGCTGTCCAGAGTGCAAGGGGCGATCTCACGATCACTCATTTTTTGTGGAGATACTGCACTGGCTAGAATTCACCCTCAGGCTGTTGATCTCCCCCACAATACCATCCTCACTCCTTCAAGGATGTCTAGTTCACCATGAAACCTCATCAGAAGATCTCAGCTTTGAAATTACTAATGTGATAAAATAGAATTGTAGAGTGTATCTGGAACAAAATCTAATGAAATATGTGATAAAACAGGAAGTCTTTCTATCATGTTATCAAGGGATATGGAGAATTTTGCCACATGTCAACTGCAAAAATGTGTAGTAAATGTTGGTCTTTAGTTATTTGACACAAATCTATCAGCACAAGTCATTTATTGTGATTTTTCAATTATTTACAACAAATATATCTACCAACGGTCTCTTCTAGAATACCTTTATTTAAATAAATAAATAATTTCAATTTTTACATTTTGTCTTCATTTTCACCTGAATTTCATAAAAACAGAATATTAATACTATTATTTCTCTTATTATTAACGGTATTATTTTGTCCATCCAGATTTGACTTGCACAGTCTTTTTCAATCAATTGTGATGAAAAAAAAAACATATTTGGAATAAATGATAGCTATATTAAAAAAAAAATCCAAGTTTTTCTTTTGAGTCTAGATGAATAGTCTAGGAAAGACGGCCTTCAGTTGTCAGGGACATATGACAACCTGGTGGTTTAATTAGCCCACATCAACATGTCCAATTGTTTCAAAACACTCCTAATAATGTCATCTTTGGATGACATTATTAGGATTGCTATCCATGAAGTATATCCCATTTCTCCTTAATTCTTTGGGCTGTCCAGCTGATCATTTTCTGTCAGTTCCAGGTTTACTGCAACTGTTCTCCATCTCTTTCTTTCATTGAAGTTTTTCCATAATTTCCTCAGCCTGTGTCTCAGTGGTATGAACCTAGTATCACTTTCTTTCTCCATGATTCTCTCTCTCTCTCTCTCTGTGGCTTAGTTCATCTTAGTGCTTAAGTGCTATCTTGATCGTTGTCAACATTTGCTGTATTGGATTGGAAGATTGATGATGGTTTGGAGTATGAATAAGGTTGGGAGTTGAGGGAACTAAAGTTCTGTTATATAAGCAGAAGCTAAACATTCACCATCTCCCTGTATCGGACAACTTGTACTTTGTTGGAAATACATTGGAATTTCCTCACACAGAGCTATCTCCCAGTCCTGAGATATACTGTATTAGGCAACTTTTACCATTTCTAGATGGATGACCTTTAGGAGCAATAGGAGATGCAGTCTGAAAGTGCCAGTTTTCTCTTGAAAGTGTGGAAAAACAATTAAGACCTGACATGTGCTAGGAACATCTCTACTTTTCAATAGAAGCATTTGCAAAGTATTTAGGAGTAAGCATAGAATATTTCACATTGCCTTTTCAGGAAATAAGTCATCTTTCTCAGCAGCAGATTTCCTCCTCCTCCTCCTCCTCCTCCTCCTCCTCCTCCTCCTCCTCCTCCTCCTCCTCCTCCTCCTCCTCCTCCTCCTCTAATTCCATGTTCACTCAGGGGAAAAAGGCAATCTATACATGTTTTAAAGTACTTTCTATTCCATATACTTATCGCTAGGACTAAGAATTAAGCTTCTGATTGAGTTCAAAACATGTCTCTGATTTTCTAAATTACGTTTTTTTTCCAACTATGCCTTGGCCCATATCAAATATTCTCCTTAAGAACATTTAGTCTCAATTTTCTTTGGAATTTTATCTCAAGGCATGTCTTTCTGTTGGAAATCTACAGCCCAGGTTTTCTCCTGATTCTGATATTGTTTACTGAGGCTGAGATATTTTGCCAGAAATTAAACTTTTGCAGCTGTTCTTCAAAATCTGAAGTGTTACTGTATGCACTTACTTTATCAACTGATTCACTTGGCTTTCAGTTTCCGTGGATGCTAAACTTGGTATTGAATACCGAACCTTTTATTTGCAGATGAGTTCCCTGTGGAAAAATGCTCCTCTCTCCCACAAAATTTCCAGAGGCTGAATTATTTATGCTGGAAAATGATGTGCAGAAAACAACAACAAGTGACTTATGACCATTCATCAAACTTACAACCATTGTAGCATCCCCATGGTCATGTGATCAAAATCCAGATGCTTGACAACTGACTCACAGTTATGATGGTTGCAGTGTCCCAGGGTCATGTGACCACCTTTTGCGACCTTCTGACAAGCAAAGTCAATGGGGAAGCCAGATTCACTTAACAACCATCTTACTAACTTAACAACTACAGTGATAACAACTTTGTCAAGAAAGGTCATAAAATGGGGCAAAAGTCACTTAACAAATAGCAATAGCACTTAGACTTATATACCACTTCAGCCATCTCTAAGCGGTTTACAGAGTCAGCATATTGCCCCCAACAATCTGGGTCCTCATTTTACCCACCTTGGAAGGATGGAAGGCTGAGTCAACCTTGAACCTTTTACCCACCTTGGAAGGATGGAAGGCTGAGTCAACCTTGAGCCTGAGATTCGATCTGCCAAACTGCTGGCAGCCGGTGATCAGCAGAAGTAGCCTGCAGTACTGCACTCTAACCACTGCACCACCGCGGCTCAAATGTCTTGCTTAGCAACAGAAATTTTGGACTCAATTGTGATCATAAATTGAAAGGAGGAGTATCTTTCCTAGCTTGGCCTGAGTAGTGCTCCAGGCAATCTTTGCTGCCCCCACATGTCATCTGATGCAGGAGTTCTCAACCATTTTTTGTTCATGACTCCCTTCTAAGCATCATGTACCTTTATGACCCTCCTATAGTCACTGTTAGCTAAAAAAAGGCATTTAACATCTGCATTTTTTATTCCAGACCATATCATACCATGGCAGAGGTGGGTTCCTCCCGATTCGGACCGGTTCACCCGAACCGGTAGCGACCCACTGGTGATGTCACGGTGACGTCACGGAGCCGGTTCGGTCGGTGCCAGTCCATGGGCGCCGCCATCTTTTTTTTTTTTTGATTTTTTTTTGAAACAATTTTTTTTTGAACTTTTTTATATTTTTTTCTTCTGCGCATGAGCAGAAGCCGAGTTTCCGGCACTGCGCATGCATCGCCATCTTGTTTTCGGCTTTTTTTGGAAGTTTTTTTATTTTTTGGCACTGCGCATGCGCACGTGCACAAAGCGCGTGCGCGCCCATGAGGCATGTCCACGTGGCGTGGGAGGAAGCGAACCAGCAGCGAGGTAAGTTAGAACCCACCCCTGTACCATGATACCAAATAAACCAAATAAACAAACAAAAGAAAGATCAAGTTTTTATACCGCTGAAATCTGCATACGGAATGAGATGGGAAGATTATGATAAGTTGATCATAGGTCTGGCAGTTCAGTTACCATTGAGGGACTGCCACAAAGAAGAGAGGAGTCAACCTATTTTCCAAAGCACCAGAAGGCAAGATGAGAAACAATGGATGGAAACTAATCAAAAAGAGAAACAACCCAGAACTAAGGAGAAATTTCCTAACAGTGAGGACAATTAACCAGTGGAACTGCTTGCCTTCAGAAGTTGTGGGTGCTCCATCACTGGAGCTTTTTAAGAAGAGACTGGATGGCCACTTGTCTGGAATGGTATAGGGTCTCCTTCTTGAGCAGGGGGTTGGACTAGAAGACCGCCAAGGTCCCCTCCAACTCTATTATTCTGGAAGTTTGGGGTGCTGCCTCAGAATCTTATCCCCCCCCCTTTAGAAATACAGCATGCTTCCCCCCCCCAAACCACTGATCTAACATCAAAATATTTCTTTGCCATGGACATACAGCTTTTAAGTCAGCCAAAACTCTGTCGGCTGTTTATGATCATTCAAACTGTTGTTTTTCCTTTCAGGAGTCAGTCATTTCCTTTTTTCCAAAAGCACAAGTTAGCACAGTCAAGATCTGGAAGCCTGCTGTCACACAGTAGGTCTAGCGTCTGAAACTGATACTTTACTGCAAAATTGTAATAAAGTTGTTTTCTCATCCAGGGTCATGGGAGACCTATCAATTAATCCTGTTTCAAGCCGACAGGACTCAAATGGATGTTTTTCTCCACTCCTGGTCTGAAAAGCAGCTCAGAAAGATCTCCTCAACCCAATGAATACATAGCCTCCCTGAACTGCTTCGTAAGCCACCTGTCAAATAATAGAAACCTCCAGCTAAGGTTGAGATGATGTATTTGGCAATTTAGCATATTCTAAATGGCTGTCTAATCCTAGGGGTAATTAACTGCCAAGTCACAAAAGCCAAGATGTAATAAGCAAATTATTGTTTAAGTTCAGGTTTCCCCTGATCTGATTGCAAATTAAGTATTATCATTTACCTGAAAGGTAAATTGATTTCCCTCTGCAACTCCCATTTTTGCTCCCTTTCTTCTCCCCTTCGTGCCTTTTTATCATCCTAATTATAGCAAGGTACCTTATGCACCCTTATTTACACCAAGCATCCTGAAATCATAGAAATTAGTTAGAAATCTGAAAGGCAGCCAGATAAAAGGAATCAGTGGCATTTGTACAGCATCTCCAGGTTGCATTGATGTCAACAACTAGTACCAGATCACTACAAGCTAGGCCATTATTTCACACTACAAATGAAGAAGAGCAGGGGGGGGGAAACACACCTTACACAGATATTTCCCCCCCCCCACGGGTTATTTCTCATAGTTATGGTTAATTGTTGCATCTGGACATGTCAGATTGCTGAACTTCCACTGTGATCTTGAGCAGGAATATGGTAGGGAGGTAAACAATGTTTCTAATCAACCCTTTTTAGGAAGGAAGAAAACACGATTTCAAAAAAAAAAAAAAAAGGAAAAAATTCCTGCTCAGGCTTTTGGTGATCAGAATCTCCACCATCTGAGGGCAACAAACAATAGTTTGAATTACTATTGTTGCATGTATTTGTTTGCCTGGACTTAGAATCCACTGAATTTAGTAGGACTGTCCACATGGCCAACTAAATCAAGCAGATGGTTAAGCATGGAATCCACTTTCTGTTGCCCTTTGAGATCCCCCCACTCCCCCAGCAGTGTTGCTAGCCATCAGACTGGCCTAGTTTAGTTTAATGCTTGAGGGGTTGCCAAGCAGAACTAAGGAAATGTGTCCACATTATGCTGCAAGCTCATTTATGGCTATATTACATGCTTAGCTATCGCTTAAGCTTGGCGTATGCTTTCCTGTGTATAGTGATTCTGAAAACGCTAATGGGAGGGCCCTCTAAAGAGATGTCAGGAGCCCCTTGATAGAAAAACAAAGAGAAACCAGCCCCCACCCCACTTTTGTGTGTCCAGAAGCTAAACGTTGAGCAAGGAGAGACGTTCCCAACACATCTGGAGGGCATTAGGCTTAGGGAAGGCTGCTTTAGATAACAGGAGTGGGTGAAAAAAAATTCAAACTTCAACTCAGAAAATAGTTGGGCATTGTGCAAACCCATATCTGAACTGTAGATTGCCAGTTTCTAAGCTTAAAGATTTCTTAAAGACACAGTTGTCAGAGAAAACAAAATGCTTTGCCCATTAGTTTCTGACTATTTTTTTTAAAGGATGTTGATATTGCTGCCCTATTTGAGGGGATCAGCACAGTGTACCTCAAAATCAAACACGTATATGTCTCACTGTTCTTTTAGTGGGAAGATAACACATGCCTCTGTCTGTCTCCCATTTAAATCAGTAGGTTTGAAAGTTTTTAAGTCACTTATAGTGAATGGTAACCTCAGCTTTGTCTCTCTGGAAACACATAAAAATCTCTGCATCTGGTTTTTTTTCTTCCAAATATAATAAGTATTAAGCTTAGAAAATATTTATTTGAAATATCTTATAGATCTCTCAGGGTCAACAGGTACTTCTTGTCCAATACAGTACAGGTAAGTCCTCGACTTACAACAGTTCATTTAGTGACCGTTCAAAGTTACAATGTCATTGAAAAAAAGTGATTTATGACCGTTTTTCACACTTACAACCGTTGGAGCATCCTCCTGGTCACGTGTTCAAAACTCGGATGCTTTGCAACTGGTTCATATTTATGACGGTTGCAGTGTCCCAGAGCCATGTGATCCCCTTTTGCGATCCTCTGACAAGTGAAATCAATGGGGAAGCCAGATTCACTTAACAACCGTCTTACTAACTTAACAACTGCAGTGATTCACTTAACAACTGTAGCAAGAAAGATCGTAAAATGGGGCAAAACTCACTTAACAAGTGTTTCAATTGTGGTCATAAGTCGAGCACCATCTGCGACCAGATGTTCTTGCAGCTGGGATCTGACCACAGCTTCAGCACCAAATATGCTAATGAAGTTTCATTGTTCTTCCTCAATAGCTACAGAAGAGCCTTCCACATGAGGCCTCATCATCTTTCATGAAACCTGTCTAAATATTTCAAGTATGTTTTCTTTGAAATCATGCCTTTCAGTGATCTACCCTTTGCCATCTTCTGATTTGATTTTTGGAGTTCCATTTTTTGGTGGGTTGGCTTCCCTCATCTCTATAAATTACTCCCTCCCTTTATGGATTACTTTTAGCAGTTCTCTTTCTATTTTACCTTACCAGCACGGATTATTATTCAACGAATGGTCACTCCACTGGCATCACTCTCGAGGTTACTTGAAGCCACTAAGCAGTCCCACCATGTGAGAACCAAATAAAATATGAAATTATAAAAACAGAAATGCAATGTTTTAATTGGGTATTTTAGGAACAGCTGATAATTGCAGTTATGCAAGAGACAGTGAATAGAGTTTTGTCATTGCCAACATCTTCTTTGAGCAACATAAACACAGACTTAATACATGGACAGCACCTTTATGTACAATTTTAATATAACATGAGTAATGATTAGAAAATAAAAGATGGAGAAATGCAATCCAATTTGCCAGAACATTTCCAGGTATAAACTGTGGATCAGACTATGAATTATTGGCAGCAAATATACATTTTAAACTTAAGAATATTAAAGAAATGAGGTATACCAAGAAAATTGACTAAAGGACATTTGGTCAGACTAAGATCAAAGGAAGGAAGAGATCCAGTCAACTTAACACACATGAAAGTGAACTTAAGACATTTATCATGGGAATAGGAAGAGGAATTGTGAAAACTGAAATGAAAAAAAAATATTTAAAATTTCAAAGAAATTGTCTTGGCTGATAATGAAACCAGCTTTAAAAAAAAAACCTTTTCCAGATTTTAAGCCCTTTCACAGCTTTTGCTCTAGTGATGACTAGATTGCTGTTAACACAACCCCAACTGAGGATTTCCCCCTTCCAATCCTTACCAGCTGTTTTCTGTTTTGTGTACATCTTTTGAGGATTGGTAGGAAAAAAATGACAACAGGTTTACTGGCTTTTCTGTTATTTGAGGTAAAAGGGGAGACTTGAAGAACTCTTCAAGTTCACCCAGGAAGGAAGGAAGGGAGGGAGGGAGGGAGGAAATAGAGTATAAGGAAAGGGAACTCAGTATTTCTCTCTTCTTCTGGTGAACCTTTTAAAAGAACAATGACAAAGAAATGGTCAGCATTTTACTATTTGATTACTGAATCTGTAAACACACATATTTTTTTCATGGGGAGCAAATGGCAATGGAAGGCAAAGCCCATCCTGGCCCATTGGCTCAGAGGCATTAGTGTAATGGAAGCATAGCCGATGGACTGGATTTCCCCGCTTACACCACTGAGACTGGGGGTAGAGGGAGAATACTACATTTGATGTGGTGCAAGAAAACTTCGGGGAGGCTGCCTCTCCCATGGATGGGCTGAAGATGATGCCGTCATTGCTTCCCCAAAAGGTAAATGACCAGACTTCACACTGGAGCAAGCAGAATTGATCCACCCAAAGACATCAACCCAAAGACATCAACCCAAAGACATCAACCCAAAGACCCTTGTGTTGGAAAAGTAAAAAAAAAACAAAAACACCCAGCAATAACAAAAGAGTGCTAAAACAAGACATTGAGTCTAAGCCTTCAGGGTTGAGGTTAGGACTTACACAGAACTAAATGAACTTGCAGCTGCATTTGCAGAGCCCCTGGAGTGACTGAGAAATCCTTGAGAATCAAAGAAGAGGCAATCTGCCAAGGTCACCCCATTCTTCAAAAAGGGGAGCGGGAACGAAAGTCTGGTCTAATTCAAAACCAAGTAAGTTCCTAGAACAGGTTAGGAAGAAGATAAATCATAATGCCAGAGTAATGAGACAGTCTAGAGGGTCTAAGTAGCCCCTTACAGCCTCTGTTAATTAGTTACAGATGGCAGGATATACAGGAGACCTGAGTTCAAATATCAGATCAGTCATGAATCTTAGAATAGTTAAAGAGATGAAAAGATGAAAGCAATTACACATACTTCCTTTGCCCTAAGATCTTTGGAGGAAAGGAAGGAAGGAAGGAAGGAAGGAAGGAAGGAAGGAAGGAAGGAAGGAAGGAAGGAAGGAAGACATACATTAATTCCTAGTGAAATGTTTCTAACATATCAAATTAAGGAGAGAAGCAACCTAGAACTAAGGAGAAATTGCCTGACAGTTAGC
>QLTV01003690.1:1825489-1890163 GCA_003457575.1 Thermophis baileyi | reverse complement strand
AGCTTTTTTAAGAAATATGCACATAGTCCATCAGGTCCAATAGATAGAGATGGTTTTAGGTTGCGTAATGCCTTTTCAACGTTATCTTCTGTGAAATCAATTTGTGTTAGATCGTTGTAATTATTTGTGGTACGACTAGGAAATATTGGGCATGAGCCATTGCTGTTTACAAAGACTGAGCCGAAGAATGTGTTAAAGAGGTTTGCTTTAACGGTTTCATCGTTATAGTTTAATTTAACTTTTTAAAAATTGCTACATAAACCTGTTAGTTAGATTTATTTTGTTTTTTACAATGCAATATATAATACCATAATCACAGCGAAAGCATTAATATTATGTCCTAGATATTGCTTAAAAGCATAACAAATAAGGCACCAGTTCAAAGGAAGTACTTATTGTAGCTCAAGGCAGAGTCTGTAACTCAGAGGCAGAGTGCTTGCGTTGCAGGTACTGTTGGGCGTGTGACACATGATTATGTTGTGGGCCAGATTCATCATCTTGTTTGATGTTTAATATATTTATCCTGATTGTGCGTTGGTGAGTGTGTGTATATAAAATGATGCGAAATGGATCAATGACCCACCCCAATACAAGTAGGTCAGATTAGTGAGAGCTTGAATAATGCAATATTTGATTTAGTGTGAATTATAATAAACTCAAGTTTAAATGTGAGACGAAATTTAGTTATTGCAAGGCCAGCACATAATCAGTTGAGGATAGCACAAGCACAATTGCTGTCTATCTAGAAGATTTATTTTAAGCAAAGTCACAGAGTAGTTTCAGGGAGCAAAATTAAAACAAAACATTAAAACAAAACAATATCATTCCTATCTATTTTCTAGAGAGATCTGTCTAGATATCTATCTTCTGGATAGGAATGATATTTAAAATAGTTTTTTTTGTCTTAATTTTGCTTGTCTTAACTATCCTATGACTTTAAAAAATGAATTTAAGTTTCAAGTATATTCTTTTAATGTTATATTTCATCGATAACCCAGAAAAATTATGTTTCAAATTTCTTCATTTTTAGTTTCCATCAGACGGGAACCAATTACCCCATTTTCCATAGAAACAGCACTTCAGATAGTATGCATCTGAATAATAGGACCATTTTGTGGGATTCATCATCATCATTAATCGAAACCTACCTGTATAAGGCATTTTCCTATATATGTATTTCAAAATTCCAGGAACTAAGAAGAGTTTCCTGCAGACTAAGACAAAGTTGGACAGCCAGATCTGTTAGAACCGCAATTGAAAGGAAGTTGCTTGCCCTGCGTGCAGTTTAGGCAGTACTTGAAGGAAGCTGCATCTGCAAGCAAGCAAGAGAATAAAAAAGTAAAAAATAAATAAATATCTTAGGGTTAGAGGGTCAGTTCCTACTTGCCAAATAATTTTTCAGCCTTTGATACAGGTGCATAACCAACTGTTGCAATGAGTTAACTCTCAAATAGGGACAGGCAACAAAGCTTTTAATATGATTTTTTTTTTAAAAAAAAATCATGTTGCCTTACATTTCTAAACAGTAGCTGGGCTAATTCAGCCTGTATTTAAACGATGAGCACTTCATGCAAAACAGCCTACAGTTATGGAAAAAGGGCTTATTAAAATCGGTTCTCAGGGTTGTTTCAGCTCCAGCACCAGTCAAGATAAAAGCAATTAATGCCTTGTGCTAATGACCGCCCATTTAGAACAATTAAACTAACCCAAGAGACGAGGAGGCCTCAAGCCCTAAGAGGAGATACAGGCCGCTGCGGTGCAGAAGGCATCGCCTTATTATTCCTTCTCAGTGACATTTGGGGCAAAGAGCTGTTGTCTGGTTGACCTGCAATCTCTGGGAATTAAGCAGCTATGGGCATGACAGGCAGCATGGGAAGGAGCCCATTATTAGCGAGTCATTGTTCCCTGCTCAAGTTGTGGTTCACCCGTGTATGAACTCTCTCTCCTGGAATCAACCCCCAAATCATCTCAAACTAGCCGCTTTAGAAGCAGATAAACCAGATGATATGAGTTGAAAAGCAGCCAGAAGAACGTTTTTTTTCCCTCCATTCTGGTTTTGTTCTAAAAACGATTGTTTTTTGGGCAGCCAATGAGGCAAAAAGTTTGCTTTGGAGGAAAGCACCCTAGAAAAAAAAAATCTTTTTTCAGGGTTAGATTTCTTATTGTCTGAGCTTACATGAAGGAAGAGCATGGGAAGAAAATTAATACGCATCCTTTAAGTCAAAATTACATTATCTTTCTCTCTTGGTTTCTCACTTCAGGGGCTCTTATCTCAGGTAGGCAGGTATAATACAGCAGAATTTAGTGCTATAAATCAAGGATCTGAAATGTACTTTGATTGTAAACTCTGTCGAATATTTTGCTCACATCGGCCTGCATAGTTAGTATGGACATACAAATGCTAACTTTTCCCTCTCTCTCTTCCCCAAATTTCCAGGATTTTTGCAACACTCTTACCTCTGGGTAAGATTTAAGCACTATTATTCTCCTCTTTATTTGCTTGTTAACAACTTCCAGAAGCTTGGGGATGCCTTTATAATGCATATGTACTTTATTTATTTGTAAAATAATTCACCTGCTTTCGCTCATACATGTCGTAAAAAAAAATAGGATAAACCCAAAGAGCCAAAATCTGGCAGCAAAAAATAATAATACGTTTTATAGAATATAGTTCCTTAAAACCAACGTTTTAACCCCTGACTTTCTCTTCATGCATCAGATTGGGTCCCACTCTAAAATTTATACAACTGAATATTCTTTGCAGATTTAAATGATTGGATCAATCTACCCACCCATCATTCAAATACATTGATACACTGTTTGGACTGGAGGGTTAGTGATGACACCATTTTCAATTAGGCAGTGCTATAGATTGTTGTATTTTGCAATGGAGACAGAAAACCAGTTTACTTTGAGCCATGGTGGGCCAGTCATTAGAATGCAATATTGCAGGCTAACTCTGCCCACAGCCTGGAGTTCGATCAAGGTTGATTCAGCCTTCCATCCTTCCAAGGTTGGTAAAATGAGGACCCAGATTGTTTCCATCCTTCCAAGGTTGGTAAAATGAGGACCCAGATACAATATGCTGACTCTGTAAACTGCTTAGAGAAGGCTGTAAAGTACTATGAAGCAGTATATAAGTGTAAGTGCTATTGTTATTCATCAGGAAGATTTCTCAATCCCAAAAAATCTGGAGAACATACTTCCCCAGTGCCTCATGGCTCAAATTCTATAAGTGTGTACACAGCCTCTATTTGCTGTAATGAAGGTGTTAGCATTTCCTACCAGAAGCCATCAATTTCCTACAAGGAAAAGCGTTATTTGTGTATTTTTAAAAGGGATAGCTTTCCACTCAACCATCTTTCAGATTAAGTACATCAAGTATCCGTCAACTCTAAGACCGAATGGATCAATCTAGGGTTCTTCAACGGAATGCCTCACATTTGATTATAATTGCTATTAGACTTAGGAGAATTGACCCCTGAATTAATGCTTTGAGATTTGAAAAAGCCATGATTCAAACTTGGAGGGCAAACTTTTTCAATCTGAGCCATTTCAAGATCAGATTTTTTTTTTTTAAAAAAAACCCGGATTCATCCACACACTCTAATGGAAAAGCTGCTTTGTTTTTTGACAAAAGAGATGGAAATAGCAAGGATGTCTGATTTCTTCAAGGGGTTCAGTACAAATAGTTTTGCAATATCTCCCATGACCATATTTTTAAAAAGCTGGATAGCATAGAATTAAAAAAAAAATAGCCTCCAAAGTATTCTGCAAAGGTCCTAAACTGATTTAGGTATATATAAAACATAGATTGTCACAGACATGAAATGACTTCAGACCGTTGCTTCTTTACATCATGTCACTCTGGCCACCAGCAGTTTTCAACTACTAGTTAATCTCAACTGGTTCAAAAGATGGCCTTTTAAAACTCTCTCTCTCTCTCTCCAACGAGATCTACACGCTTCCCCTACACGCCCCCCCTCCGACCCACACACACACACAGAGTCCCCTCTACTTGGAAATGGGGCAGGACTCACACAGACATACACACACACACACACACACACACACACACACCCCTCCACCCCTGGGAAAGAACAAACTGACATGGTCCACAGGAGAAACAAACCTATTCGAAGGATGAATGTCTAGAAGTCACCAGAGTGGCTTAATTAATATTGTCCAACAGAACAGTCAGTTTTGCAGATGGAACCAGTGCTGATGGAAACTATCCACACACACACAGACAAAATCATTTTCCAATTTAACAATAAAAACATTTAAGGATGATTTAAAAGTAAGCTCTTATTTTTCAGCTTAGTTTTCTGGAGTCCCAGGTTTGATACAGCCCTGAATAAAAAACCCGTCCCTTGGAGAACGGGACTGCTGTGCTGGGTTCACTGGGTTTTGTGGAATACTAGAAGGGGTTGCGTAACTTGTGGCAAGCTTCCCTGCCAACAGACTGCTATTCAACTCTTCTCCTCAGGATTATCCATATATAGAAGCAAGGTTGCAGCATTCTGTATTGTCTAATCATTTCAGAAACAACAGGAAAAAAACCAGTGGATATGTAAAGCCCCTCGCAGTTGCATGATTCAGTTCATTGTCTCCAAAGCAATCTTCCACTTTGATTCCCAAATCTCCTTCGGTGGGGTGATTCGATAGACACTTCCTTGAATCAAAGCACTCTTTTAAACCTTTTCAAAGCCCTAGCTGCTATTGAAGCAAGCTTAATCAGTAGAAGGTCAACCACAGCTCCAGTGCCAGTTCTCATTAACGTTAAGTGCATATTAGTAAGCTGATTTGGCTTTGATGTATTATTGTAACACAGACAGAAACATGAAAGATTGGCTCTCCTTAAAAAAAAAAAAACCCAACAAAAATCAGTGGTGGCTAAAATTGTTACTTTAGAATTGTTGCATTGTCTTGAGGAGGAGGAGAAGGAAGAGGAGGGAGGAGGAGAAAGAGTTGTTTCCTCCCTTCTGAGGTGTTGATCCTATGCCAAATTAATTAACCTAATGAATATACAATTTGTAATATGGGCTAAATCATTTGCTACACAATCATAAAATTGAATGGGTCGTTTAGGCCATGGAGTCCAACTGCCTTTGCAGTGCAAGGATCCTAATTAAAACATTCCCTGTCTAGACTCTACTTGAATACACTTAAATTTGTTTAGGATTCATCCACAACTTGCCTTCCCACAATTGAAATCCATTATTCTGTCTCCTATATTCTAGAGTGATGAAGAACTAATCTTGATTTTGTTCTGTCATAGCCTCCACAGTCTTCTCTTCACAAGGCTAAAGATCCTTATTTCCTTCAATATCCTTTCCAAAGACTTAGGCCATTTCCTCACTTAATTTATAGTCATCCAGCCATTGTCGAGATGATATAAAGCTTGCTGCCTTTATTGTTATAGTGAAACAAATATGATTGGGTAAGGTTGGAAAATACTAATGAAGAAATAGATGTAGTTTCTAACATTATGTTCATCCTCATTGCCTTTTTCTGATTCTGATCCTGTTCCAGTTTACCTGAATATTTTTTTAAAAATATGATATACAAAACAACATTTTGATATATTGCTATTTGATATGGGGCTTAACCAACACAACATAAAAATATTTCTTGCAATCTAGAAATTATACTTTTGCTGATGAGGAATAAAATTTCATTGGAAGAATACATAGGACTCCCTTCTCCTATTTTTCCTCAGATAAAGGATCTTGTGAGGGAGGTTGTACTGGCCTAAAGAGAGTTTCAATGGTTGAGAGTGGATTAGATATGAGTATTTGGACTTACAACAGTCTGTTTAGAGACCATTCAAAGATACAATGGCATTGAAAAAAGTGACTTATGACCATTTTTCACACTTACGACTTTTGTATTATCCCCATAGTCACATGATCAAAATTTGGATGCTTGGCAACTGACACATATTTATGATTGTTGCAGTGTCCTGGGGTCATGTGATCATCTTTTGTTACCTTCTGACAAGCAAAGTCAATGGGGAGGCCAGATTCACTTAACAATCGTGATACTAACTTAACAATTGCAGTGATTCACTTAACTGTGGCACGAAAGGTTGTAAAATGGGACGAAATTCACTTATCAAATGTTTCACTTAGCAACAAACATTTGGGGCTCAATTGTGATTGCAAGTCTAGGACTACCTGTATTTGGATTGATCTTATGTTGTATTTCATTACCTGATTTGTACATCAAACTATAATTCTAAAGACCACAGTGGCAATTTGCTCTTCCTGTTTCTTTTGGGTTCTGAGCAAACACTGCCAGTATCCATCTTGTGGCTGTGATTTTAACCAAAATCTCTAAGCCCGCAAGCCCAACATCCATCTCTTGAGTCTCGCTGGTCCTCAGATTAAACTACAGAACATACCAATCACTTTTTCCTCTGTCTATTCCGTCCAGTTATGCTTATACTGCTACATCTGCCAGCTGGAGAACACATGCCGAAGCATCCATTAGTTTAGTGGTGGCTTAATGTATGGTTGCTAGGTAATAATCTCTAGCATCCACACGCTAAGCCTTATGGAGTTCTATTCACTTTGACTATTGCCCAGCAGCGTCTGCCCCTGAAACTTAAATGAAATTTCTGCTGCTATTGTGTGATGGGACACAACTCTGGATTTCAGCCAGGTTTTTGTCTCTTGGGAGCTGCTTTGGAGAGTGTCAGCTCAGCTCTGTTCCTTTCTTCTTGTGTACAAATACCTCACCTCATTGTACCTAAAGTGTAAACAACAGAAGTGCCTTCATTTGGTACAAAATTAAATTAGACCCTTTCAGATGTTTTGCTGATGACATGGCTGCTTTTATGGACAGGTTAGGCTTCAAAACTGATTTTTCAGCTCCCGTCCTCTTTGCCCAAGGGAAAAAAGGAAGAAGAAGAAGAAATTATTTTTATTTAAGTCTAGTTTTCTTTCATCTGTTGGTGGGTTCTTTATTTTTCTGGAAAAAGAATCCAGAGTCTTCAGAAGCTCTGGAGCTTCTTTTAAGATGAAGTACAGATAGTCCTCAACTTACAACAATTCATTTAGTGACCGTTCAAAGTTACAATGGCACTGAAAAAAGTGACTTATGACCATTTTTCACAGTTACAACATTTGCAGCATCCCCGTGGTCATGTGATCAAAATTCAGATGCTTGGCAACTTATACTCATACTTATGACCAATGCAGTGTCGCAGGGTCATGTGATCCCCTTTTGCGATCTTCTGACAATGGGGAAGCCAGATTCACTTAACAACCGGGTTACTAACTTAACTTCAGTGATTCACTTAACAACTGTGGCAAAAAAGGTCATTAAATGGGGCAAAACTCACTTAACAAATGTCTCACTTAACAACAGAAAGTTCGGGCTCAATTGTGTCGTAAGTCGAGGACTGCCTGTATTGAAGTGTTTTTTTTTTAAAAAAAAACAATCGTCCAAATTGGAGATTTCTCTATACTGTTGTGCTGTTCTTTCTTTAGATAAAGTCCTCTTTCATATCCACTAGATCTGAGGTCCAAAAATGTCTGTGTCAAGTCATATCTCATCATAAACTGCTTCAAAGTTTAGATCACATTCAAATGATGTCTTGGGAGGCTGTCTTGTTTGTTTGTTTTGTACATTATACATGATTTGGGACTTTCTCAGATTGTTCATCAGGCTACAAACAATGCTTCATTAACAATTCCCATTGGCAAAGATTTTTGAGTTGGTTGACATTATTTACAATGGAGTGGGTTAATGCTAAATGTGTTCATTTTCATTGTGTGTCATAGCAACATGCTAGATCTGAAGAATTACTCCAGGTTTGCTTCATGAATCTTTCAGACTTTGAGCTTAACAAAAAGGCCACAGAGAAGGGGCATCTTACTGAGCTTCTGAAAAGGATATATTACCCAGTATAACTCACTAGTTCTTCAGTGGAGTAGAAGGCAGAGAACTATACCAGTCTAAAATGGTGCTTTATATCATTTTGTTACACTACGATTTGCTTCCTTCGGAAAAGTTTTTCTTTCATACCTCGTTCAAATTACCAATAAGGAAAACAGAATCTCATTACAAATTCATTCTATTAAACATAGAATGTTTAATATTGCTCAAAGCTTATTCCCTTGAGTTGTTGACCAGGCCATAATTGGTTCCATTCATACAACACATTAAGCCCTTGAATATGTTCTACAAGCCACAATGACTTGCGGTTCACACAGTCAGGGGATAGAAATCAACACACGAAGATGGCTGGCGCATTGTGATGCAAGTCTCTTTTCAGCTTGTCAGTGTTGCACACAGATTCAAAAAGGTTGGGATTTGGATTACAATGCTCTGTCTAACACTTTACCGGTTTTGAGAGACACACATAACCTGCTGAAGTCATTGAGTTCACATGGTCCATCAAGCCAGTTTTGGTTGGTTGGTGTGGCTTCTACAGTAAGCCCAGTTCCTAAATACACAGTCTAAATACATCAGTTCTGATCAATTGAATGCATCATTACTAACCAATATGGGAGACAGTTTAATCTATCCAGAAATGTGTTGGGAAAGGTTGATACAAGTAGTGTATTGCATTACACACTACATAAGATTGTGCTGGCTGTTCAGACAGGTTTGGGCTGACGTGTCAGTTAAAGAGATTTGAAGGGTTTTCACATTAAACCACCTCTAAATTGCACCTAGTTTCATTTAAAATGAAAAGAAATTCAAAATGTAATAGTGAGCTGAGTACAGCTCTTAATCTCATGACTTTCAATATTCTTTGACTGAGATCTATAGTCTGCTAACTTGCTTTTCTTTCCAGAGGTAGCCCCATCAATACATTATTTTTGTAGATTTCTTACTACCCTGTATCACAGATTTGTGCTGGCAATAACCGCCTAACTAATAATTATGATCCATTTATAATTTCAAGCCATTGTGAATGTGTGGCTCTTACGTTTCCACTTAGAGCACAAGCCCTTTTTCCAGCTTAATCTGTATGTCATATTTATGCAGTTTTCTGAAGGCAGCAGAAGCAAAATTTTAGACGTGTCTGGCACAATTTAAAATACAGAGTAACAGAGCTTCCAAATTCATCTCTGTGCTTCATTCTGAAACAGTAATGGTGGACATCTGTGGAGATTCTCAGTCATCCAGGTCATGGTTGTCCCAAAGGAGTTTTTTCAAGAGGCAACTGGACTTCGAAGATGTTTCTCTTCTTATCCAAGAAGCTTCTTCAGCTCTCACAAAGAAATACCAGAAAGTCCAGTTGCCACTTGAAAAAGCATCTTTGGGACAGTAATGGTGAACCTTTTGTCAAAAATTCAGAAAATGCCTAACTTGGCTCTGCATTGAACCTGGCTGCATTCATGTGTGTGGAAAGCGGAAGTCAGCACTGGACCTGACCGGATGTGAGGCAACGCAACATGAGGCGAAGTGAGGTGAGATTTGCGGAGGAGCCAGCAACCCAAGTGCCACTAGTCAGCTGGTGTAAGCTAGTTTGCCCTCTGTGGTGCACCAAGGATAGGCATTCAAGTGCTGAACAGAATGAACTAGCAATCTAGGCTGTCAGGACTGCATTGTGCCTAGCATTTGTAGATTTTCCTGACATTGTATGCCATACGCTAAATAAATATTGGCTCTGCGGGTGTGTCACATCTCCTCCCCAATGAAAGAGAAACAATTCTTTATGTATTCATAAAAAATACAGTCCATCCATATGTGGGGTTATGCATTACATAAAGAAATGTCAAATAATTACAGAAATGAAAAATGAGTACAAAAACTCAGACACGTAAAATAAAAATGAAGAAAAACAGATTCATTATTACACCGATTTCATTGTTAAAAACATTTAGAGAAGTCCCAGTCATTGAGCTATGGTGGACCTCATTTTTAATTAAACGTTTTAAAGAACATTGGTTTGTTAAAAGGAAGCAAGTTTCCTGGCCCACACTTCCGAAGTGTTCATTATTTTTTGAAATAGTATAATACTTTGTCAAATGAAAACGTTCCTCAGTTCCATGTTCCTCTCAGAAAAAAAAAAAAAAAGCCTAGCCAAGACAGCTCCTGGTCACACGAGGCCTTCACTCTGGAAACTTCAGAGAATGGCCTTGTGTGGCCTTGCAGCCTCTGAAAAGAGTGGGAAAGCATGCCTCATTCACATGTGCTTTTTGGAGGCCCTCTCTCACGACTTTCCAAAGGGTCCAGAGGCTGTGTGAGAACACACCACATTCACCACTGTGGCTTTTGCAGCCTCAGAAAACTAAGCAGTAACAGGGCGTGTCACCAAAAATGACATGGCGTTTCACCTCTGATGTGTGTCACAGGTTCGTCATTGCTGTTGTAGAATGTGCAAATTGTCCCAGGAAAGAAAAATGGAAGCGCAAACCCTAGAGCCTCCAAAACATCTAATCTTCAACGAATGTTAAGAGACAGAAAGCTGGCCTTACGTGAATCAGAAGGCAGTGATTTTTTTTCTTTCCACTATTATTTAGCTATATAAACGTTATAAATCTGCATCCGTGAACAAATAGCACCAAATGGATACTTGTGTCCTATCAAGATTCCGCTTTTTAAGGAAACAACCCTGTGACTTGTTTTAGCTAAGTTTTAGCTAAGATGTACAACACAATAGCCTTCCAAGAGGCACTGCATTTGAGATTGTATCGTTTCAGCAGGCCAGGATCAAATTTTCAAACCCCTCTTGAATTAGAAAACAAATAAGAATATCCTGAATTTCCCTCCAGATATAAAAAAAATCACATACTGTAAGACTGAAGATTCTAACCCATCTTACTGCCTTATATACTCTTTCTGTATGCATATAGAGGTTACAGTACAATGGGTAGTAAAAAGTATATTTATTTCCATGTTGTGTACAGTCCTATCAAGTCCCCTTTATTGTTCTACCAAGCCCTGGAAGAAAAGATGATCTGTGGTTATGACTTGATGAACATGGACCCTTGTGAACTTCTACGATAGTTACAGAAATTACATAAGATTGATGAATGCTAATATTTGTTCCATGGTCTTCTGCAGCCTGATTCCACTGCTGACCTTATATATTTATTTTATGTCTGTATTGATCTTTTGCTTTCACAAATGATTTCTCTTTTAATTAAATGGCAATTATGTTTAAATACATGTTTAAATATTATATTATATTTTATACATACATATACATACATACATACATACATATATATATATACACCTTTTGCTTTTCGCCCCCCCCCCTATTTCAGGGGCCATCCAGGCAGTTGCTTACAACGACAGGCCGTTTCTATGTGTGACATATTTTTACTGATAAATAAATCTCCCTTTATTTATTTATTTATCAGTAAAAATATGTCTCACACACACACACACACACACACACACACATATATACACACATACACACACACATACACACATACACACACACATATGTGTATGTGTGTATGTATGTATCAGGGGTGGGTTCTAACTTACCTCGCTGCTGGTTCGCTTCCTCCCACGCCGCATGACCGCGCCTTGCATGCGCAGTGCCGAAAAATACCCCCCCCCCAAAAAGCCCAAAACAAGATGGCAACACATGGGCAGTGCCAGAAACTCTGAGGCTGCAAAAGCCACAATGGTGAATGTGGTGTGTTCTCACACAGCCTCTGGACCCTTTGGAAAGTCGTGAGAGAGGGCCTCCAAAAAGCACATGTGAATGAGGCATGCTTTTTCCCTTATACTTTCCGCATCTGAAGTTGGCAGTTTTAACGTTTAAAACTTACTTTAAAAAAAACACACAGCCCTATAATTTAAGCCTTCTTATGCTGCCCATTTCCTCCTAATTCCCATGCTTCTGCTGAGCCATCACAAAATAGAATACAGAAGTTTCGCTGAGGTTTCGGTTTCCTGATACATTCTGAATACATGGGTGTCACGTGGGTGCAGGGGTGGGTTCCGGATTTTTCTACTGCTGGTTCCTTCAGGGATGCGCCGCGCAGGCGGGTGGGTCACGGGTGTGTGCTGCGGGCGGGCAGGTCGTGGGTGTGTGCCGTGCGGGTGGGTCGTGGGTGTGTGCCGCGCGGGCAGGTCGTGGGTGCACGCAGCACGGGCGGGTCGCGGGTGTGGGTGCGCATGCGCGGGTGCATGCGCAGTACAAAAAAAGCTTCTGCGCATGCACAGAAGCAAAAAACAAGATGGTGCCGCCTATGGCGCCGCTGAGAGAACCGTCTCGGGGGCGTGGCAGGCCTGGGTCGCTGCCGGTTCTAGCGACCCAGGCCACCATGTTACTAACGGTTCTATAGAGCCGGTCCGAACCGGTAGGAACCCACCTCTGCGTGGGTGTTTATTTTGGAGGTTAGGACTGCTTCTTCAGTTGTACAGGTAGTCCTAAACTTACAACCATAACTGAGTCTGAAATTCCAGTCATAAGTTGTGTTGATCATTAAATGGGTCATGACGTGACCCACCCAATGTTACATTTTTTTTGGTGGTCATAAAATGAACAGGGCAGTCATTAACTGAACGCCAGGCTTGTTAAGGGAACCCATTGTTTGCAATGGTCTTTTTTTGCCAAAACCCAGAAATCAACACCAGGTTCCAGAAAAAAACATAAACCGTGGTCATGTGACTCTGGGATGCTGCAAATGGCTATAAATGTGGGCCAGTTGCTGAGTGCCCAAAATGGATGGGATCACATGACCATGGGGAGGGCAGACATCCAAACTTCGAATTCAGGTTGTAATTACTTTTGGGGTGTCCATCATAATTTTGAACAGTTGTTGCATGACTGATCGTTGAGGACCACCTGTGAAGCATTCAGAGAACGCAGCTCAGACTAAGCAATATTTAATTGCTGCATGAGACAAAAATTTTAGCCTCAAAAGGTCTTTTCCCCCCATGAAAATCCAGGCTCGGTTCACTTCCTGTGGACATTAGTGGCTAATACTTCATTAAGTGATGATCGGCAGTAGTTAAAGGGCCATCACTAATAATCCGGAACCACAAATAATATTCCCAGCTGATTTCTAGCAGATGTTTAAATGTGATCCACTCATCAGATGGCAGTAGATATAGAGGATTGAAAAATACATGAGCTCCAGTCGTTCACATGTCTTAAATGTCTTAGTAATCCAAACAGCAGCTTTATGTTTCAGAAAAGCATCCAGGCTAAATTGGAATGAAAATACATTGCCCGGAGATGAAGGAAACATCTTGTAGGCCCAAGTGGCTAATACATAATATGGTCCTTCTCCTTTCCCATGTTGTCGATTACTTCAAGCAATACAAACACCCACAGAAGCACAAGGGACAGGACCGGCCATCTGTGGAAGATTGTACTGTTCCATTGGCAGCAGATGCCAAGGCTAGAAAATGTTTGTTTTTGCTGGCTTCTCCATAAAATATTATTGATCAAAGGACGAAGTCAAAAGAATTGGAACAGAAGCCTGGCAAAACATATACGGTATATCATGAGAGACAGGGCGGTTCATAGGTGTCTTGTTACTCAGCTCTTCTGGGAAAGGCAGTGGGGTATTGATTATTGAGAAAGGCACATGATTTAAGACTTCTTGTCAGCAACATTACTGGTGGTTGCGTCCCTCTACCTGCTTCAGCGAGAGGCTTTAAATAAACTAATCTATTCACTAACCTGTGAATCAGCTCTCATACGACTTGTTGGTCTATGTTTAGTTTTAAGTGATATTTATAACTCCCATTTATTGAAACACATGGAAACTTTGTCTGGACAGAGTTATTATCATACATACACACACACACACACACACACACACACACACACACATACACACACTACCCTTGACTCTATGCTCCCATTTCCCCAAAACTCTAATTTTTTTAAAAAAATGCCATGGCCAACTTCCATGAAATCATGAACTCTGTATTTGGGGGGCACACACAATCTTCATTTCGTCATACAGGTAAGTCCTTGATTTACAACAGTTCATTTAGTCACCATTGCAAATTACAACGCCACTGAAAAAAAAGACTTATGATGGACCCTTGCAGCATGGTCACATGATCAAAATTCAGAGGCTTGGCAACTGATTCATATTTATGACAGTTGCAGTGTCCCGGGGTCATGTGACCTCCTGACAAACAAAGTCAATGGGGCAGCCAGATTCAATTAACAACTGTGGTAAGAAATATTGTAAAATGGGGCAAAACTCAATAACTGTCTTGCTTAGCCACAGAAATTTTGAGCTCAATTGTGGTCATAAGTCTACCTGTACCAATTTTCAGCCAAAAGGCCAACCGAATGAGAATTTGGAACTCTTTGGAATTGGGAAGAGGTTTTCTATGTTTTGAAGCCATCTGCTTATGGTTGACATTTAACTATCATGCTTTTCCCCCCCTCAAAAACTCAAAAGTATTTATCTTATTTTCATTTAATACTGAAGTTTGATATTGCAATTTTTGGATCTTGGGATTATTTTATGGATTACTGCTTGGAATTTGGAATATATTATATTTTTTGTTTGGGCACTGCATGGGATTTCGGCATTGTTTCTATAAAATATGTGCAACAAGAAGATAATGAAAAACAAGAAGATAAATAGGCATCATCATACACTATTCTGTGTTGTATCATTGGGGATATTAATTTCTTTTTAACACTGATTTATCCTTCCTCTTTCCTCTTTCATTATTAAAGATTTATTGCTTACTTCCTAGTTTCAAAATTATTTTAAATATATAATTGACAATTATCAAACAAAATTTAATTTAGCATAGTCTCTTTGGGGTAAACTTTCTTTTAGACCATAGGCATTAGTACTTAGTCCACTGGTACTCACATTTTCAGAAATTGGTACATTTATGAACCATTTTAGCACTGGTTATTATGAAAGGCACGTTTCTTGTTTGACAAATTTGCTTCCATTGTTTTATACTAAGTAGGTATTCTGTGAAGTTCTCATCTTGTTAAAAATTATTATCAAGCAGCTATACAACAATTGTTATACATGGATAGTCCTCGTGGAGTGGTTCAACAAATTTTATAAATCAATTTCTTTTTATAGAACTTTCTAAATGTACATCAATTTATTAGCTATTATTATTTTCAATGAAAAAGATTAGCCTTAGTTTACACTGAACAAAATTCAATCGTTGACATAATAATAAGAATAATTTACTAAATTTATATGCTGCCTGACTCTCAATGATTCTGGTTGGTTTACAATTGTTAAAAAAAATATTTAAAAATGAAAGACAATACAAAAACCCAAGCAGCACAAACAAAAGAACGAAGATGGAAACAAAAGCAAACCTGGAGGAGAACAAGGAAAAAGAAGAAAGGAGCATCAGTCATCCCCACCAAAGGCCTAGTGAAGAGCTATGTCTTCAAAGCCCTTCAAAATACCAAGAGGTTGGGGGCCATTTGAATCCCAGAATGAACCTCTCTCCAGATGACAAACGCTGCTACAGGGAAGGCATGATTCTGGGGTCCCAATAGGTAGCATTAATTAATCAACAAATGGAACTTGGACCACAGCAATCCTGCCAGATCAAAACAGCCAGGCAGATACTATGGAAAACAGGCAGTCCCTCAAGTAATCAGGCCCTTCGCCATTTTATAGGTAGCAACCAACATCTTGAATCAAACTTGACAAAACTGACAAGGAGTGCAGTTTGTGCCCATGATGCTGAATTCTGGACCAGCTGATGCCTGCATGTAGTCTTCAAGGGCAGCCTCAGGTAGAGTACATTGCAGTAATTAAGCTTTAAGGTGATTAGGATGGGATAAACTATCTGAAGGGCCCAGCAATCTAGGAAAGTGTACAAGTAGCACACTTGAGGATGTCGGGCAAAAGCCTTCTTGGCCATAGCTGTCACCTACTCATCAAGCATGAAACTGTGCACCACCCTTGAGTGGAGAAGCACAACCCCATCCAAGGTCAAAGTTGAATATCCTTAGATCTGTGGAGTCCAAACAACCACAGCTACTCAGTCTTGATAGGAATTGCAGAGACGACTACAAAATTAATATCAGGAATGGATAATCTTCTGGATATTGTTAAATACAACATGCAGCATTCCACCATTACCTCACTGGACTTCTAGGAACTGAAATTTAGCAACATCTGGAGAACCACAGGTTATAACTTACAACAGCTTCTGTTAATTATGGTTCACACAGCCAAACTGGATATGATTATGGCTATATAGTAAAGTACCTTTGAACATACAGCAAGTTGATTCAGTTCCTTCAGTAGATCAGATGAATCAGAAAATATATAATAGTAGTATCTCTACAGGCTTCCCAAAGTCGAATTCTCCCATCTCAGCCAAACTCCACTCAGTAATCTTAGTATGCTCAGCCTGAGGACACCTAGCCAATTTTGGTTTGATTTGAAAAAAGCTAGGCAGATTGGACTGCGTTTAACATTTGCATGGAACATACCAATATTATAGACTGGCCTCGGAATTTTTTAAAAAAAATCATAGAAGGCAGTGACAACTGGCCAAGAAAGTTACATGGATGTATTCATTAAATCATTGGGAGCTGAGTATAACTTAAAGAAGACTATAGCCCTGTTCTGTTGAGAGGGTAAAAAAATAAATCTTTGAATAGCTTTCTAGGAAAGAACAAAACACATTAATCATGAACGAGGATGTCTGCCTAAGGATGTTTTTGTCTCTTAACTTCATTACTTTTTTTTCCTTATTTTAATTCTCTCAATAAAGGTAAGAAGTTTTACTCAGGAGCAATAGTCATACAGTGAATCATGATATGACTTGGGTCAGGCCAATTAGCTCTACATCAACATCATCTATCCTCAGTTGGCTCCACTTTTGCTATGCCTTCATTAACAAAAAAAAGCAATTTTCATTTTTTTTTAATTGAAGCCCTAAAATAAAAACAATGCAATCCAAAAATTAAGGCAATAATGTGTCACCACTGCTACAGTTACAGGCAGATAGCAGTATTGATAGTCAAGGAAAAGCCTATATGAGAAAATAAATATAGCAATAGCACTTAGACTTATATACCACTTTACAGTGCTTTACAGCACTCTCTAAGCGGTTCACAGAGTCAGCATATTGCCCCCAACAATCTGGGTCCTCATTTTACCCACCTCGGAAGGATGGAAGGCTGAGTCAACCTTGAGCCGGTGAGATTTGAACCGCTGAACTGCTGAACAGTCAGCTGAAGTAGCCTGCAGTACTGCACTCTAACCACTGCGCCACCTCGGCAAATATTCCACTTGTTGGTGGAAACTGTCCACATTTGCATAATCATGCAAATGAAGAGTGTGCTCCTCTTTAACTCCACTACACAAATAAGACTGTGCCGATTTATTCACTGTAGAAATAAAAACTGGAGAGACTGATCAGCAAAAAGGATGTGCACAGTCATTACATTTCCACACCATGTTCAACCTTTGTTTCTCTTAACTAAATTACAGAGAGTACACCAGTTGTGATATTAAGATCAGAACTAATATGTTTATGCAGAATGCTAAGCCGAAAGGTCCCAAAACTGGTGGTGAGCATTGCCTTACTTGAATAAATTACATTTAAGCTTAAATTTAATTAAAATTAAATTAAAACCCAACAAACCACATTCTAGCTTCTGTATAATACAGAAGGCTAATTCAATAGCTTAATTTTTTTTTGTAGAAATTCCTGAGAAATGTATGCAGCAGATTGATTTATTTGCTTACTTATTTATTTAAGCATGTAGCAGTGTAAGCTAGAATTTAATTTTGCCTCCCATGAACCCAGGTAATTGTGTCTCATTCAATAAAACATGATTTAAAACTGTGCTTAGTATGATGTATGAAGTAGGGCATTGATTCAATGTATAAGCATTGCTTCATTGTGGGGTTTAAGCCTTCGGTAAACAAGAGAAAAATACCACCTTGATGCACTTGCTGAGTAACACTATCATCCAAAGGACAATGACAAGACTTTGAGCTTCCGGTAGGGTCATACTTGCTCATCTGGTAAAAAGTTCAGACCTGAAATTATGAGTAATCCAGAACAAAAGATAAAGTCAGATGGAGCTCTGAAAGTTGAGGGAAGCTACTTAGGAGAAGGAACTCTAAGTCCAGAAGGAATACTGATGTAGGGGGATAGGAATCATATTCATGGCTGTAATATTTAGATATGTTTGGGTGTCAGATGATGATAATCCCAACGAAAGAAATATTAATATTCTCTACAAGGATCTAGAGCAGGGGTGTCAAACTCAAGGCCAGGGGGCCGCATCCGGCCCACGGGGTACTTAGATCTGGCCTGCGGGGCCACCCTGGAAACAGCGAAGGATCGGCCCGCAGTGCTTCTACCAGAGAAAACAGGCTCCCGAGCTCTGTTTTTGGCTGCCACAGCCACGTGGCCCTCCCGAGCTCCGTTTTCACTGGCAGAGGAGGAGGCTGTGCAGGAGGCCGTGGCAGCCGAAAACAGAGCCCGGGAGCCCATTTTCACTGCCAGAGTGCTCGGGCCACAACAGGCACCCCCGACAGGAGTGACATCGAGCTGGCCATGCCCACCCGGCCCCCAAGGTCAAACACAACCCTGATGTGGCCCTCAATGAAATCGAGTTTGACACCCCTGATCTAGAGGCAATGATGTGGCCAGAGAACAGTCACAAAGATATCTGCTCATTGATAATGTCAGCCATTTTTGAAAAAAAGAGATGATTTGCTTTATAAGGACAGATACAATCAAAATACCGAATGTGATGAAGTATGAACCAAGGAAAACTTGAAAGTGTCAAAGCAGAAATGATGCATACCAAATTGGATATATTAGGAATGAGTGTACTTCAATACCCCTCTTTAAATCAGAGAATTACATGATACACTTATTCGGGCCATATAAAATAATGGAGTAGCAATGATACTCAAAATGTAAGTGTGTGCATAGTTATAATCTAATCAATGGCACATATGAGCCTATTAAAATTAGTGGCTATCCGATAATTATATCCAAGCTCAAAAGAGGAAGATATTAAAAAAAAAAAGATGGCAAATTGAAGAGGTGCTAAATGCATCATCAAGAAAGGACAGAGTGATTGGAATGCAAACATTGGAGAAACCGAGGAACCTGAAATCACAGAAAGACCGGGGTTGGATAAACACTGTGCAGGATATACTTTAAGAACTTTGTTTATTGCCAAATATGAACACAGACCCACACATGGCCAGCATCAACGGGACAACATCAACTCAAATAGACTATAATAGGAAACAGAAAGTGCAACCCAGGCAGCCAAAACATTTCCAGATGCAAAGTGTAAAATAGCCCGTGATTTATTAGTGTCAAACATATAGCTTAAACTTAGAAGATTAAAGAGAATAGGTGTATGAAGGACATAGTCAGAATATAAAATCAATGTAAGGAAAAATTCAGAACGCTCATACAAAACAGAACCTGGGGAGCTACAGAAAGATATAAGAGATTTTGTGAAAGCTAAGGTGGAAGGGGGGGGGGAATCCCAAAATTTAAAAGAAAAAAAAAAGATCCAAGTGTCTTTCAAAACAATCTCTTACTACAGGAAGAGAAAATGGAGGATGAAAGCCTTGGGCATCAAGAAAGACGTACAAGGACTGAACTCAGTTTTCTAATGTCAAGCAAGAAAGGACAAGAACGTCAGTCCATCAAGGAGCATCTGCAAGAAAACAAAAATAGCAATAGCAATAGCTCTTAGACTTATATACCGCTTCACAGTGCTTTACAGCCCTCTCTAAGTGGTTCACAGAGTCAGCATATTGCCCCCAACAATCTGGGTCCTCATTTTACCCACCTCGGAAGGATGGAAGGCTGAGTCAACCTTGAGCCGGTGAGATTTGAACCGCCGAACTGCAGCTAGCAGTCAGCTGAAGTAGCCTGCAGTGCTGCACTCTAACCACTGCGCCACCTTGGCTCAGTGAGCCTCAATGAGTGAGGTTTCATAAGAAAACCAAATAAGCCAGAGGAAAATTTAAAACTACAGTATAAATTATTCTAAATAATCACAAAGGAGATTGAAGGAGGATAAATAAAGTGAAAGGGAGAATGTAAAATAAACTGAAGACTCATACTGGCTCAGAACAGGGAAGGGAATAAAAAAAAGGAATTGTATGACCCCTATATTGCTTAATATCCGTGGAGATTTTATTGTAAGAATGGCAGGGTTGCTAAAGATGACAACTAGGATCAAAACAGAAAGAATTTGAGCAACGCAGACATCTTTCGCTTAGCCAAAGATAAAGCAGATTAACATCATTACCAAAGGAGAATTGGAAAATAAAGGTTCTGGGCTAACGATTACATTACTGTCAACCTGAATGTTAATGAAATTATGGATGATAGTAAAAACATGAGGGTATTAGATGTATTGAGCTCAGCAATAGTTATAGATGGACAGTGTGCTGGAGGAATGAAGATAACATAAATCCTAAGAAGCAGCACATTGACAATCATAGAGGAGACCATGAAGAATAAAGACATCTTCAAAACAAGAAGAGTTAAAGCGATGTTTCCTTTTCCAATGGTAATGTATGGCTGTGAATCTGGACACTGAGAAAGTATGAGAGTGAAAAGATCTACACGTTCAAATTATGGATTTGTACATGCTAAGTGTATCATGGGTTGCTAGGAGAACTGATAAATCAATGCATTCAGGCAGACGTAACATTTAGGTGATGATCAGTAAACAGAAACTCATATGCTTTGGGCATATTTATTTATTTAAAATCTTGCTCTATGATGCCTAATTATCTAACTACAGGAGTCCTCAATTTACAGCCACGATTAAGCCCAAAATTTATGTCGCTCGGTGAGAAATTTGTTGAGTGAGTTTTGCCCCATTTCACGACTTTTCCTGCCACGTTTGTTAAGTGAATCACTGCAGTTGTTAAATTAGTAACTCAGTTGTTAACTAAATCTGGCTTCCCCAAACTGGCGTCACACATGGGCCATGCCCATCCCAGCTCTGCGAAGGGGAAAAATGTTACGAAACGCCACATGACGGCAATGTGACGCCGTGAGTTTGACACCCATGGTCTACACCAGGGGTGTCAAACTTGCGGCGTCACGGCGGCATCACGTGACGTATCGGGACTTTTTCCCCCTTCGCTAAACCAGGCGGGAGCAGGGCCAGCACATGACGCAACCAGCCCGGTGGCCGCGAGTTTGACACCCCTAGTCTACACCAATGTTTTTCAACCTTGGCAACTTTAAGATATGTAGATTTCAACTCTCAGATTTCCCCAGCCAGCAAGGCTAGCTGGGGAATTCTGGGAATTGAAGTCCACTCAACTTAAAATTGTTAAGGTTGAGCAAAACTGGTCTATATCCCATTTAGGCACCTGTTCTTTTCCTCTTGTCTTCTCTAACTTCTAGAAATTATATCCAGTACTCCAGTTTCTCTAAAACATTATTTTCTCCTCTTTCACCTAGTTCTACCAAGCTTTAAATCCAGTCAACTAAACAATTTCCTCTGCCCTCTCAAGAAGCTGGTCTGCAAATATTCCAGTAGTTTTGTTTACAGAGATGTTAATTACTCTGAAGAAATGCAATAAATAAGAAATGTGTGTTTATACTGCAGCAGTGAATGAGTATATATAAGACATAACCAAATTAATGTTTGTAGCGCTAGAGTGCTTATGGAAGCACAGGTAGAGTTAATTAGACTCCAGCAGGTGCAACATATCAGGAATTTGAAATTAGGAGCAGGAAGTTAGAAAACCTCTTTATTCAAAAAAAATTGAAAGGGAATAGAAGGTAAAATAGATACAGGAATGCTGGTTGGTTGGTTGGTTGGTTGGTTTTTAATAGTTTGATGCTTCCTTTTTTTAAAATAACGTTTTTATTCATAAACATTTTTGAAAAACAGTGCATTGTCAAAGTATACCATTTACAAATAAGAAAACAACCAAAGGAAAGTTAATAGTAAATATTAGCACATCAATCATTTCAGCCAATTAGTCATACTGGAATTATAGGCAGGCTATAAAATGAAAAGTTAACCAGGGACTGGGATATACGGTTGAAGTGGTAGTGGAGGCGATGACACTGTAAAGAGTTAATGTAACATAATGTTACTAGAAATAAAAGCATTCACTGTGCCTTTTTCATTTACGCAGCTTCTCTTTTTATATAATTTATTAAGCATTGCATTTATACGGATAAAAACTAATACAAACTGCAAAAACAGCATTAAAAAAGGCAAAATATGTGAGATGAAAATCCAGCCATTCAACAAAAGACATTTACAAAACACAAATGTGGTTTTGCGCATTTTGGCCCAATGCCTGAGAGAGCAACCAGGCCTTCAAGAATGCCACCAGGTTTCTAAAAATCTTAGGGAGGACCTGATTCTGGAGGGCTGTGATAAAGATAGCATGGGGTTTTTTTTGCTCTGGTAATAGGGCACTGTTTAATTGAAGGGACCCAGATTACACCAGCTCTGCTGATCCATACTGGCTGGGCAGGAAATTGTGAGAGGCAGGCCATCCTTCCAATAAATTGGCTCCCTTCCATGGAGGGCTTTATAGATAGCAATCAGCACCTTGAATCACACCCAGAGGCAAACTGATAATTATGCAGGTTGCAAAGCAGAGATGTCACAGGAGCACAATGAGGCATGCCCATCATGGCCTGCGTCACTGCATTCTAGACCAACCAAAATTTCCAAGTGCTCTTCAAAGACAGCTCTTTGTGGACTCCATTGTAATACTTGAGCAGTGAGATAACTATGAAATGAGTTACTGTACAAAGGGCCTCCTGATCCAAGAAAGGGTGCAAATGGGGCCCCAGTTGGAGGTGTACAAGGGCCTTGGCCGCGGCTGCTACCTCCTCTTTGAGAAGGAGCTGTGAGTCCAAGAGGGTCTCCAGATTGAGTACCACTCTTGAATGGGAAAATGCTATCTCATCCAAAGTTAGAGATGGAGAATCTCCAGATATAGTTTGCTCAAGTTCCACAATCATTCAGTCATGACAGGATTAAGTCAAAGCCCGTTCTTCTACACGGAAGCCCACAAAGCATCCAGCACTGGAACAGGATTTGACAGCTTACTTTGCTTGGCTGAGTTAACTCGAAATGCTCAGTTTGAGTTAACCCAGCAGTTAACTGGCCCAGCAGTTTTATATAGATGTTAAACAGGAGGAGAGAGAACCTTGAGCCTGTAGCACTCTGTAAAGAAGGAGCCTAGGAATAATATCTCCACTCCCTGCTAACACCAACTGGAATTGCCTTGGAGAAAGGAAGAGAAGCACTACAAAACTGTGTTTCTAATTCCACTTTTGTAACCAGTCCATAAGGATACCATGGTCAACATTAACAAAAGCTGCTGAAAGTTCAATGAGCACAAGAAAGCATGCACTACCTCCATCCCAGCTGTACCATCATCATCATCATCATCATCATCATCATCATCATCATCATCATCATCATCAATAAGAGTGACCAAGGCTACCTCTGTAGTGAATCCTGTTCTTCTACATTTCTACAAATCTCCTACCTTTAGAACATGCCTTGTGGTCTGGCCTCACAGAGCTATATCTTCATGTGGTTAACTCATGGACCACAGAGCCTTAGCATGGCACATAATGATAAACGTCTGCTCAAAACCACCATGCAGTATAGAAGTAAGAAGAAGTATGTGAAATAGGAATATGATTGAAGCCAATAACTGTATGTCACATCCTTTCCCCCTAAGATACAGCTGCAGTTATCTTTGATTATGATACTGGTGGGGAGTATATCTGATGTGGACAGGAAATATAGGGTAAATCATGATGCTATGGCATGAAGGACAAACTATTACCACATTATACTTGGAAAATGTGAGGAGATGGCTTGGGAATGCAATGTTATACAAGCTAAGTTTGATTTCTCATCCATCTTCCTAGATGTATGTCAGTTTAAGTTAAAAATGTTTTCAAGATTCCATTATTCATAAGATTCATTCATAAGGTTCCTGCACTTTTCCTGTAATTAACAGCTATTGCTTGAGTATGACATAAGGTAAACAATTGCTTTTTGTCTCCTTTCCAATACAGAAAGACTCCAATACAGCCCTTACTTAATTTTATACTTTCCCTTCAATCATTCCAAGTTGGCCCGGCCTTTGTAAACCAGTTTTTGCTTATTATCTTCTTTGTCTTGAATTCCCATCGTTTCACTTGCCAGAGATGCAAAGTTGTGGTAGATTCTCACAAGTCCCTATTCGGGTTGTTATCTTTACAACACTCTTGGCCAAACCTGCCTTGTTAGCTTGGTTTTTGCATTCTGCAGTGAAGGTTTTGTACAACGGCATTGAGAGACCCTAATCATAACAGAGGCCTTTGAATGTGACCCAGACACAAATAACACTAATAATATTAGCTTGTTATATAGCAAAGAGCTGTTTAATTAGGAGCCATAAAAGGATTACTAGCTTTGATTATTGCTATTCATAGCTGCACAGTTCATGGCTTGAGGACATCAAATATACAAGAGAAGGAGGTGCCCAGCACAAGCAGGGCATTTTTATAGCTAGTTAAAAACTCTCTTATAGCTCTGTGTCTACCCAGCTAATTGATGTATGTAATCATCTCTCCCCCCCCCCCTCTCTTTTTCTTTAGAGACTCAGAACTTGTCCAGACATAGTAATTTCCCATGCTGTTGATTCACCAATGTAGTGTGACGCATTAAGAATACAGATCCTAGTATAGCAGAAAAGATTACTGGAGGGGGAAGGGTTATGGTAGATCTTCATAAAATCACGAATGGAGTATGGAGAATGGACAGAGGAGTCTTTTTGTTTTGTTTTGTTTTGTTTTGTTTTGTTTTGGTCCTGTCTCATGAGTTGGCAGGCCCCATCATTGGGTAATGAAGGGAGAAGATGGTAGAAGTACAGGTAGTCCTCGATTTACAACAGTCCATTTAGTGACCATTCAAAGTTTTACAACGGCACTGAAAAAAATGTGACTTACCACAGTTTTTCACAGTTACGACCTTTGCAGCATCCCCATGGTCATGGGATCAAAATTCAACTGGTTCATATTTATGACCAAGGTCATGTGATCCCCCTTTGCGACCTTCTGACAAGCAAGGTCAACAGGGAAGCCAGATTCACTTAACAACCGGGTTACTACCTTATCAACGGCAACGATTCACTTAGCAACTGTGACAAGAAAGGTCATAAAATGAGGTGAAACTTAACAAATGTCTTACTTAGCCACAGAAATTTTGGGTTCAATTGTGGTCGTAAGTTGAGGACTACCCGAAGCGAGTAACAGACATAGAAAGAAGATAGTTTGACCCTCTCCTACAGTGTTCCCTAAGATCTTCAAGCTAACCTAAACAGGGGGTCTTCTGGGGGTGGCATGTCAAAAGATCAATTTGGCAGCCACGACTCCTTGATCAAAGCCGAGCCCCATTTTTACAATTAACATGTCTGAAAACAGGTCAGGGTTTTGATCGTGATCTTGACTTTTTTGACACCCCCCCCCCATCCCCACCCTTCGCATCACCCTTGAGCCTAGCTCATAAAGTCAAGGCAAAATGAGTCATGCTGATATTATAAAAGAGCCTTCAGCTAAACTTTTTCATCTAGATGGGTCATAATTGTGTGTGAGAATGACGTTGGGAGACAGGGGGAAGAGCTACAGCCAGGGCAATGGTTGGATAATAGCATTTAGCAATAGCACTTAGACTTATATACCGCTTCACGGTGCTTTGCAGCCCACTCTAAGAGGTTTACAGAGTCAGCATATTGCCCCCAACATGCTGGGTCCTCATTTTACCCACCTCGGAAGGATGGAAGGCTGAGTCAACCTTGAGCCGGTGAGAATCGAATTCGTGGAGTGAGCAGTGAGTTAGACCTGCAGTACTGCATTCTAACCGCTGCGCCACTGGCCCAGTACCCAAAAGGTTGAGGGCAACTTAACCCACAAAAGGAATGTGAACATGGCAAATGTCTCAGAAAGAACCCTTCCTAGTTCATTAGGCTATAGAGGGAACAAGGGCAAGAAATCCTTTCAGACTCGTGAGACTCTGTTAATGTAATTTTACAATAAAGTAGATCTAGTTATTTTGGATGTGTTCCTTGTCTGGACTACTTTGCTTGGCTGACGTAGATTGTGATTAGCCCAAGTTCAAATCATACAATCTTCAGTTTAGTGTTTAATGTAAAATTGATATCAGGTTACATTTCATGTGACCCAAAATTCAGTTAATGCGAGGCTGCCGGGTGAGCAATTGAAGCTAGCACATGTGCAATTGCAGTTGGGTTTTAGATGAAGCTAATATTTGTGCATAATGGGGAAAAAGGAAGATTCTGGAATGGTTTAATCCAGTATTTCTCAACCTTGGCATGGCTGGCTGGGGAATTCTGGGAGTTGAAGTCCACACCTCTTCAAGCTGCTACGGTTGAGGAGGACTGCTTTAATCTATGGTAGATTTCTTTTTGTTTTGTTTTTATTTTGCTTTCTACAACCACTTTGTGACTTTGTTAACCATAATTTTTAATTCTAAGTATATTCTTTTTTATTCTTTACTGTAATAGTTTATTAATATGCGTATAAACATTCATGTGGAACCAATTACCATGTTTGCCATAGAATAACACTTTGACTAGCCTGAATTTGAATAATGCAACTCTTTTCATGAAATTCATTAATCGCAATAATCGAGACTACCTGTATTTCAAAAAGATTTCTATCAGCCATTAAAAAACTAGGAACTAACATTAAATTAAAATGTTTTACTATAATGAAATTTGAAATGAAGAATAAATGAAAGAATGCATAATAAAATGGAGTAAGAACTTTGGACAAAATATACTGATGGAACAATGGGAAAGCATGTGGCTAAAATGATTGAATTTTATATTGTTAAAATTTAAAAGAAAACATTTTATAAAATGATGTACCATTGGTATGTGACTCCAGAAAAAAAATATCTAGAATGTATCAAGGTACTTCAAATTTATATTGGAAATGTGGAAAACATGAAGGCTCGGTTTTTTATGCCTCATTTCAGGCCTAACAGACTTGCAAAAAACTGGGTTCAAATACATACAGAAATAAAAAAAATTCTAAAGATTAATATTCAGTTGAAATCAGAACTTTTCTTGTTGGGATTTTTTTGTCTATTTTTTCCTTTCTTTTCATTTTTCCTTTACTTTCCCCCCTTCTTTCACTTTTAGCTTTCTTTTTGATTTCTTTCTTTCTTATTTTTTCTTACTTGATATTAGTTTGTATTCGTTTTTATTTCCTTTTAAAGAAATCTTTCATAAAAATTTATACACACGAACACACATGTACAGTATGTCACAGAAGTGAGTACACCCCCTCACATTTTGTAAATATTTAAGTATATCTTTTCATGTGACAACACTGAAGAAATGACACTTGGCTACAATGTCAAGTAGTGAGTATACAGCTTGTATAACAGTGTAAATGTGCTGTCCCCTCAAAATAACGCAACACACAGACATTAATGTCTAAACTGCTGGCAACAAAAGTGAGTACACCCCTAAGTGATAATGTCCAAATGGGGCTCAAAGTGTCAATACTTTGTGTGGCCACCATTATTTTCCAGCACTGCCTTAACCCTCTTGGGCATAGAGTTCACCAGAACTTCACAGGTTGCCACTGGAGTCCTCTTCCACTCCTCCATGACGACGTAACGGAGCTGGTGGAGTTTAGAGACCTTGCGCACCTCTACCTTCCGTTTCAAGATGCTCCACAGATTATTATTATTATTATTATTTATTAAATTTGTATGCCGCCCAACTCCCAAGGGACTCTGGGCGGCTCACAACAATATAAAAAACCGTTAAAAAACCATAATAAAAACAATTAAAAACAGTTAAAAACTCATGCATACCGTTTCATGGCCGGACCTCGCCAATTACAGAGGCGAGATCAACGGCCCCAAGCCTGCCGGAAGAGCCAGGTCTTCACCGCTTTCCGGAAGGCCAGCAGTGTGGGGGTGGTCTGGATCTCAGGGGGTTTAGGTCTGAAGACATGCTTGGCCAGTCCATCACCTTTACCCTCAGCTTCTTTAGCAAGTCAGTGGTCGTTTTGGAGGTGTGTTTGGGGTCGTTATCATGTTGGAATACTGCCCTGAGGCCCAGTCTCCGAAGGGAGGGGATCATGCTCTGCTTCAGTATGTCACAGTACATGTTGGCATTCATGGTTCCCTCAATGAACTGTAGCTCCCAGTGCCAGCAGGACTCATGCAGCCCCAGACATTCCCACCACCATGCTTGACTGTAGGTAAGACGCACTTGTCTTTGTACTCCTCATCTGGTTGCCACCACACATGCTTGACACCATCTGAACCACGCTGCATCAAATTGGTCTGCAGGGCTGTCGTCCCAGAAGGAAGCCTCTTCTAAAGATGATGCACAAGAAAGCCCGCAAACGGTTTGCTGCAGACAAGCAGACTAAGGACATGGATTTCTGGAACCATGTCTTGTGGTCTGATGAGACCAAGATAAACGTATTTGGTTCAGATGGTGTTAAGCGTAGGTGGCGGCAACCAGGTGAGGAGTACAAAGACAAGTGTGTCTTGCCTATAGCCAAGCATGGTGGTGGGAATGTCATGGTCTGGGGCTGCATGAGTCCTGCTGGCACTGGGAGCTACAGTTCATTGAGGGAACCATGAATGCCAACATGTACTGTGACATACTGAAGCAGAGCATGATCCCCTCCCTTCAGAGACTGGGCCGCAGGGCAGTATTCCAACATGATAATGACCCCAAACACACCTCCAAAACAACCACTGCCTTGCTAAAGAAGCTGAGGGTAAAGGTGATGGACTGGCCAAGCATGTCTCCAGACCTAAACCCTATTGAGCATCTGTGGGGCATCCTGAAACAGAAGATGGAGGTGCACAAGGTCTCTAACATCCACCAGCTCTGTGACATTGTCGTGGAGGAGTGGAAGAGGACTCCAGTGGCAACCTGTGAAACTCTGGTGAACTCTATGCCCAAGAGGGTTAAGGCAGTGCTGGAAAATAATGGTGGCCACACAAAGTATTGACACTTTGAGCCCCATTTGGACATTATCACTTAGGGGTGTACTCACTTTTGTTGCCAGCAGTTTAGACATTAATGTCTGTGTGTTGCGTTATTTTGAGGGGACAGCACATTTACACTGTTATACAAGCTGTATACTCACTACTTGACATTGTAGCCAAGTGTCATTTCTTCTGTGTTGTCACATGAAAAGATATACTTAAATATTTACAAAATGTGAGGGGGTGTACTCACTTCTGTGACATACTGTATGTATGTACGCATGAATGTATGCTGAGGCACACAGTGATTCTATAATTTTCATTTATATATACTGAACCTCAGTGGTGGGATTCAATTTTTTTTACTACCGATTCTGTGGCTTGGTGGGCGTGGTATGGCTTGGTGGGCGTGGTGGGCGTGGTAGGGGAAGGATACTGTAAAATCTCCATTCCCTCCCCACTCCAGGGGAAGGTTACTGCAAAATCCCCATTTCCTCCCAATCAGCTGGCACTCGGGAGGCAGAGAATAGATGGGAGTGGGGCCAGTCAGAGGTGGTATTTACCGGTTCTCCGAACTACTCAAAATTTCTGCTACCGGTTCTCCAGAACTGGTCAGAACCTGCTGAATACCACCTCTGCTGAACCTTCATATCTATCTATCTATCTATCTATCTATCTATCTATCTATCTATCTATCTATCTATCTATCTATCTATCTATCTATCTATCTATCTATCTATCTATCTATCTATCTATCTATCTAATCTCCTACCTTTCCTATACCTTTACAAATAAGTCAAGGCAACATATCCAACAAACCTTCCTCCTCCTATTTCCCCCCACAATAACAACCCAGTGAGGTGAATTGGGCTGAGAGAGAGTGACTGGACCAAAGCCACCCAGTGGCTTTCATGCCTAAGATGGGACTAGAACCCACAGTCTCCTGGTTTCCAGCTTGGTGCCTTAACCATTAGACCAAATTAGCTCTCAGTCACTGAGGCCTTTTCTTCCTCTTCCCATAAGCATTTCTTTCTCCACATAGAAGAGGTGCCCTGAGACTTTCCAAAGCACACTTTCTTATTTTCCTCTTAGTAGGAAATATACAGTATCTCTATGTCAGACATCCCCAAGAGTCCTCCCAAGCGCCAGAGTATTCATCCCAAGGAGAGACATGATATCCAACCCCTACAGGGAAGAAGGCTGCTGAATCCTGATCAAAGTGTTTGCAGGCAGGCAATGACTCCTATGTTTTTTGGACCAGTGGAAATTTTTCCCTATTTACTATGTATTAGTTTGTGTGTATTAATTTTATGGATATGCATTATTTTTATAGTCACCCTTAACTGATTTTGAAAACTTAAGAAGAGTTCACACCAGGTTATTACTTTGCTGGGATTCTATCAGGAAATACCAAGGCTGTAGGCCAAACTGGGATATCAAAAACAAAACAAAACATCCCTGAACAACACGGTGCAAACCATCCTTTTACAAAGGATGAGAACATCAGTAGACATTCATATATTTAAAAGTGTAAGTCAATCCTTGATGCAATTTTCTCTCTCTATCCAGGCTGCCTCCAAGGCAAATGTTCTCATTCTCCCATCCTGTTGACAATACTGGCTGCTACCTTTCCAGGAATCACATCTTTCATTTCAGGATTGATTTCATGATCATCATCATCTTCTTCTTTTCTTTAAAAAAGCATTTTTAATTTTATAATTTGTTTTGTTGTTGCTATAGCTTCTAATTCACTTGCAGCCTTTTTGTAAAAAAAAGAAGAAGAAGAAGAAGAAGGAGAAGGAGAAGGAGGAGGAGGAGGAGGAGGAGGAGGAGAAGGAGAAGGAGAAAGAAGAAGAAGAAGGTTTATCTGGCCCTTGCCTATGTGAAGTCAAAATCCCAATTCCTATTTCAATGTACAATTTCTAAAGGCAGCATTTTTTTTTTTAAAAAAAGAAGAACAACGGGCAGCCAAGATTGACTTGAATTCCTTGTTTGGAAGCAATCCAGCAGAGTCCAGATCCCTCCCCGCCAAATCTGTCAATTATAACTTAAAGAGAGATGAGAGGCAGATGCAGGATCTCCGGTACGTATTAAGCTATCAGATTTTTGTTTTAATTGCACATGAATATGACAGTAGTGATGGGGATATTCAAAAGGCAGACACTTTGTTTGTAAAACCATGAGAGAAAGAATGAGGAGGGAATTCTGGCACGTTGTGCTGGAGAGGGTCTGTCAGCCTGGAGGTGGATTTTATCAGCTGGAGCTGCCACCCTGTCATTGTTTAAAGGTGGATTTGGATGTGATTAATTCTAAGAGAGGCCAGAGAGTTTCTTGATATGGATTTGCTTCAGATGAATGCCCAGGAGGTTTGGGAACAAAGACAAATCAGTCAGGGAATCTAAGTTAGACAGGCCAGCTGTCAGGGTTTGGCCCTCAACCCCTCAGATCTTGGGGTTTTGTTAGCAAGTATTAAAATAGACAGGCTGTAGAATCTGGGATGCCTCAGCAGCAATGTCAATTCCCATTGGAAAACTGGGACAAAACAGGTCCTGAGGTTGGATATTGGTCAGATCCTTAAACATGTGAAAGGTTCCAGGATAATGAAGTGCATTCCTGCATTAAATAGGGTAACCATATCTGGTCTATGAAATCTGTCGTTGAGGGATGTCCATAGCTGAGGTTCAACCCTGGCTGTACAGTATCACTATTTCTGAGGCTAATTACCTCAGCTGGCATTATAGAAATAGCACTTTACAGTGCTTTACAGCCCTCTCTAAGTGATTTACAGAGTCAGCATATTGCCCCCAACAATCTGAGCCCTCATCTTACCAACTTGGAAGGATGGAAGGCTGAGTTAACCTTGAGCCATTGAGAATTGAACTGCTGACAGTTGGCAGAATCAGCCTGCAATATTGCATTCAAACCACTGTGCCACCACGGCTCTTGACATAATCTGCCTTAAGTGAGGCACAAATGAAATTCAATGGAGAAAAAAGTAAGGTTCTACATTTAGGCAAGAAAAACAAAATGCACAGGTACAGTATATGTCCATGATGGCGAACCTATGGCATGCGTGCCTCAGGTGGCACGCAGAGCCATATCTGAGGTCATGCGAGGCGTTGCCCTATGTCAGCTCCAGTGTGCATGTGCGTGCTGGCCAGCTGATTTTTGGCCTTGGGGAAGGCCGTTTTCGCCCTCCCCAGGCTTCAGGAGGCTTCCCTGAAGCCTGGGGAGGGCAAAAAATGGCCCAACGGGCCTACCGGAAGTTCGAAAACGGACTTCCGGTTTGCCCATTGTGCCGTTTTTCGCCCTCTGGAGGCTTCAGGGAAGCCTCCTGAAGCCTGGGGAGGGTGAAAAATGGCCCAACAGGCAAACCAGAAGTTCGCAACTATTCGAACTATTCTTCCCAGAATGTTATGTAGCCATGGAATTTCACGGCTGTCCTCCACCTGAGCCTAATTAGGCCAACACTAAGTAGCTTTTTCAAATTGCTATAGCCACCTTTTTTTTTTCAGTGAGAGGCCTGCATTTTCCACTGTGGAACATAGCAATAGGATAGTGATTTGTCTGATTTGAAAAATTGTCAAAGAATAGTACTCTCTTTCAAGGCATCCTCTGTTTGAAATCTTCCATATGGCTTGAGCTGGTTTAAAAATAACTGCGGAAAGAAAAACAATAGCATGGCCCATCAGCAGTAACATGCATAGAGCAGACTGAACCCAGGTCATCTAGCCATAAAAGGACTGGAGACAATGTATTTGTTCTAAGAAATTATACTATTTCTAAAGGAAATATAATAGCAACAGCACTTAGACTTATAAAGCGCCCCATAGTGCTTTACAGCACTCTCTGGGCGGTTTACAGTGTCAGCATATTGCCCCCAACAATCTGGGTCCTCGTTTTACCAACCTCGGAAGGATGGAAGGCTGAGTCAACCTTGAGCCCATCAGGATTGAACTCCAGACTGTGGGCAGAGTTAGCCTGCAATACTGCATTCTAAACCACTGCGCTACCACTTAATGCTAATGTTATGCAAATCTACCTCACCTTTTGGTGTTACTTCCTCTTTGTATTTTACTAGCGGTCCACAAATAAACACTCTATTCACGAAAACCCTCAAGTGTACAATGTGGTCTGGCAGGCATTGGGGTCCATGTTCCGCAAAAATAGGAGAAACCCTGAATACCCATCATCATCATCATGCAAGGTGATGGTGGCCTCATGGATGAAGAAGCTGATCAGTGTTGAACTGGTTGCTCCAGTGGTGAAATCCAATTTTTTTTACTACCGGTTCTGTGGGTGTGGCTTGGTGGGCATGGTGTGGCTTGGTGGGCGTGGCTTGGTGGGCATGGCAGGGGAAGGATACTGCAAAATCTCCATTCCCACCCCACTCCTGGGGGAAGGATATTGCAAAATCTCCATTCCCACCCCACTCTGGGGCCAGCCAGAGGTGGTATTTGCCGGTTCTCCGAACTACTCAAAATTTCCGCTACCGGTTCTCCAAAACCTGTCAGAACCTGCTGGATTTCATTCCTGGGTTGCTCCCATAGCTAGTGTTCTACGCCACTAAATATATACAGGGTGGAATCAATTAAAGTAGAAATTTATATCTCACCGGTGCAGCATTAATAAATATATATTTTGGGGAGGTAGCATCATTTGAGCTTTATTTCAAGTGGCCACCATGATCTTCTAATGGCCCATTATCAAAAAAATAGATTAGGGAAAAATTCTCGAGTACCTGGCAGGACACAATACACAGGTGGTTGGCTGGGTCTGGTATAGGGCATGTCACGCTCTTTAGATTATTAACCTGACCTCCCTATTTGCATGTACTGTTAATTTAAGGCCAAGATTTATACATCTTACTTTATTTCCCATTTTGCCCTGAAGTGTTTCACAGTAAATCCTTCAGATAAATTTAGCACCAAATCTTGCAAAGCTGTCAATCCAGAGCTGCTGTCTATAAACTAGAGGTCTTGCATGTCCTACTGACACTGATTTTTAAAGTGGCCTCCTCTGTATTACCTCCCCCCTCCCGCCCCCCGAAAAAGGAGCAGAAAAGTCTTTAAGGCATTCTTTTTATGAATGACTTTAAAAAAAACGAAGGGGAAGAATCCAGATTTGCACGGGAAGACTTCATGTAGCAGGAAACTCAACAACCTAAAAGAGGCCCTGATTTCCACTAATGTGGTTCAGAGCTATAAAAACACCCTTGCTATGGTCATGAGCTGATTGGGACCTCCAAAAATGTACTCTTAAAACACAGAAAGCTTGAAGCCAAAGAAAGTCCACCAAGCCTGAAACATGATGTTATCATTCATATACAGCTACCTCTAAAAATAGAAGGATCCCTTCTCCTCTCTTCCTCAACACATCTAATAATAAAACATTTTATTGCACCACAAGTTTCTATTTGCAGAACAGGAGAAACACGCAACTTAACAATGTTGTGTATTGCATTACTAGATGTTACCAAGGGAAAGAGACATGGACAAAGTTGAGTCCATCTGTCCTGGTCCATTCTTTGTAGACAGTGCGAGAAACCAATATTTGGAAATTGGCACATGAAATGAAAGACTTGAAAAGCAAATAAGTGAGATATCAAACTCAGCACCAGCATCCTCCAGAGATGTAGAATCTCATTATCTACGTATATCAACTGACACTTTGATTAGACCAAATTGGTACAGTGAACCAGCTTGAGGACAGCTAAGCAATTCTACTCATCTTGCATGTTCTAGCAGTACTGAATTAAACCACAGAACAAGTTGTTGTGTTCCTTGGAAGATGAAGGCAACCTAATTGTTTTACAAGACCAAGACAACGTTTTGCTAGAGATCTATTCAAAGACTTTCAGGGGTATACAAGGAACTGTCACCATGGTAGAGATTTTACAAAAAGACAAAGTGTTCTAAGCAGTGAAAGCTGGGAAGGAAATAGCACTTTGAGGGTCAAAGATTCATGGTGTTTCCACATTTAGCCTCAGTGCAGATCAACAAGAGGAAGCCTGAAATCAAGCTTAAGCAGGTGCTTCCTACTCATCTAATTGATTCTTTTGTTTATTGCCTGGAATGAGTCAACAATAATGTTCTGTTGAATTTCATGTCTCCTTTCCTAGAGGAGTTTTCTTTGGAGGAAGATCTATAGCAATTTAGTTTAGAGGATCAGGAACAAAAAACTACTTCTGGAGACCTTCTGTAGGACAGAAATGTCTTTTCCCTTATGGGAGATGTAACACTATTAAACCACTGGATAAACCACTTGCATTGGTGGCAGAGGATATTCCTTGGCCAAGAAAACCAATTATTTGTGGGAAATATTTATTTCAGATGGACATTCCTTGGCAAAGGAATGTCCATCTAAAAGAAAATACCGTAGTTCCCACAAATGGAATGGGACAACTCACCCACAATTTGTCTCAATTGGTTACTTAAGTAGTAGGGCCTACAAAGCAGCAACCCCAAGAACTGGCAAACTAAACTAGATGACAAAGTGGAGATGTCTGGGTCAAGAGAGGCTTGGTAAAGCTTATCTTCATCTGCTCTGGATCTTCAGTGTTGCCGCAGGATATTAGTAGAAAGAATAGTTTATACTTTCCTTGTTCTGAAGGAGGAGAACTTCATCTGAACATCATCTTAAAGGCCTCCTCAGGAGTGGTGGGCTCTTCCTTCAGAGCTGACCTTTGGAAAGATAATATTAAAGAGCCCCTTCATGGGTGAGTTGAGGAGTCTTGATTTCTTTCTTTCTAGATTCTGCTAATAATTTGGGGAGGAGGGATGGGGTCTTCAGTTACAGCAATTTCAGATAGAAGCAAGTATGACACTAGGCATTTGCATACCAGGTAAAAGGAAAAGAAGTTAGATATTATTTGCTTCTGTCCTCAAACTGCAAGTGCTTTTGTTAAAAAGTTAGGCTGGTGAACACTGTAATAAGTTCTCTCCCAGCCATGATGGATGAGAAGACTGACCTAGTATATGTAGTTTTGGCTGGAGTTTGGGTCTGAGTGCCTCAGCTCAGGATAGCACAGAACAGATCAAAGGGTTGGAGAGAGGAAGTTTCAGCAGTCTAAAGGAATCCTTTCTCTCTCTCTACAGACTTCCTGTCCATTCGAGTGTCAATCTCAAGTGCTTGTCTCTTCTGATGGACATTTGAGACTAAGTGAAGATTCTTTGGTTACCATACATCTCTTTTCTCTTCCTTTCTCTCTCTCTCTCACACACATCCTGATCTCTCAGTGACAAGCATTTTTTTTTCCAAATGGCTTGGGGCTTCCTGACTTTTGGCCCAGCAAGAGATCATGTAGAAGAATTGGCAGCTCTTGCCACATATTATCTGAACACTTTAAGGGCATACATCGATTGTATTCATCATGGCTGTTGATTTGACAGTTCCATTTGTAGAGGTAACCAAGGGACTATCAGATCTGTTGGATGACCTTCAAGTTCAAAAATGTGTGGATATAGACAAGGTACTTGGTAGAGTTCAGCAGACTACCTGTTTCTTCCACCTTTGACTTTCATGGCTTATTACATCTAGTAGGAAGGAAGTTTTCTGCTGATCCAAGAGGTTAGAAGTTCCTCCTTATAAGAAACAGTTCCAGTCTCATCCAATTGCTTAGTAAGCAATTTTTGGCAAACTGCTATGCTGCTGTGGATTAGTTGGTTAACCCTTCTTCAGAGATAGAAAAAGAGGATTGGGAGGTATCTATTATTGAACTAAGAAGGGGGGAAAAATAGTCTAAATTCAGTGCTGGAAGAAGAAACTAGAAATTTAATCCTGATAAGAACAGGGGCAGTGACAGATTATATTTTCCTGGGCTCCAAGATCACTGCAGATGGGGACTGCAGCCAAGAAATTAAAAGATGCTTGCTCCTGGGGAGGAAAGCTATGGCAAATCTAGACAGCATACTAAAAAGCAGAGACATCACCCTGCCAACAAAAGTGTGTATAGTCAAGGCTATGGTTTTCCCAGTTGCAATGTATGGCTGTGAAAGTTGGACCATTAAGAAAGGCTGAGCGCCAAAGAATTGTGCCCTTTGAACTATGGTGCTGGAGAAGACTCCTGCGCATCCCTTGGACTGCAAGGCGATCAAACCGGTCAGTCCTAGAGGAGATCAACCCTGACTGCTCTTTAGAAGGCCATATCCTGAAGATGAAACTCAGGGGTGGATTCTAACTTACCTCGCTGCCGGTTCGCTTCCTCCTGCGCTGCGTGGCTGTGCACACGCTTTGCACGTGTGCACATGCGCAGTGCAAAAAAATTTAAACCCCCCCCCCCAAAAAAAGCCAAAAACAAACTCGGCTTCTGCACATGTGCAGAAGAAAAAAAACCAGGAAAAAATTCCCCCCCCAAATTTTTTTTAAAAAAATTCCAATTTTTTTTTAAAAAAAAGATGGTGGCGTCCACGGACCGGCACTGACCGAACCGGATCCGTGACATCATCGTGATGTCACCAGAGGGTCGCTACTGGTTCAGGCGAACCGGTCCGAACCTGGAGGAACCCACCTCTGATGAAACTCAAATACTTTGGCCACCTAATGAGAAGGAAGGACTCACTGGAGAAGAGCCTAATGCTGGGAAAGATTGAGGGCAAAAGAAGAAGGGGACAACAGAGAACGAGGTGGCTGGATGGAGTCACTGAAGCAGTAGGCGTGAGCTTAAATGGACTCCAGAGGATGGTAGAGGACAGGAAGGCCTGGAGGAACATTGTCCATGGGGTCGCGATGGGTCAGACACAACTTCGCAACTAACAACAACAAAAGAACAGGGGCAGTAATGGGCAAAATGAGTGCAGACTTCTCTTTAAACAGAAAGGCAAGTATAATTAGTTTTTTAAAAAAGTTATTTACCTGAGACCCAGCTGGAACAAAGGAATGACTGAAAAATATAATATATAAAAATATATTATACTTTCTAGCTTGCTAGAAATAAAATTGTGTGAATTCCGATCTTTGATGATTTGGACTGCTCTTTAGACTGTGGTTTTAAACTTCAAATTTTAATTACTGTTTGCCCTGATATCTGAATTCTTTCACCCATGTCACCCTCTGATGTTGCCTTTAATTCTCATTTTACTTGCTCTGCTGACAATACCTCTCACTATATATGGCTTCCCTCAAATTTTGCTAATTGAGCAGAGAGGTTTAGCCTTGGGCATGGCATATACCCTGAATAGCATGGATCAGAACTGTGAGTGTCTGGATACTGTTTCACAGATAAACTATAACTGTACGTTCAGTCTATCAGAGTAAAATAAAGAAAAGGAACAAACTGGGTCGATAGATAGAAACTACTCTACTTATTAGGGTTGATCAAAGAAAGAGGAAGTGGTTGGAACTTTAAAGTGTATTGCTTGGGTAGATTTGCATTTTGCTTAAGGTACAGGCTCTGTCAATTGCACACTTTTGTTACTGGTGGTTTTGCTTAACTGAAGTCAATGTACTTTCAGAGAAGGCCTCCTTTATTAGCAACCCAGACAAGTGATAAAAACAGCTTTACTGAGTTCACAGCAAGTGACATCAACCATTGGAGAGTTCCAGTTTCAGCTAGGAGGTGGGCAGGGAGTCACAGGTTCTGCAGGTCAGGTTTAGTCTATCCAGCAATATGCAAATTCTAGTTCTTACTGCTAATAGCATTGTAAGGGCTATCAATCTTGGGCTGCAGAATTCCAGATTCACCACCGGATGGCAGCAGAGACTTGGGGTTTTATGCATGTCTTTGCAGCCATCTAGCAGTCATCCAGATTTTTGCAGGGCAGATCTGATAGTCCCTCTAAATAAAGTTACTTTGAATCACAAAATTGGAAGGTATAATAGAGATCATACAGTCCAAATTCCTACTCAGGATCCACTGAAGCATCTCTGAAAAATGACCATCCAGCCTCTGTCTGAACACCTCTAGAAAAGGAGGACTTGTCACATTATGTGGCATCCTGTTCTATGGCTGATGGCTCATATAGTTGGTTATTCCTCCTGATGTCCAGCCAGAAGCTCCTTCCTTGTAGTTTTAAATTATTGTTCTAGTCCTCCCTTCTGAAGCAATAGAGCAATTGTGTAATAGTAATTGCCAAATGGAATCCTAGCGGACAATCACTTAAATATGAGCCAGCAGTGCCCAAAAAAACAACACAGACCTAGCCTGCATTAATAGAGGGATAGAATCAACCAAGATCATGTGAAGTGTTAATACCACTCTATAATGCCTTTGTAATACCACACTTGGAATACTGCATCCAGTTTTGGTCGCCATGATGTAAAAAAGATGTTGAGACTCTGGAAAGAGTACAGAGAAGAGCAACAAAGATGACTGGAGATTAAAACATATAAAAACTGTTGCTGGAACTGGGTATGTCTTTCTGAAAAGAAGGACTAGGGGTGACATGACAGCGGTGTTCCAATATCTAAGGGGTTGCCATAAAGAAGAGGGGGTCAATCTATTCTCCAAAGCACCTGAAGGCATGACAAGAAGCAATGGATGGAAATTAATCAAGGAGAGAAGCAACCTAGAACTAAGGAGAAATTTCCTGACAGTTGGAACAATTAGTCAGTGAAATGAGTTGCCTCCAGAAATTGTGGATGCTCCAATATTAGAAGTTTTTAAGAAGAGATTGGACAACCATTTGTCTGAAATTGTATAGGGTTTCCTGCCTGAGCAGGGGTTGGATTAGAAGACCCCCAACGTCCCTTCCAACTCTGTTATTCAGAGTATAAGTTTATGTCTCATTTGTGTGACCACCCATTAAATATTTGAAGAGTATTACCATATCTCAATTTACTCATCCTTGCAAACAGATCTTTTAATGTTTCTTCATATGGTAGCCTGCAAATCCTTCACCATCTTGCTAACCATCCTTAATTTACTGCAATTTGTCATTTTCCCTTTTGAACTGTTGTGCCCAGAACAACACAGTACTGTAAATGGGTTAGGGCAAACTGGATTGAAACAGTTACTTCCTATAATCTGGACTCTGTGCTTCTGTTAATGCTAGCCAAGATAGCATTTGCCTTTTGAGCATCTATAGCAGGGGTAGGTTCCTCCCGGTTTGGACTGGATCGCCCGAACCATTAGCGACCCGCTGGTGACGTCAGGGATCCGGTTCGGTCGGTGCCGGTCCGTGGGCACCGCCATCTTTTTTTGGGAATTTTTAGTGAATTTTTTACTGTTTGGAAGGTTTCTCCTGTTCTGCCGCTTGAAAAAGGGCCCTCCCGCCTGCCCCTGCGTTTAAACTGACCTTTATTCCTTCGCCTGAAGCACAGCTGATCAGCTCCTCAGCTGTGCTTCGGGCTGATTGCAGCTACTGAGCATGTGCGGAAGCAAAATTGCCCGAGGGAATGCGGGCGCTTGCGCGAGCGGAGGGAGCACGCGCGCGCAAAATGTCACGATGCGAACCGGTGGGGAAGGTAAGTGGAACCCACCCCTGATTTATAGTTCAGCCCTTGAAGTAGTTCAGACCAGGAAACCAAAGTCATGAATGCTAATAGTACTTTTATTACAAGGTTATAGTATCAGAATCTTGCAAGTCTAAATGTAAGGTAAAGGTTCCCCTGCACATGTGTGCTGGTCATTTCCGACTCTAGGGGTGGTGCTCATCTCAGTTTCTAAGCCAATGAGCCAGTGCTGTCCGAAGATGTCTCCGTGGTCATGTGGCCGGCATGACTAAACGCCGAAGGCGCACGGAGTGCTGTTACCTTCCCACCAAAGTGGTCTATTTTTCTACTTGCATTTTTTACGTGCTTTCGAACTGCTAGGTTGGCAGAAGCTGGGACAAGTAACGGGAGCTCACTCTGTTACGCGGCGCTAGGGATTCGAACCGCTGAACTGTCAACCTTGTGATCGACAAGCTCAGCATCTTAGCCACTGAGCCACCGCATCCTAGTCTAAATGTACCTCCCTGTTTTTAATCCCAGAGAGAACTAGGGAGGGTCAAAACTGAGAAGCTTTCTCAAATTACATTCCTGCTTTGGACTCAGATTTCCCTTATCTGACCTTTGTCTTGCTTGAGGCTGTTCTTATTCCTCAATGTTATTCTCACAGTCCGTTATGCTACATCACACAACTTAGTGGTTGACAAGGAAACCCAGAATCTTTTCACATGTATTACTACTAGCAAGCATCATCTTACCTGTTTTCTACCCCAATGCAGAATTTTGCATTTCTCCCTATAGAATTCCATCATTTAAGTTCACTGCTCAAACCTCTCTAGAATTTTTTGAATACTCTCTTTCGTATAATATTTCAGCTAACCTTAATCGTTTTGTGCCATTTGCAAACTTTATTAATAGTTCCTCCAAGGCGTTGATAAAAATGTTGATCAGCACAAAGCCCAGAACTAAACCATGGGGCACTCCGCTCAATACTTTCCTCCAGAGTAAAGGGGAGCCATTAATGAATATACTTGGGGTACCATGAATCCAAGTAACAGTATTGCATGTGGCCATATTTTGCCATTTTACTAAGGGGAATATTATGAGACACTCGGTTGAAGGATTTACTGACAGCCATAGAGAGGTGGGTTTCAGCAGGTTCTGACCAGTTCTGGAGAACCGGTAGCGGGAATTTTGAGTAGTTCGGAGAACCGGTAGTGGAAATTTTGAGTAGTTTGGAGAACCGGTAAATACCACCTCTGACTGGCCCCGCCCCCATCTATTCTCTGCCTCCAGAGTCCCAGCTGATCGGGAAGAAATGGAGATTTTGCAGTAAACCGACCCCTGGAGTGGGGAGGGAATGGAGATTTTACAGTTTCCTTCCCCTGCCACGCCCACCAAGCCACGCCATGCCCACCAAGCCACGCCCACAGAACCGGTAGTAAATTTTTTTGAATCCCATCACTGGACACATAGTATGCTTTGATCTATTAAAGTAATAGCTTTATCAAAGAAGGATATAAAGGTAGTTTTGCATGATCTGTTTGCCACAAATCCATTGCTATCCACCTATTCATTGTAGCATGCCGATCCAAGTTCCCTTCTTTCCCTTTTTGACATTTTTGGGGCAGTCCTTCAGAAGTTCTCCAAAATTATCAAACTTGGTTTTGCAATCATTTCCTCTGGTTCCTTTAGTTTCCTGAGGTGTAATCCATCTGATCCTGGAGAGTCTAATTCATTTTAATTAGCTAGGTTTTTTAATTTTATTCGTGTCTATCTAAAGCTGCAGTTCCATTCTTCCCTTGGTGGCATAAGGATGCCCGGTTAGAGCAGGGGTCCCCAAACTTGGCAACTTTAAGACTTGTGGACTTCAACTCCCAGAATTCTCAAGCCAGCTGGCTGGAGAATTCTGGGAGTTGAAGTCCACAAGTCTTAAAGTTGCCAAGTTTGAAGACTTCTGGGTTAGAGCTTCATTTTCTTCCTGAGAGAAAACAGCTACAAGTCCTTCTTAGGATTTAAGAAATTCTGCCTTCTCACCATCACTCGTTACTACAGCACCATTTTCTCTTCACATTGGGTCTACATTCTCTTTAGCTTTCATTTTATTCTTAATATATGCCCATTCCTCTTTTTTTGGTTAAATTTTGTTAATTTTTTTAAAATTCTCCTTTGCAAACCTCAGTGTGTTTTGATTCTATTTTAACCATGTTCCTACAATTTCATGGCACTATTCTGTATCCTTCCTAAGCAGGCTGTTGCTACTTTAATGTAGTAGTAAGAAATCTCCATAAAGACATGTTTTGCTTATTATTATGTGTCATGCATTATGTATTATATTATATATGAGTAATATATTATTTATGAGAGCCACTTTGGTCTAGTGGTTAAGGCACCAGGCTAGAAAGCCAGAGACTGCGAGTTCAAGTCCTGCCTTAGCCATGAAAGCCAGCTGGGTGACTTTGGGTCAGGTGTTCTTTCTCAGCACACCGACCTTGCAGAGTGGTTGTTGTGGGAAAAATAGGAGGAGGAAGGTGTGTTGGATATGATCGCTGCCTTAACTTATTTATAAAAATAATAAAGGCAGGATACAAATAAATAAAAGTTATGTTTTTCTGAATTCTATTAATTGTGATTAACAAATATGTGGGGGGAAAATGAAAGGGAACAGAAGTAGGAAAAAGGGTTCAATCAAAACAAAGCAAACCACTTACTTTAAGAAAGTCTAAGTAGATTTTAAGTAATGTTGCCTAGACTTCGGTACTTGATCAATATCAGCCAGAGGAAAAAAAAAAGAGCCCAAATTACTGCCCAGAAAAATACTTCTTTTTTATTTTGTCTTAGTGATTCAGCATAAAGTGCTGAGTTTCGGCACAGTAGATTTTATAGTAACAGCCCATTATCATTCATATTTTAGAAGTGGGATTTGAGATCTAGCTAGGGAAGATTTAAGTATCTCAGACACGTATGTATAAACATGTATGTATAAACACTTACACATATAAACATGTATGTATGTATATATCACAATAGTTTAGGGTCTCCTGCTTGAGCAGGGGGTTGGACTAGAAGACCTCCAAGGTCCCTTCCAACTCTGTTATTCTGTTCTATTCTGTTCTGTTCAGACACAAAATGACTGACTGACCATAATCTTTGAGAAAAAAAATGTTATGAAGATGGCCACATATATATATGCTTCTCTTAGCTCTTTCCTTTCGATATACTGGTTTACTACTGACAGATTCATTCCTATAAAGTCTGCTCAGTCTACTGAATACACATCCCTAATTGCATTCCCTCGGAGAAAACTCAGAGATGTTCCGTTGTTATGTCCTTCAGTGGACACTGTGCAAGCTGAGGGCACTTTTACCATCTTTGGCAGTTTGGATGGCGCTGCTGTCAATCAAAGAGGATTTCAAACCTACATCTTTAGTCAGTGTTATCTGGAACTGGTAGGAATTCAACCTGGGATTTCCTGCAAGTGATACAGGTATGGTGTCATTCAACTACATCTGCCCCATAGCATGTTTTGCAGTGGGTGCAAAATAGGGGTGGTTAGGATTCTGACCCATGCAAGTTTCAGGATTAGGTGATGATGTTAATTCTGAAAGCGCTATAGGGTTGTTATCTGCTTCCTGGGAACAAACTAAGATGTAGGTGTTTATCTTTAAAGCTCTAAATGGCATGTGTTCGTGTGAGTGTTCACTCTTGGTGACTGCCTGGACAAGTTCCTGAAGTTTTCTTGGCAAGATTTTCAGAAATGGGTTACCATTGCATGATGCAATGGTAAGGAAGGTGACCTTGATGGAAATAGGCAAGATCTATTACCCAAAGCAACAAAGGGAAGCATTGTAAGTCCACAATAAACTAAGTACGTGGAAGAGGCTTACACAGACACTTTCCTGGTTCATATGAGGACAAGAAGGGGAGGAGATGCAGCACGACAGACTTGTCAGATTCCATTATTATAGCCACGTTATATAAAAGGACTTTTAGTCTTCCTGTGGAATTGATTTCCTGGTCTTGGTCTTCCTGGTGAGGCTGATTCTTCTTCTTAGGGCTGAGAGAAAATGACTGGCCCAAGGTCACCCAGCCACTTTCATGCCTATAGGCTAGAACTCATAGACTCCCAGTTTCTAGCCTGGTGCTTTAATGACTTAGGACCTAACTATCTACAAACCAGCTCTTGACTTAATAACCTGCTTTGTTGAAGGTCAAAATAACAGCAACTCTTTACCAGGATTTTAATTGCTATAAATCATGGTTGACCAACCTTTTGGCTTGCCTGGGCCTCGTTGAGTGAAGAGGAATTGTCTTGGGCAGCATATAAAATATATAATATAATTGATGTATAAATAATAAACTTCCTTTTTTTAAAATATTTTTTTATATTTTCTTGTGGGGGCCATATTACTAGCTATCCAGGGCCACATGTGGCTCCCGGGCTGTGGGTTGGACACACTTCCACCATCATTTTTCTGTCTCTTTGATTGTTAATTTTAATATGTGATTATAACTTTATATCCTGCTTGTTTATATTTTATTAGCTGCCCTAGGTGTTTCGTCAGAGGAGAAAGGCAGGATATAAATCAAATTGGTAAATAATCAGGCAACTTTTTTTTTTTTGCAACGTAATAGATAAAAGTGAAAATTCTTGGAGACTCTTCATCACAGGGTCTCTTTTTCACCATATTAATGACTTTACTAAAAGAACAACAATGACAATAAGATCATAACAACAACAATAACAGCAATAATAATGCAGCATTATTTGATTTGAAATCTAGGGGGAAAAGTTTGTATTTCAAAGTTTTCAAGACATTTGCTCAGAAATGCTCTGTTTCAAAAACAACAATTGTAATAGTAGAACAAAATCATCATCACATGTCCTCCAGAGTCACTAAGGAGTTGGGTGGAATATAAATTGAATAAATTTAATTCTTCTTCTTCTTCTTCTTCTTCTTCTTCTTCTTCTTCTTCTTCTTATTCTTCTTTTTCTTCTTCTTCTTCTTCTTCTTCTTCTTCTTCTTCTTCTTCTTCTTCTTCTTCTGCTTCTTCTTCTTCTTCTTCTTCTTCTTCTTCTCCCTTCTCCCTTCTCCCACCNTCTTCTTCTTCTTCTTCTTCTTCTTCTTCTTCTTCTTCTTCTTCTTCTTCTTCTTCATCGTCATCATCCTATAATGCAACTGATTTTGAAAACTAGTAGGAAAACTTGATGTTTCAAAAGACTTGGAGACTTTTCACCACAGGGCCTTGTGATACAACACCATTACAATGTGCATCTTTCCTCTTCACACCACATCATTGCAAAACTAGCAGGATACTTACCATTTGAGGGTATCACCTAATGTTGTGCTCAAAATTGTAAATATGATCTGTGGGTGGGACATATTTATTTTATGGCTTTTAAAACAATTCAGTTAACATGATGATAACAAAAAAAGTACCTTGCTATAGAAATAGGTGCATCAATTATGTGCCTTTCACAATGTTTAAGGCAATATTTATATACTTGGACTCCTTGGATTTGCCCCATCTCCACATATCACTATTATAATTGAAGTAGCAAGTATGTTTCATACAACTTATGGATAGGAAAAAGGCATCCATATTGGATCTGAATTAATTATCACTTTTTCCTTATGTTAACTGGCAGATAATTCTAAATCTTTATTAATTACTTCCTTAACTCCTTCATTATCCAACAAATTTTTGGCATGCAGCCATCAGTCACCAACTGTTCGTTTTGAAATATGCAAAATCTTATGCTTATATCATTGAGCCAATAAGTGTACCTCCCAGTTATTTTATTTCAGTGAATTGAAGCTCTCAAATTCACCCTCAGTTTTAAAATCGCAGAAACTAACAATGCAGAGCAAGAGAAAATATCTATATTAGGCAAACACATTGACTTATATCCATATTAGGCAAGCAACTTATCTATAGGACCATTTTTCTCCTGCCCATTCAGTAAGTTCTGGAGAGGTTGTGTCAACCTCTTCAGATCTTACTGAATTGACACACTCTAGGTCCCAATTGTAAAGCATTGTCATTGTGCAATCGTATCTGTTTTGGGGAAGAGAGTTTTTCCCTGTTCGTGTGGCCATCTCTGTTGGATATTCATAAAGCTGTAAAAACCTTGGTTTTTCAGCAGATCCTGGAATTGGATCAAGAGATTTAATGCCTGATGCTGTTTGATTGGTAGGGAGAGTTCTGTAGTAGGAATTAGTGGCATAATGGCCATTGTCTTGAATCAAAGCTGTCCAGCATCCTGTTTCTCCTGATGACCATTCAGATCCTTCTGGAACATCTCCATCTGGTTTTATTCATTTGTGTTCTGTGTTGAAAAGCAAATTCCTCCAGCTCTGGATCATAAAGCACTTACGGGGGAAGTAAGAGCTGATTGCTATATCTTCTAAAACTTGATTAATTTTTAATCATTTCTGACTGAAGGAGAAGGGAAGAGGGAGAGGAACTGAGATAATTAAAAAAAACCTGTGGGAACAAAAATAGAGAGGCAGGATAAAGCACATACATCTGTGTTTATGATAATTGGCTAGCTGATCTCACCAATGTAAGCTGTTCACACTACATCAGTGACAGGTAACCTATCAGCAACCCAAGTGCTTGCCTGCTGAAGCAACTTCTGCTTCCATTACCACCTCTGGCCAACTTTTGATAAAAGGCAGCACATGGATTTCTGTACTGCATGGTCACATTTTCTTACTAAGAAACTACTAGCCCAGTCTTTTCTCATTGTCTGGAGAAGAAAACGTTATTTTCTATATCCTAGCAGATTAATACAGTGGTTCTCAACCTTCCTAATGCCGTGACTCCCTCCCCGCCCCCTCCCCATGCGCGATGAGGTGACAAAGGGGGCATGGCACCAAGATGGCGGGCTAGCGCGTGCTTAGGCGACCCCTGTGAAAGGGTCATTCGACCCCCAAAGGGGTCACGACCCACAGGTTGAGTACCGCTGGATTAAGAGGTTATGGTTATGACCAGCGGTGGGTTCCACTTACCTTCCCTACCAGTTCGCATTGCGACAGAAGTGCGCGTTTTGGTATAGGGTTTCCTGCCTGAGCAGGGGGTTGGAGTAGAAGACCTCCAAGGTCCCTTCCAACTCTGTTATCCTGTTAAGTATAGACCTAAGAGAATGGGCTGGGATGTGGCACAGTTATTGGATTCGGCTACTGACCAGAAATGACTACATAGTTGTACTTTGTAAACTCTAAGTGTACAAATACATTCTTAGGATCTTGATGTCTGAACAGATCTAAAAAGAGTCAAAACATTCAGGATCAATTGTGAGTGTACTTTAAACTGGATTCAGAAGAATTAGGAGATGGAATGGAAAGGCTGGCCATTTGAAAGCCCAGAGCATAGAGCCATCGGTTTCCAACTCTTCTTTAACCCAGTTGAGAAGTTTTGGGATCTGTCACCACATTGCTTTTGCTTGTTAGCTGAAACAGTCTAACTCCAACTCTTTGGCTAGGATGCCATATTGATTTTCCTTCCAGCAAAGGAAAACTACCTAGTTCTTCTTCAGAGGTTGGATTCAGCAGGTTCTGACCAGTTCTGGAGAACCGGTAATGGAAATTTTGAGTAGTTCAGAGAACCGATAAATATCACCTCTGACTGGCCCCGCCCCCATCTATTCTCTGCCTCCCGAGTCCCAGCTGATCGGGAGGAAATGGGGATTTTGCAGTAACCTTCCCCTGGAGTGGGGAGGGAATGGAGATTTTACAGTATCCTTCCCCTGCCACGCCCACCAAGCCACGCCACGCCCACCAAGCCACGGCCACAGAACCGGTAGTAAAAAAATTTGAATCCCACCACTGTTCTTCTTGAAGAACTAATCTGTTCAGGAATGCTGAATACGTGTAAGCAGAAGTGTATGAACTTTCCCTTAAAAGTTGTGTAAGAGAAACGCGTAGCCAGAGCTGCGGGTATTTTTGGCCCAAGGAACAGCAGAGGGAGAGAAAGAAAGTTTTTTTTATTATAAACCTGGTTCTGTACTCATATTATACCCACATGGAACTCAGCACTGGAGAACTGATGGGTAGTAATATATATTTTTCCAGCTTGAAAACACCTATCATTGTTTCTGATTAAAACAATCCAACTCTCAGTTTGGTACAGTCTTGACCACATACTGTACTAAACATATATTCTTAGCTCTTCACTTAGTCTCCTACTTTCAGAACTCAAACCCATTATTTCCCAAAGCTCATTTAAACACCTTCAGTGAGCAACATAAAATTACCTCCACTGTGTTTGCTGAAATAGATCCTAGGTTTCTTTTTGTGTGTGTGTTTGTTTGTGTGTGTGTGTGTGTGTTTTCAAACAATTCTCGAGTTGCCAGCTACCAGAGCTATTACTGATAGTTTGTGTGTCAAATGTGCCATCTATGAGGGGCTTTTTTTTTTATTTTTATGTTTTTGGAATAGTGACCTTACCAGAGGTTGAATAAGCAAGCACATTTACAAAAAGATGTAGTCATCATGACTATAAAGCAGAAATGCCTTAACAAAATAATGAAGACATCCACTAACAGCAAATGAAATGCGACCTCTGGCTAGAACTTGATAGGGGCCCAATTGGAGAACTTTAAAAAATTGGATCAGCCTGAATAGGCACCGAGTAAACACAAGAAGTGCAACATGGTATTATTAAGCATAATGCACATTTAATGCATAATTTTATTGCAGCCAATTTCATGCTCCTGCCTCAAATGAGTCTGGCCCTCCTTTTGCTGGAGCAGTCCATACCATCAGCACCTCTTAAAAGGAATTGCAAGCCAGGAAGTTATCACTGGCCCAATCTTTTCCTCATTCCATACTTTCTGCTTCATAAACTTCCTCCAGCTCTCGGAGCTGGTAGTGAGAGCTCATCCTTGTCCAACATTCAGTTTGTGAAATGCTAAACTCTTTTGGCAAGGTTTTCTTTGATGGGGATGCTAGAACATTACCATTTTATGCTGGTACTAAATGAGTCGATGGACCTTTGGATCCGTAAAGCACACATCATCAAAACCTCAGGCTGCCAAGATGGCTCCTGCAGTCAATTACATGTCGATTGTTTTGCAAATACAGTAAACTGAATACACACACACACACACACACACACACACACACACACACACACACACAATTCTGTATTCCCTTTCACAAGACAGCGTGCCTGTGAACCACTTAGAGAGGGCTGTAAAGCACTGTAAAGTGGTATATAAGTCTAAGTGCTATTGCTATTGTATTCTTACCCTCTAACATAATTCTGAAATAAAGCGGACACATTTCCTATTACAGGTAGTCTTCGACTTACGACCACAACTGTAAGGACCTGCCCCAGCTGGTCCCTCAGGAAAGCCAAACTCTTGACTCCATTGAGTTGAATCAAAAGAACTTTTACTGAGAGAAAGTGGTTGCAGTAAAGTCAGGCAGAATCTGAAGGTCCCACGCAAAGCACAAAGCAATTCTTCCGCTTCCCCAAACCCAACACCCCTGACCAGTCCACCGGCAGCCAATGTGATGCCGCAAGGATGTTTTGAGAACGCGGAGGTGCTAGGCAGATAACAGGTCACTGTCAGGCATGAGGGCCTTGGAACCAGGCTAGAACCATCTGGGAGGGAGTCCGCTCCGTCTCCGAAGACAATCCCCCTCCCTAATTCCCAAGCAGTTACAGCAAAAGCGAAAGCATGAGAAAAATGCCAGCCAGTCAGCCTCCCTCCCTCCCCTTCAACAGAATGGTAGGACACGATGGTGGACCAGACAACAACTGAGCCCAAAATTTCTGTTGCTGAATCATTTAAGTGAGTTTTGCTCCATTTTACGACCTTTCTTGTCACAATTGTTAAGTGAACCACTGCAGTTGTTAATTTAGTATCACGGTTGTTAACTGAATCTAGTTTCCCCACTGAATTTGTTAGAAGGTTGCAAAAGGTGACCATGTCACCCTGGGACACTGCAACCATCATAAATATGAACCAGTTGCCAAGCATCCGAAATTTGATCACATGACCACAGGGATGCTGCAACTGTCGTAAGTGTGAAAAATGGTCATAAATCCCTTTTTTCAGCACTGTTGTAACTTCGAATGGTCACTAAATGAAATGTTGTAAGTCAAGGACCACCTGTATATCAAAGAAGGGGGATCAGCCTCTCATGGCAGCTTTCCTAAAGGGTGACTTATGCTGGGATTACATTTCCCTGAATCCACAACCTGGATTGTTCCACATGAGAGAAGAAAGACTTTTGGATCATTATAGTAAACCTTGATCCTTGTAAATTGTCTGGCAAAGATGCATCAGGTGGTAATCATTTTACCTGCTCTGAAAATCCAGATGTGATAGCTGAAGGCCTCAAATGTTGATGAAGCAATGAGCAATGAGTAGTTAACCCATCAATCAATACACTGGTCCCATTCTTTCATAGTTTTTCTCTTTCACACACATGCTTGCGCGCGCGCGCGCGCACACACACACACACACACACACACACTTTCAGCAACTATGTCAAAGATTTGACTTCCACATGGGGCTGCCCTTGAAGACCAACCAGAAGCTTCAACTGATCCAAAATGTGGTAACTTGGGAAGTGATGAATATGGCTTGGTATGCCCATGAAACACCTCTGCTTCAAGAGTTCCAGAGGTGCTTTTACAAAAGGCAACTGGACTTCCTTTGTTTTTCCTTGAAGACATTTCGCTTCTCATCCAACAAGCTTCTTCAGTTGAGAAGCAGAACGTCTTCAGGGAAAAGCAAAGAAAGTCCAGTTATTTCTTGAAAAAGCACCTTTGGGACAACCATGGCCTGGATGGCTGAGAATTTCCATAGACATTCTGCTTGTTGGCTTCCAGGTCCAGGTCATAGTGTTTTATACCTATAAAACCCCATATGGCAGAGGGCCTCTGGAGAAATTACAAACAAACAATAAAAACAATAATATTCAAAATGTAACTGCTTGAAATACATGCTTCTTTTTCAAGATGCCAACCATTTTAGGAGGAGCCAGCATATATATCAATATCCAAATATAATACTAAAGGCCTGGATAATTAAAAATATTTTTGTCAGACTTCACCCAATAGGTAGAATTGTAACCGATTAGGTATGTTCATAAGAGCTCAAGAGCTCCTTATAAGTAAGCCTTTACTGAATAAATATTAGGAAGCCTTAATGAAAGAATTCTAGCAACTGTTGCTTTTGGAGAAAAAGCCCATATATAGAAATAATAGCCCAATCCTTTTGTAGCGCTTTCTCATTTCCATCCTGCATAACAGTTTATTCAGCCTCTTCTTTTGAATAGGAGTGCTGGCTTTCATTTGTCCCTTGTTTTTTTCAGTGGTCAGTTGGGTTGGTGTTTTTTTTTTTTTTTCTGGCTGTGCAAGAACTAAATCTTACCATTTTAAGCACTGTCTTTAATTGTAAGAAGCAGGAGGTTTGCCTCAACTCCACCTGCATTTTAGACCACAACAAAAGTTTCACCTTAAGATTAAAAAAAGGCAGAATTTACTATTGATGTTAGAGATGTTCTCTCTGTTGGTGTGGACCGGAGATATGTTGCTGAGGGCCTGAAAGTGCAAGCTCGCCTGTAAGAAGAAGCTATCCCAAGATAAGAAGCCCATCCAGGGCAACGTGGACATAAGCTATGCAAGGCTTTGTACCCCGAAAGGAGCCTTGTGTTAGGTCCGTCACTAGATAATGAAGCTGGAGGTTTAAAATGTTGAATCTCTCCTTAAAGAGTAGATCTTTCTGTGCTCACAAATCACACGGTTGGGCTTTGTTGTGAGTGTTCTTTCTGTGTAATTTTTGTTTTCTAGTCTTGATTACGCTTTTGAAAATGGATGATGCTTTGTTGATGCACCCTTTGTTTATTTTGTTTTTTTTTTTTTTTAAATAATCTATTCATTTTGCCTAAGAAATACGGGACAGAACTGCGATGCCCTATTGTGCACTTATAATAAAAGGACGATGCCAGTAAATCGGCTTTCTGACGCTGGGAGAAGCAGCAGCTAGGACTTTTTTTTCCCTTCAGTCGATGGCTACCATTATTTCACCACGAAGCTTCGTGCTCAGATGCCAAACAGGCGTAAGTATGTTGCACAAAGAACAAAATCCTTTAAAAAAAAAATAATTCTAAATGAGGCTGAGGCAAAACAGTAAGCGTGAAGCCAGCAGTGGTGATTCAAGTGCATACATGCATCTTCAATAATGTTAGAGGCGCAAATTACATTCCTAAACGTAGGAGATGGCTTTGCACATTTAAGGAATTATGGATGATCAAAATGCACTCTTTGTGCTGTGTTTTCTTCTTCTTTTCCCTGCCAATCAGTTAACTGAAGGCTATATTTGATTCAAGGGGCATATTCACAAAATGTAAAAGTCATGCAATTTTTACTTAAGAGAAGGACATAAGCTTCAATCGCCTTTTTCATTTCTTAAAAGAAAGAAGGACTCGGAATGCTAACTGATCAGACTCCTTAAAAATAAGTCACAATCACACACCAGAGACAGAAGAGGGGGGGGGGGGAAACCACAGAGAAAGGCAAAGAAGGTATTTTAATGTGTTTTCAAGGAGCTGTAAACAGGAAGGAAATAGAAATGAAATATGCTGTGAAAGGTAACTTGGCAATTGTAATGCTTCCATCTGAGGAAAACATTGAGTGATTCAGGAGAATTAATGACAGAGCAGGAGAAAGTAGCTTTGAATCTGTTGGAAGATTCTGAATGATTCGTAGCAAGATCAGCCGGATTTTCTGACTCCAAAGTATTTGAACAATAGCAGCAACAAAATGGCATTCCTGCCACCATCCGTGTATCTTTGAAAGGAGGAAAACCGGTGGAGGTGATTAAGCGGACATTGATTCTTATTCAGTGGAATAGTGCTGAGTTCCTTTTGGGTTTGCTATTCAAAAATATAGTTTTTGGGCAGGATCTTGACTGTAATGCTTTATTCATAGCTCTCGAGAATGAAATCTTTGAAAGGTGCTTAGTAGAAAGAAGACAAAGAATGCAATAAAATACCATGTGGGTACAAAGAACTAGGGTTACTCTATTTGCGCTGCAAACATCTGCATGACTGCCAGATGGCAATCAAAAGCTACAGATTTCTGTATATCTTTGCTACCATCTACTGGTGGTTCAGATTGTTGCAGCCCAGTTACTGTAACTTATAAAGAATACATCTGAAGGAGAAATAGGTAATGACTGAAATGGCAAGTGTTTTTGACAAGCAAGAGCAGCAATAAAGTCCAGTTGCTACTGAGCCAGTTTTCCCCTCAGTTATGATGAATGAATGATGTTTCAACTCATCATGCTTCTGTACTTCCATGTTTGTTACAGGATGCCTGCTGGACAGGGTGGGTTCCAACTTACCTCGCTGCCGGTTCGCTCCCTCCCGCGCCGTGTGGGCGCACCTCATGGGCGCATGCGTGCATGCGCAGTAACAAAAAATCTGGAAAAAAAACCAAAGCCGAAAAAAAGATGGCGACCGCATGCACAGTGCCGGAAGTCGGCTTCTGCGCATGCTCAGAAGGAAAAAAAAATTAAAAAAAATAAATTAAAAAAAATTCAAAAAAAATTCAAAAAAAAGATGGTGGTCCCCACGGAGCGGCACCGACATCATCGTGATGTCACCAGCGGGCCACTACCGGTTCGGGAGAACCGGTCCGAACTGGGAGGAACCCACCCCTGCTGCTGGACCATTATTTGGAGGAAGCCTAGATCATTTGGTCCTTCCCATGGCAATTTGCCTGATCTCCAGTCAAGGTTTTAATTTTTTTTACAATCAATTTCACAACTGATTGTAAAAGAAAATTCCAATGCTTGTTTTCCTGCTTACGGAAACAGTTGGCACCTTCTCTTATCATTCTACCACAAGTAACAGTGACACTAAAAAGCTTTCTGTCTCAGAAGTCTATATTGTCTGTCTGGAAGATGCCAACATACTTGAGCATGAGACTGGAGATTCCCCAATCTAAGTGACTATTAGTTGGGGATGCCAGAGGATTGGGAGAAGAAAATTATTGCTAAGGATCGTGTTTGAGGACTACCCATCTCACACGTGTGGTGTTGGGAGAGATTGAGAGTGTAATCCAAAAGAATATTGCTCTCCAAATATTTCCCCTCAGGTGGAGCAGACCTTTACCTGTCATTGAAGTCATAAGTATAATGCCCTCTAGTATAATATCCACCCTGTATCTAGTAGCTTCCCTGATTGAACTGGCTCAGAGGGTGAATCAGGAAAGACTATTTGTGGAAGAATGAATAACCCATGGATTGACTCTTGAAAGACAGAATTTTCGCAATGTCTGAATTTTTAACTATTTTAAATTTATTTTTATTCTCTCCAAGGACTGGTGCTACAGCATTTGCCCTGACTGGTCAATGCTTTCAGGATGGGTTTTTCAGCGGTGGGTTGCTCCCGGTTCAGCCTGGTTCTGCGAACCGGTAGCGGCGGCAGCAGGAGGCTCTGGCGGGTGCCCGGGACGCTTCTGCGCATGCGCCGAAGCATCGCGCGTGAGAGAGAGCACATGCACGAACCGGTAGCAACGGGTTTTAGAACCCACTGCTGTTCAGGATCAGTCTCATTCAACTGCAATTTGACTATTCATTGCAGACTAGCACTTGGTGGAGTATGTGGGAAAGTCTTGAAAAATATATTCAGATGCCTTGATGTGTTTCTTGCTATGAAACTTAGAATAGCGCAAGCTATGGTATTCTCTGTGACACTATATGGAAGCAAAAGCTGAATTCTGAAGAAGCAGGATATGAAGAACATTGACACCTTTTAACTTTAATATTGGAGAATATTAAATACTCCAATATTAATACTATAGAAAATATAGAAAATACTCTAATATTAATACAAATCAACCCAGATTTCTCACTTGAGGTACAAATGACTGGGCTCATATTATCTTATTTTGGACACCTTATGCAGAGAACCAGCTCTCTGGAAAAGGTTCTAATGCTGAGAAAGGTGGAAGGAAAAAGAAGAAAATGACCAGCATCAAGATAAATGAATTCACTTACAATTATAGATGCACCAGTTTAAGGACAGATCATCAAGGAGAACATCTACCGTATTTTTCGGAGTATAAGACGCACCTTTCCCCCCCCTAAAAGAAGCTGAAAATTTGGGTGCGTCTTATACTCCGAATGTAGCTTTTTCCAAAGCTTTTTTTTCCAGCCCTAATGAGGTGCTAACAGTGAAGGATCTTCCCTGCTTTGCTAGCTAAGCGATCCTCCCTTTGCCTGTTTTTTTCATTGCTGCTCCCTCCGACAATGAGCTGTGCTTCTGTGCTTTAGAAGCCTTGTTTTCATCCCTAACGAGGCGCTAACTAAGAGATCTTCCTTGCTTTGCTAGCTAAGCGATCTTCCCTTTGCCTGTTTTTTTCATTGCTACTCCCTCCTAAGAAGGTTTTTTCAGCCCTAACGAGGTGCTAAGGATCTTCCCAGCTTGCAGGCTTTTTTCATTGCTATTCCCCCCCCCCCCAAAAATCAAAAACAAGATAAGAAGGCGACGCATGCACAGTGCTGAAAAACCAGCTTCTGCGAAGAGAAGAAGAAAAAAAAACCCGGAAAAAATTAAAAAAAAAATTTTTTTTCAAAAAAAAAATTCCAAAAAAAAAGATGGTGGCGTCCACGGACCGGCACCGACCGAACCGGATCCGTGATGTCATCATGACATCACCAGCGGGTCACTACCAGTTCGGGTGAACCGGTCTGAACCGGGAGGAATCCACCTCTGGGCTGATGGATATTAAGAGGTATTCCTCCCATGGATAACAGACTGCCCCCATGGAATGCGGAAGTGTAGCTGAGGTTCTCAATATGATACCAATGTTGGATTTCAATGGAAAATTATTTTCTTTGCTTGAGATAGGTGGCTTCTGGGCTGTAAAACCTGCCAAGAGTTGTGGCATTTTGCGGGTGAACATAAATAAATAAAATAAAATAAAATAAAGTAAAATAAAATAAAATAAAATAAAATAAAATAAAATAAAATAATAAAATAAAATAAAATAAAATAAAATAAAATACATACATACATACATACATACATACATACATACTACAATTGGGTGTCTGAAGTATATGAAGGATGTGCTTTAGATGTGGACAGATTTTTCTGAGGATACTTCCACAAAACTTCTTTGTCTTCTTCTGTACAACAGTTTTGCACCATTGTGACATCCCAGCTGCTCTCTGGGCCTAGTGCTGACCTAGAAAGCTAGATTATTCTGCTGACAAAGAAGGAAATGGAAATATTGACATTCTTAGTAGCTCCCAACTCTTCTCTCCTTGGTGTTTCCTCGCTGCATTTGCTACTGCAGGAGCAACAAAAGCGCAATAAATAGCAATTGTGTGAAGAGTAAAATGACACCACTCTGAAAAATGGGTGGAGTGATGACAAAGTGCTGTGGCATGGTAAATTTGAGCAGGAAGAGGGAAAGCCCAGGAGGTAGGAAAAATAGAAGTTCACACTGATGGAACATTGTCTGCTCCATAGCTCCAGAGAAAAGCAAAACCATCTTCATAGCATCTAATTAAAGATGGAATGTGATGGAGGAAATGATGGTAGAAACAAGATGAACAAGGATTGATTTTCTGGATACTTTGGGGGCAATCTGAGTGATAATAAAGATAAAGATAACCTTTATTGTCATTTTTTTTTCCTGTGGGCACTCTGGCACACAATAAAAATGAAATTCTGTTGCCTGCTCTCAAAAGTGTACACATACACAACACACATATACCGTGTTTCCCCGAAAATAAGACCCTGTCTTATATTTTTTTGAACCCTGAAATAAGCGCTTGGCCTTATTGCCATGCACTCAAAAGCCCGATTGGGCTTATTATCAGGGAATGTCTTATTTTGGGGTAGAATATGCTATATACATACATATGAATATGCCTACACCCTAATATACAAATACACACACACACACACACGTATATATATGTATGTATGTATATATATGTTTTTTTCTCTGTTAAATCACCTGGTATACCCAAATATGGGAGAAAGCATACTGCTTCCTTTTTGCCTTTCGGTCCCTCCAGGGGCCATCCAGACAGTTAATTACAAACGACAGTCCGTTTCTATATGTTATATTTTTACATAAATAAAGGGAGAATCACTTGCCTTGTTAGGCAAGGGGCCCGGGTTCTAATCCCATAAGGGTGTGGCTAGCTGATGAGAGCTAAATAGCTTGAAATAGATCTATACTAGTCTCCCTTTATTTATGTAAAAATATAACGTATGTATGTATGTATACACTTTGTGCAATGAATAAACACACAAACATTATATTTATCAAAAACATTTAAGATAATTAACCTTTCTCCAAAAGAAGTATATTTAGACAGCAGTAAAGGGTTATAAATATGCAAGTCTTACTTCTCTACTTTCTCAAATATTATTGCCAGTGCCCACTGAAACCAGTCCTGGAGATTTGCCCAAGTGTGTGCATATGCAGTACATAGACACACAAATTTTACCTAATTAATTAAATCACTGTAAAACTAAGGCACTCAATGTGTACAATTACTTGATTTTTCACACACACACACACACACACACACACACACCCCATGTTTCTCCAAAAAGACGACCCACCTTGAAAAGAAGCCCTATCACATTTTTGAGTGCATGCAATCAAATTAAGCCCCACCCACAAAATCAGCCCTAATTAAGACCCTGCCCACCTCAGGGTGCAAGGGGTGGGGCGAGGCACACAGGTAAAAAATAAGCTAGGGTGGGGATGGGGGGGTGGAGCTGCCCTACTTACCAGGCATCGCACACCCCGACACCTGCCTCACCTTCTTCTGCAGCCACTTCTTCTGCGGCCGCTTGCCGCCACTCGCACGCATCGCCCTGGCCTCCGTTTCGCCTTCAGATGCCTGCCAGAAGGCATCTGCAGCTGATAACAGAGCTTCGGATCGATCCGGAGCTCTATTATTGGCTGCAGAGGGCTTTCTGGAAGGCATCTGCAGCTGATAACAGAGCTCTGGATACACATACACACACACACTGGAAAGAGAAAGCTTGAGAGCTCACAAGGTTGATACTGTGTGGAACAAAACTGGCTGAATCTGGATGTTCTGCTTCAGATATCAGAAAGCCTCCTCCCAGAAGGTAACAAGGAAAACAGGTTGTGAAGAGGATGTGTAGCGTCCCAGAAAATCCTATGGACACTGATCAAGCATCAATTATATGCTATGTCCTGGATATAAGGAAGTGAACTGCCAATAAGCTTTTCTGCCATCCTCACCACTCTCTGCACCGCCTTCCTGTCCGAAGCAGTAATGCTTCCAAACCAGACTGTAATGCAATATGACAGGAAGCTCTCGATGATCCCTCTATAGAAAGTGGTAAGGACAGGGGAAGGAAGATGTGCTCTTCTCATGCGACACAGAAAATACAGGCACTGCTGTGCCCGCTTCACCAGTGTCTCACTATTGAGTGACCAAGCCAACCTACTCATTAGCTGTACACCCAGAAATTTGATGCTGCTAACCACCTCCACAGGTGAATCATTTATGCACAGACGAGTGTGGCTGTGCCTGCCTTTTCTGAAATTGACAACGATCTCTTTAGTTTTTCCAACGTTTAACACAAGGCTGTTTTTATTACACCAGTTCGCCAAACCCTCTACCTCCTTGCGGTAAACACCGTCATCGTCATCTTGAATAAGGCCCCACTACTGTTGTATCGTCAGCATACTTCACAATATGGTTGGTGGCAAACCTTGCACAACAGTCATGGGTCAACAGCGGACTTAGGACGCAGCCCTGAGGAGAACCTTTGCTCAAGAAAATGGTGTTCGAAATATTAGTCCCAACTTGCACATACTGGGGCCTGTCAATCAGAAAATCAAGAATCCAGTTGCACAAAGGAGTATTAAGTTGCACAAAGGAGTAATGTAGCACAAAAGGAACTATCTAGCATGCCAAATACAACAATATATGCAGAAAGATGGAAAAGCAGAACCACACACCAAGCCAGCCATTTGGTTGTACCATGTGGGTCTCTTAAGTGAGTTTCAGAACTTGATTGACTCTCTCAAAATTGTCATGAAGATGAAATAGGACTTGTACTAATTCTGCTGAATTCCTCATGTCTTCAGAAAAAGAAACGTTGTATGAATGTGATAAAGAAACAACACTATGCAGACCAGCTTGAATGAATGCTGTTATGCGTCTTCAATTAAACTTCTGGACTTTATATTTTTGTTGTTCATTGGAATACTTCCAATGAAATCATCAATTAGTTTAAATATTTCCATTTATATTTTTACCTACAGAAGAGAATATCTGTAGCCCAGGGTTGAACTGTGGGGTCCTTGGTACTCTCTGAGCTTGGTGGTTTCATTGGAGACGTTTCATTACCAAATTAGGCAACATCACGAATAATGAAGCATCTGCAAGAAAGCCACCAAGCCCGGAGAGTACCAAGGACCCCACATATATTTTTACTTTCTGCTAAATTTTACACATTGCTTTAAGAAAAAGGTAGAGAAACACAAAGGCTGCTTTCTCAAAATTTGTCAGGCTTTTGCCATTTGATAATGAAATTATTGATTATTTTTGTGTGCCACTTACAGATCAAATATTGCTTCTTCCATCAAATTATAATTTGTGTGATGGCAACTTTTCTATGTTTGATTGGTAAACTTACCTTCTGAAACAAATAAAGAAAAAAAAAATACCACTGCAGGGAAAGACGAGATATAAAAACGATAGTTCCTTAACATCGTTTCTATAATCTCAAGGTGACAGTTCTCCAATAGTCTTCTTTCTAGGACTGTTCCACTTTTTCTGCTAAACATTTGAAATGGTGCTTTCTTTCTATAACGTCCGTATGGAAGCTTTTCTTTCTGGCATTTTTTTTTTATAAAACAAAAAAAAAAAAAGGAATGGATTAAATACCGTGGTACAATGAAAAGCAATCGAATCGGAAAGGTAAAGAAAACCAACCCATGTGAACATACGGATGGAAAAACACCAGGATCTCCCAAGGTTATAGGCTAAACAGGGAAGTTGAAAAAACATTTTGGGAGAATGCAACGGCAAACGTTTGCATTTCCAGGAAAATGGAGTTTAAGCTCAACTTGAAGAACACTTGACCCTTTTATGCAAATATGCAAGGCAGAATTTGCACAGATTGTCACACTTTCTTCTAAGCCATATGCCCTAATTTACAGAGCATAGTCCATATCAGAAGAGCAATATTCCTAAATGAAGAAATGGTGCCTGTTGGGGTTTAGCATCTCAGCAATAAATTAGGCAGACCCACAGACCATCCATGAACTGCACTTTTACAACGACATGTAAGTCTAGTTTGTAAATCTTCATCTATACCAGAGGTGGGTTGCTCCCGGTTCGGACCGGTTCTTTAGAACCGGTAGCGGGAATTTCCCACCGTTCGCCGAACTGGGAGCGATTACCGGTTGGCCACACCCACGAACCGGCTCTCTCGGCGGCGCCATAGGTGGCACAATTTTGCTTTTGGCTTCTGCGCACGCACAGAAGCTGTTTTTTTGCTTCTGCACATGTGCTGAAGCTGGGTTTTCGGCACTGTGCATGCACGCGTGAAGCGCGCGCGCCTACGTGACACGGGAGGAAACGAACCAGTGGCGAGGGACGTTAGAACCCACCCCTGATCTATACATATCAATGAATGCACATACATTCATTGTATCTTACCGTCATGTACCGTCATGTTTCCAGGACTAGGATGGCGGTCATCCTATCTCAGGGGTGGGTTCTAACTTATCTTGCCACCGGTTCGCTTCCTCCCGCGTCGCGCGGGCATGCCCATGCGCAGTGTCAAAAACCCAGCTTCTGTGCATGCGCAGAAACAAAAAACAGTTTCTGCATGTGCGCAGAAGCCAAAAACAAAATGGCACCGCCTACAGCACTGCCGAGAGAGCCGGTTCGTGGACGTGGCCAACCGGCAATCACTCCCGGTTCGGCGAACGGGGGGAAATTCCCACTACCGGTTCTAAAGAACCGGTCCGAACCAGGAGCAACCCACCTCTGCCCTATCTTCATCATATGGTAACCTCACAGGTTGAGGGCTGTTGCTGGCTAAATGGCAGCTTTCAGGTGACAGGCAAGCACCATAGAAAGGAAGCATAGGAAGAAAGGGTTCATCACAACTGCAAGCAAACCTCTTGTTAATTTGAAAGAAAAGAATATTTTTTCAAAGTGTCCCCTTTGCTATCTGGACAGGGGTCAATTAGTAGCTGAAGTTCTTCCTTTGCAGACATCTCTTACATGGAGAAAACTAGAACATCAATGAGAAGGCCAAGGCCAAAGATCCATGCTGGTTGTCCATGGATCAAACATGCAATTGCCATATTTTCAGTTGAAAACGTTAAAAAGCTGTAAATGAACCTTCCTTGCCCAGTATAATTTCTATGATAGTGTTTATCGGAAATGGAAGAAAAAAAGGGCAAGATGATAATTTCCAATGATTCCTGTTTCTAGGAAATCAGTGGTTCTGTGGCAGTTCATCAAAGTTTAATTATAGATAATCGTCGCCTAATGATCAGTTGCTTAGTGACCACTCAAAGTTACAACAGACCTGCTGAAAGGTATTTATGACCGTATCCAATGGCAGCACACACACACCTCCCAAGGTCAGATGACCGCATTTCAGGCCCTTGCCAACCAGCTTATTTTTATGGCCAGTTGCAGCATTGATGTAGGAGATGACCAGACTGAGCCCGAGGGAGGGGTCAAACATGTCATAAGTCATGAGTCCCTGCACGCCTGCAAGAGATCTAAGTCCAGCCCACCTTGAATGCCTATCTTATCTCCCATGCATTTCCCTTAATGGTCAGTTGGCCAGATTCTTGTATAGAGCTTACACTTGCAATAAATCTTTATACTCATTTGAACTGCCTGAATTTCCCGATTGCCTGGGTGCTTGACAATTCCATGATCATGTGACTGTGATTTGTGATGTTTTTTTTCCAGTTTTGGCCTTTTGGACTGACCATTCAATGTTACAACAGACCTGCTGAAAGATATTTATAACCGTATCCAATGACAGCACCCGCCTGAGGTCAGATGACTGCATTTCCAGAAAACACACACACACACACATACACACACACACACACTTTACAACCCTGTGTTTACTTAATGATCACCACAGCAGTGGTGGGTTGCTACCGGTTCGCCCCAGATTGGGCGAACTGGTAGCGGCAGCGGGAGACTCTGCCCACCCGCCCAGATGTCATCATGGACAATCTGCGCATGCGCAGAAGGTTCTGCGCATGCGCAGAAGGGCCACGTGCAAGCGAAGTGAGCGCGCATGCATGCACGTTCACACTTCCAAACCGGTAGCGAAGGTACCATATTTTTCGGACTATAACACACACCGGTGTATAAGACGCACCAAGATTTCGAAGAAGTAAGTAAGAAAAAAGGTTTCTGCCCTCCCCCAGCCCCCAGGAGCACTCTGCAGACCTCCCAAACCCTCTGCACACCCAATTTTTGTGAAAAAGGGCCGTTTTTCACCCATTTTTTTGCAAAAATGGGGGTGTTTTTGCCCTCCCCCAGCCCCCAGGAGCACTCTGCAGACCTCCCAAACCCTCTGCGCACCCGTTTTTGCACAGGGCGGGGCTTCAGGAGGCCAAAAATGGCTGTATTCGGTGTTTAAACACATCAACATTTCCAGCCTCTTTTGGGGGGGGGGAAGTGTGTCTTATACTCTGAAAAAAACGGTAAGTGAAACCCACTACTGCACCACAGATGTGGAAAATCACCTTGGTGCCTCAATCTACGACCATCATGACTTATAGCAGAAATTCCAGGCTCCATTACAGTTGTTGTAAGTCAAGGACTACCTTTATTGACCTGTTTCTGGAAATTCATTTTACCTTCCTTCCAAAGTGCACATCTCAGAGCTGGTTCTCCCTAGAATCCAACTACATGTGGAGCTAAGAATATGTCCACCAATCATCTGCAAGGAGTAAATGTTTCCCATAAAAGATTGGCTTATCGGGGAGTAAAGTTCAGCCGAACATTTTTCCTAGTGAGTATTTTATTACAAGCTGAGGGTATTTGCAACTTGTGAGCAGTTATAAAAAGGTGGCTTATAAAGTGGAGGGAAGATGAACCTCCAGCACAGGTTCCTGAGGAATATACAAAATCTCAAAAGATTGTATAATTAAATGCTTTCACAATAGCCTTTGCCATTGTATTCCATATTTCTATCCTTTTAATTACATGTCTTTAAAATATGCAGAGTTTTCCATGTTGCTATGAACACAAAGCCAGAATAAGCTTCTGCACAGAGATGGATGGAAAGACACTTATCTTGCCAATTCTAAAAATAACCAAGTCCAGTAGATGGGTGTCTAAAATGGAGATACACAACACTCTTCAGAAGTTTTGTCATGTCAAAGACTTCAATAGTTTATCTGCATTTTTGCCCAATACTACCCAAAAGGGTGATGGCTTGTAATACTTTAACATTTTCTTCTTCACTTTGTTCTTTCAGATTCTAACTTTTGCAGTCTTGATAGTTGATGTAAAATAAGAAAAACAGCTCGTCTGCAGTTTCATCTATTTCCATTTTCTGTTCTTTTTCTTTTTTTCTTTTTCCATCCTGGAGTGCAACTCTACATTCCTCCATTCAAACAGAAGGAAAGGCTTCCAACTTTCCCTAAGCTCTTCTCCTCCCAGCTCATGGTAACTCTAGGAAAATATGTTGCTTCCTCACTAGCTCCTCTCCTGAAACGCAGAAAAAGGAAGGAGGGAGGGTGGAACAACTACCAGAGTAACAGAGTTGGCAGGGACCTTGGAGGTCTTCTACTCCTCTCATTTAGGAAGCATTGCCACAGTACAGATTCCTTATAACTTGGAAGTGCATGAATAAATGAAAGTAACAGTCCTGGAGGAGAAGTGTTGAGGATTATTGGGATGAATATCAAGGACTGGTGCCAAATACAAAGAACAGCTTCTAGGACGAGTGTGCTGGCTTAACAAGGGTTTTAACCTAGAATTAAGAACTGTCTCTTTAAGACATAGCATTCTGGGGAATGTAGTCCATGCCATGTAGTCCATGCCATGTGATCACAACTGTGTACTCTTATTGGTCTGTTAAGCCAGCACAACGAGGTTTCTTCAACACTACGAAAAAGAAATAGGAATGAGATTCCCTTCAAAGTTGCCATCACAATCATTTGAGGGAAAGCCTCTTCCCCATATATTAATTTTTTTTCTTCACATGTCATAAGATGCAAGAGGATGGGGTTGCTCTTGGCCCCGTTCATTAAGCAATGCCATCTGATGGGACCTTGGAGGTATCCCTCTACCAGTCCACCTGGAATAGGATTCCACCGCCCCCCCCCCAAGCTTC
>QLTV01003690.1:1799532-1810963 GCA_003457575.1 Thermophis baileyi | reverse complement strand
AGGTGTAGATTTATGCATCAATCAAAAAGCAAATTCATAAAAATAGATATTGCTTTCCAAAACAACTGACAAACTGGTTTAGTCTAGTGTCATCCCTTGCAGATTAAGTACTTTATATCAACTCTCATAACTACCTAGCCTTTCAAAGGAATTAAGAGAGTTGACTAGAAGAGTAGTCTATGATTAACCTATCACTTTATGCAGGTTTGAGGTGACAAAGGGGGCGTGGCACCAGGGGCAAAATGTTGGAGATAAACAAGAGCTCCATTATCTACGGGGATCCAAGGAAGGCAGGCAACATGGATGTGTGTGAAAACAGTTGGTGTTCGTATGATTCTCTCTCTACACCAGTTGGTTCTCAACCTTTCTAATGGCACAACCCCCCCCGCCCCCTCCCCGCGCGGGATGAGGTGACAAAGGGGGCGTGGCACCAGGGGCAAAATGCTCCGGGTGCGGGCTTGCCTGCGGGTCTCCGGACAGCTGATAGCATGGAAGCCGGAGACTTCGCCTGGATGCCGCCATTTGGGTTCTTTTACCCTCTGCGCATGCGCAAAGCGTTCTGCACATGCGCAGAGGGTAAAAGAACCCAAATGGCGACGTCCGGGTGGGTGGGCGAAGTCTCCCGCTTCTGTAGCTACCGGCTGTCCGGCGACCCTCAGGCACGGCCGAACCGGGAGCATTTCACCCCTGCAAGTGACGGTGGCACCAAGATGGCGGGCTAACGCGCGCGGCAACCCCTGTGAAATGGTCGTTCGACCCCCAAAGGGGTCGCGACCCACAGGTTGAGAACCGCTGGTTTAGAAGCACTGTACAAAAATCAAATGTGCATATTGTCATTGTCTTTGTAGTACAAGACATTATTCTGCTCAATGGGACTGAAAGAACAAAATATTTGCTTTTCTATCTCTGAAGAGAGATAGACTTGTTTTAAATTGCAACAAAAATAGAGTGAATGTATGAATGCTTCAGCTCTCTCCACTTTCAGATAACTAACCTTTCCATCTAATTCTTCCAATTTTAAAATGCAATTTATTTTATTTATTTATTTTATTTATTTATTTTGTCAAGCACGTATTAGATAATATATATATAAGTATAAACATGATTTGAATACATGAAATGAATACGAATAAAAGGGAACATTAGGACAGGGGCGGTAGGCACGCTGGTGCACTTATGCACGCCCCTTACAGACCTCTTAGGAATGGGGTGAGGTCAACAGTAGACTCATCCAGGTTGGTTTTTGGGAGACTGTAATGTAGCAACTATCCTTGCTGGAGGATGTGTTCCTCAACAAAAACAGAGTGAAGGAATATGGTAATTAAGTCACAGAACAACTTATTTTTAAAAAGCAAAGTGCTCATAATAGAGTTGACTTGGATGCAGGGTGTAGGCCTAGACCAGCAATCAATGAATATCAACACCCTGTAGTAGGAAAAATTCAGTTATATTTTAGGTGGGCTCTGATGGTGATATCCACATTTCCTTGAACCTGGCATCACTATAAACTCAAAGCACTGTATTGCAACACTCAAAACACACAACAAATAGAGATTGGGGCACAAGAGGGACATTTTGTTACAACATGGCATGAATGTACCTCATGAACCACCCAAGTTGGATTTCAACATTTTATCCATCTGCCCTATAGTTCAGAGGTGGCACTATGCAATTTCCATTTTTTTTGAAAATTAGAAAGATTACCTTTGTGATCATTGATCTGAGTCAAATGAAGAGATGGAAAAGTCTGTCAGTTCTTGGTTAAAGAGACAAATGATAAAATTTGATAAAATTTGATTTATAGAACTTTGACTTGGAGAACTACAAATTTTAGAACTTGGTTGAAGAGACACTTTGACAAACCTATTATTTGATGATTACTTTAAGAAGCTTGTTCATAATTAGCAGAATATGCAGTGCAGTTAATAGTGGTGAACATCTAAAGAAGTAAATGCAGGTAATAAAAGAGATTATTTCAAGAATTATTTTCCTGTTTCATTTATAAAAATATTCTTATTTAAACTAAAATTATGGAGGTGGAGACATTTTTAAAAATTCAATCCTCATCAGCTACTATAGGTGCTAAGAGATGATCTCCAACAAGTTTGGACTACAGTGGAACCTTGGTACTCAACTGCTTTGAAACTCATTGAATTTGGTATTCAACACATTTTGACATGAACATTTTGTTCCGGTACTCATCATTTGTTTGATACTCAATGCACAAGCTAGAACGTGCTGGTGTCGTCTGCCTTGTAACTCACTACATTATTTCTTACGGGAAAAAATGTCATCATTTTCAATACTCATCGCACCTCCTGGAACCAATTAACAATGAGTACTGATGTACCACTGTACTTTAATATCTAGTTAGGACATCAAGAGTTTGAAGCTGTCAGAGATTGCCAGCTATGTCCTTTATGTCCCATTGCCAACACATAGAACTCTCAATCACACATTGTTTGTGTGCAACATGTCCAGTTCCATCACACATCCTAAACATGCATTTCTTCCACCTTCAAACAATGAATCACATGAAATGTATTGACATCCTGCCACAATAAAATCCCAAGAGATGGGAGGTTGGGTGCGCCCAGAATCTTCTCCATACCCAAGGCATAAATGTATAATTCTTTCTATGATGGCAACTGATGTATTTCCCAACCCATGAATGCAATGCCACTGACACAAGAATGTATCAGAATTGCTGGCAATCTTGCAAACTCTTTCTTATGATATCCTGGGATTAACAATGGACCTATCTCACAAATATTGGGTCTGTGCTCTTATCTGAAGGCTTTTAAAATATCCTTTCTTTCCTTTCCTTATTCCTAGAACAATTCTCAGTAAAACATATTTCATGACACAGATGGAAGAATGACGATCTAGCACTGATACAAGATCTCTGGTATCCTTTTGAGGAGAATGATAAGATTTCATTATTTTGTTGTGTAATCATCAGATTAGCCTCCACCCTCTGCCAGATAACACCTTAAATTATATATTAAAATAAAGAAAGCATGGGGAATCCAAAGTGGAGTTTTGTGTATTTGAAAGACTGAACTGCATCATGTTCTGTTTTCCCAGACTCTTGAATTTTGTGGATATGCCTTTTGTATCAGGCTCTGATTATTAGATATCAGGTACGTAATTAAAACAAAGCAGATACCTGAAATTTTAAGAGTACTGATCCAGTGGTTCCTTCTAAACTCAGGAGATTTCATGATGCCAGGGTAGGTTTCTTCATCATTCTTTTTCTACCTATCCTCACTAATTTGATCAGGGGGACCCATAAGTATGAATGAATTCTGTGCAGCAAATTTAAATGGATGCAGTTCTATTTCATAACATTCATCCAGCCACACTAAACTATCTGGATGAATCTTTCAGTGCCAATCTGTCTCTTGTTCTTGCAGCTATAATTGTAGTTGAAGTCAGATTTTTTTTAGAGAACATTCCTGTCCTACTGAGTTCAGTTGAGCTTACATCCATGAAAACAAGTGTTCGGTGGCTACCAAAGGTACAAAAATTACTTACTGGCTGTTCCTAATTCTGAAATTTGATGATTATCTCTGTAGATTCAGTCTGAAATGCTGTTGTTGTGTCAATTTTATCTAAAAAAGTTATACCTTATGGCAGGGGTCTCCAACCTTTCCAGCTTTGTAGACCAGTGGGGGTGGGGGTGGAGGGGAGGGGATCGTTCCATGCAGCTCCATTTACGCCAATGGTGGGCATGTGTACCTGCTGTTCATGCAAATGGAGCTTCCTGCACGAGTGTGAGCACTCACCGCTCATGGAAATGGAGATGCATGTGCTTGCATGCCCGCCGCTTGCACAGCCCAGTTCTGAACCACGGCCCAGGGGTTGGGGACCCCTGCCTTATGGGTGTAAACTAAACCTCACGTAAAGTCTTAATTTTTTTATATGTTGATTCAGAATAACACATTGTACTTGTTAAATTGTAGTTTAAATGTCCAGGTAAATGCTCTGAGGGCTCCAATTTGGATTTTCCTGACAATTGTCACAAACATTCTTACTAGATATCATTTTCAAATCTATAGGCTTCCACTCTAAACGGTGCTGTTTTGATAATCTGTTTCATAAGTCTTCCTGGCTTTAGTTCCACCTAAGAAAATCTGGGGATCCCACTTTGGGTACCTACCGTGTTTCCCCGAAAATAAGACCCTGTCTTATATTTTTTTTTGAACCCTGAAATAAGCGCTTGGCCTTATTGCCATGCACTCAAAAGCCCGATTGGGCTTATTATTAGGGGATGTCTTATTTTGGGGGAAACAGAGTATCTATCAATCTTCCCTGTTCCTGCACAGATCCAAAACACAGATTATCAAATGTGTTTATTTCACTTGATAAATAACAAGAGTTTAGAAACTCAGGTGAACTCATGAAAATACCTTCTACACAAAATTTCCCACTTTACGGCCATTTTTAGGTGCATCAGTAGAAATCTAAGTCCTCTAACTTTATTTATGGATATTTCAAGAATATAGTCAATGAGTAATTGCACAGGTTGTAGAAGCTTTGCTCACTGGTAATCCTTAATGGAAGCTAATCTTTGCTATGACACGAGAAAGATCGGTTGGCATATGATGCATTGTTTTGGTTCTCTTCATCACCCCCCCCCCCTGCAATTTGTGGCTGGCTAGCACTTTACAGTAGCAAGCTAATGGTCTTTGGATAAGACAAGGATTGTTTCGTAGGCACAGGAACTAAAATTGGGGTTGCCAGGCCATTCCAGCGATGCTGTAAATAACTAATGAATAACGACTCAAAGAGATACAGAGATTTGGTTGTCATTGCAATATATCCTGTGCCGGTAATGAGCAACAGCAGTAAATGGGGTCCGTATCCTTATGTACACTAAGGAAGTGACAGAAAGAGACCTGTAGCTTCTTCTGATCTTTGTAACTCCAAGCCATCAGGGACTGCTAAACTGGATCTAAGTTACCGGAATAGCATAAAAACCTGTCGCTTTAGCTCTCAATCTACCCATGGAGAATAATCAGATACCTGTAGTCATTTAAATCAGTACAAATGATATCGTAAATGTCTATAACAGCATAATTCTGTTTCACCCACTCAGTATGATGAGAGGGAATCAGCCTCCTGAAAACAAGCAGTAGCAACTTGTTCTGCTAACTTAAAGCAAGAAAGGAAAATTACTCTCCACTCCAAACTCTTTTTCAAATGAGATCTGCCCTTGCGTTGTCCAATCTGGTGTCTTCCAAATGCGGGACTTTAACTCCCTGGCAAACAATGGCTATTAACTTAATTTATGGGAGTTGAAGTCCAATGTGAAAGGAGAACTGGAGTACTAAGCTATATTATCCAGTGATTCAAATCAGTAGTGGGTTCCACTTACCTTTGCTACTGGTTCGGGAATGGGAGCACGCGGGCGCGCCCACGCGCAGAGTGTTTTTGATGACATCCGGGCGGGTGGGTGGAGCCTCCCGCTGCTGCCGCTACCGGTTCACCGAACCGGTGAGAATTGGTAGCAACCCACCACTGATTCAAATGTGCCATCACAAATTAAATCCTTTGTTCAAAGTCTTATATCAAACTTCTTAAAGTTTTAATATCAACTTAGAAGGCAGTGGTTTCTCATAGCATCAGTCCCAGCATTCAACCTTACCCCCATCATGCTAAACCAGGGGTGTCAAACTCGTGGCGTCACGTTGCCGTTATGTGACGTATCACGACTCCCCCCCTTCGCTAAACCGGGGGTGGGCGTGGCCAGCGCGTGATGCATCCAGACCACGGGCCGCGAGTTTGACACCCCTGTGCTAAACAATCAAGCCACATGAAAATTATGATTAACACTAGTAAAATAGTGGTCTGAGGATAAGACAAGGATTGTTTCATAGGCACAGGAACTAAAATTGGAGTTGCCAGGCCATTCCAGCGATGCTGTAAATAACTAATGAATAACGACTGAAAGAGATACAGAGATTTAGTGTCATTACAACATATCTAATTTAGGCTTTTATTTTTTATTCTAGTGATAGCTGTATTTATAGCTATGACTCTGGATGATCCAGGAATCGACTTTGGGACAACGCGTAAATACAAAATCAGGAGTTTTAAAGTAAAGCTTCCCACAAGGCAACAGAGATTTCCCAACTTTCTTGGTACATACCTGGGTGCATCTCTGCATTTAGAATGGACTATAATCTAGCTGTAGAGATAGGTACTCAGTTCCCAAGCAGTAGCTCTGACTGTATCTCTCGTGCAATTCCTTTGCTAATGAAAAGACCACATCTGCATTGATCAGTTGAGAGGAGACAGTCATGCAGCAGAGACATACAGTAACTGTGTGCTAATAACTGACTCCCCCAAATCCTTTAAAAGAGTCCTTCTAGTTTTGTGTTCCAGTGCAGGAGCTGCAACACACAGCCCTCAAAGAATATTTATAATTGAAACCAAGGAAGCTCAACAATGAGTTCACGAAATGGAGGGATAACTGTTTGAGATAAGCTTTCTAAAGAGTCACCTGTTTTGTAAAATTAGTATTATATTAGTACTCTCATATGGGAGTTGTACAGCTGGAGAGACATAGACTTCAGAGAATGATTAAATACAATAAAATGCTTAGAATGTTAAAAAAAAGACTTAGATTGCAAACATGGTTGTGGGTGGGGTTATGTTGTTAGTCACTACTGTTGTCAAACATGAAATCACACTTTTGGTATTCTCATTCAGGAAATACCATTCTTGGGCACTCTAGCACAGACTGCCGATGAGCACAATGAATTGGAATTTGCAGTTTGGCAAAACACGCATTATCCCTATAATCTTGGTGGAATTTTGAAGAAAGATTGGCAAAATCATAATGTTTTTAGTTTTGTTCTCTTGCAGGCTGGGGGATGTGGGTGTTTTACTCACTGCGTGGAAACACTCACAGATGCAACTGGTTTTTGCATTTTCAGGCCTGAGAAGGGTTAGGGTTTGTTTGTCCCAGAACACAAGGTGTAATCTGATACACCCATGGTCTAATGGGGACTAATTCATTCAATCCGTGCAATCTCCATTTTAAGACTGACTCAGAAATCCAGGTTTTGTTATACGCATAACCTGGTCAGCCTTTGGAACTGTTTATTCCATCCTCTTACATTGGAAACCAACTGCCCTGGTGAAGACTTCTGGAAAACTCAACACTTTGCACATTCTTTTGTGACAGTCACATTGTGCATTTGTGCCTGGCAGGAGGGGATGTCCTCATGGAGCAGCATGCGGATTATTTTTGTTCAACCATTGCTGTAATGAATGCAATCAGCAAGAGACAAATGTATGCTTTGAAAGCGGTTTGCATGAAAAGGAACTATCTGAATCTAATATTCTAATAATCTAAAGGTGCAACATCAGGAAGGGTATCTGGCCAGTAAATCCTCAGCTCCATTTAGCTGCCTCAACACTACCCTGAATTAAGGGATTACAGCAGGGCAGTAGTGGGTTCTAAAACCTGTTGCTACCGGTTCGTGCGCGCGCGCTTGCACAGAAGCGTCCTGGGTGGGTGGGCGGAGCCTCCCGCCGCCACTGCTACTGGTTCACAGAACCGGGCCGGCCGAACCGGGAGCAACCCACCACTGCAGCAGGGGTGTCAAACTTCAGCCTGCGGGCTGGATGCGTCATGCACTGGCCACCCCCACCCCCGTTTTAGCGAAGGGGAAAAAAAGTCACCATATGTCACATGATGACAACGTGATGCCATGGGTTTGGCACCCCTGGATTACAGGTTCATAACAAAGAATTATTATTTTTTAATCTGAATCTAATATTTTGGGACCGATGGAAGAAACACGATTTGAGAAGGCAATCTGCATTTCCAGGAAACAGAGAAGAATCTGTCTCAGCATCTGATCATTCAGTGGGAAGTGAGTGAAGAGAAAAGATTCTGCCTGTTGAATACCCATCCCAGGAAAGACTCAAATGATGCCCATATTTCAGAATTGGGCTGAGACACTTTTGTTCTCCCAGACATTTGCAAAGGTTCATTTTAAATATCCATTATGTTGGCTCAACATCTGGACTGAGAACTAAACAGAGTTAGGCCTGATTAATACTTGAATGAAAATATCAAGCTATAGATAAAAAAAAATGCTGGTAGAAGACAGCGAAAAGCTACTTTCATGTTGTTGGCAAGAAAACTCCATGGATGTGTCTGAAGTCATCGGCAGTTGAGCCCCACCTGAAGGCAACTTTATATATTTTTGTCCCTTATATCAGGATAGTAGCTTTTATCCATTTCTCTCTTCCTACACTTTTCCTACCTAATTGATTTTATATATTCTTTCTGTTATCTTTTTAAATATACATTTTAAAATATTGTACTGCATTATTTAAATTATTGAATTGACTTTCATGTTTACATTTGAAGTGATCTTGTAGGGTTTCCAGAGTACTCCTTAGTAAGAAGTATGAGTATGAAGATAAACCTGCAATGGGGGTGTCTGAGATCTTAGATTTGTTTTCCTCTCCTGGATTTTGTGCAGGAAAAACTTTAATTTACAAAAAAAGAAAACCCTGAAAATAATCCTAGATGCTTTCGGCCTTACAGCTTTGCAGTGAATGAAGGTAGAATTCTTTCTGATGACAGGTTAAAAGTAGAATAAAAGGGTCTCTTCTTATTCAATTAATGTGACCCCAGTGCAGGGGTGGGTTCCTCCTGGTTCGGACCGGTTCTCCTGAACCGTTAGCGGCCCACTGGTGACATCACGATGACATTACCGAACCGGATCGGTCGGTGCGGGTCCGTGGGGGCCGCCATCTTTTTTTTAAATTTTTTTTTAAAAAAAAATTGAATTTTTTTGAATTTTTTTTTCCCTTCTGAGCATGCACAGAAGCCGACTTCCAGCACTGTGCATGCGATTGCCATCTCTTTTTTTTTGGCTTTTTTTATTTTTGGGGGATTTTTTTTGGATTTTTTCCTACTGCGCATGCGCGCGCGCACAAGGTGCGCGCACGAGGCATGGGAGGGAGCGAACCAGCAGTGAGGTAAGTAGGAACCCACCCCTGCCCCAGTGGAAGGACTGCTCAGCTTGGTCTTCCCTTCCCTTCCTCCAGGAACCTATGGGGGGGGGGAAAGGAACTATTGTGTGGCTTTGTTGTCACTGCTACTTATAAAGTCTCTTTCTATAGAAATAGCAGCTTTGGTTCAAATGAGCTTCTGGAAATCAGATACATCTCTAGGACTGCATCCAAGTACGCTTCTGGGCTAAGAAAACACAGAAGTGAGGGAGAGTTTTATCACAAGTAGCATCAAATCATAAAGAAGGAGCCATGAAGAATATGCACTAAACATTTTATCCCATTTGTGGAACTTGATTCTCCTTGGTTGAAGAATTCTAGCTCAAATTCAACAAAGCTCTCTTTCATGCTCTGGTTTAGATTTTCAAAATGTGATGCTAGATGCCTTCAGGTAACCTTTCTCATTTGTCTGTTTTCTCTTGAACCACAGGGCAAATTTAGATGAAAAGTAGCAATGAAATTTAGGGATATTTTAAATGTTCAGTGTTCACTCTGTAGTACATTTTTTCACGGGGTGTCTTTAGAAAATATGAATTATAACGTGCAAATCTTTGTCATGATTCTAGACCTCATCATTTGAAAAATTAGCATGTGGGCAGCAGAGCTGGGATATTGGTCCTGTGTTTGCATTTTAATAAGTAATCTGTAATCTAAGGGGCTTTTGCTGAAGAAAATGTTTAAAGGGAAAGATACCTGGATCAGATGAGAGGTGTTTCTTCAAGTCCAGCATCCTGTTTCCCATAGGCCCGTGATGGTGAACCTATGGCACGTGTGCCAGAGGTGGCACGCAGAGCCCTCTCTGTGGGCATGCACGCCATCGCCAGCTGCACTTCCGATTTCCAGCATGCGCATGCGCGCTGGCTAGCTGCTCTTCACGCGTGCCGGAGCGCTGGAAACCCGAAGAACAGCTGGCCAGTGCACATGCGCATGCCGGAAACCCAAACACCAGCTGGCCGGTGCTCATGCGTCCTCCAGAAACCTGAAGACCAGCTGGCTGGCACGCACATGCGCACCGGCCAGCTGGTCTTTGGGTTTCCAGTGCTCCGGTGTGCGCGCACGCACACACGCGCGTGCGTTCCGGTTTGGCCACTCGGTGCCGAAAAGGTTCGCCATCACTGCCATAGGACTTTGGGTCTTCATAAGCAACACATGAACACAACCATCTTCTTTCAGAATTAGAATTAGAATTCTTTATTACCCAAGTGTGATTGGACACACAAGGAATTTGTCTTCGGTGCATAAGCTCTCAGTGTACATAAAGATATAAGTGATAAATCACTCACCTGTCTCTGTGATATTGGAGGTACAGTAATAAAGACATTATTTTAAGACAATAAAAATATTCTCTATGTATTTGTCTAATCCTCTTTAAAATCCAAGTTGCAGCCATGTTAACTCAACTCACTTGCAGGTAAACTTTGCACTAAATGGAAGAAAGTCACTTTTGATTTGATCCAACCGGGTTCTGCTTTTTGTTTCAAGTAGTGCACGCAACCATTTAAAAATCAGGCAGCAATGCTATAAAACTCAAGTTCTTATATTTCAATTAGATTGCTTCCACCAGATCATTTTATGTGCATTTCACAATAACTTTGTGCCAGTTCTAAATTGACTCCAGACACCACTGATCAGACAATATTAGCTCATTTCAAGAACTGACTCAGCATTTTTCTGCCTCTGCATCAGTTTATTTTCCCCTAGTGCTGGAGGTTGTTGCTGATCTATTCTGTTATTGGTGAAACTCTTTGTCTCTCCCTAGCTGTGAGCTCCTGGGCTCAAGTGAGCCATTTTTATTTCAAGCCATAGGCATAGCACTTGGAAAAGAGTGAAACAGAAAGAGCTGTTGTCAGCTTCACCTCTCCATGCTTCTAGACATCTGTGGGTATGGAAGTCACAGAAATATATAATTGGGAGGTCCAGCTGGGCCAATTTTTTTCAAACCTGGCACCATCAAGAGCCAGGGTGGCACAGTGGTTAGAATGCAGTATTGCAGACTAATTCTGCTGACTGCCAGCAGTTCGATCCTGACCGGCTCAAGGTTGGCTCAGCCTTCCATCCTTCCGATGTTGGTAAAATGAGGGCCCAGATTGTTGGGGGCAATAGGCTGACTCTGTAAACTGCTTAGAGAGGGCTGTAAAAGCACTGTGAAGCAGTATATAAGTCTAAGTGCTATTGCTTTAAGATATGTGGACTTTAACTCCCAAAATTCTCCAGCCAGCATGAGGGGGATTCTGGGAATTGAAGTCTGGAGAATTCTGGGAGTTGATTCACACATCTTAAAATCGCCAAATTTGGTGTGTGTGTGTGTGTGTGTGTGTGTATATATATATATATATATATATATAGATAGATAGATAGATAGATAGATAGATAGATAGATAGATAGATA
>QLTV01003690.1:1784193-1799150 GCA_003457575.1 Thermophis baileyi | reverse complement strand
TATCTCAAAGTTAGGGGACCACAAAAAGGCCTGCCTTCAGACTCATCCCCTTGAACTTCATTTGGGGATAAAATCTTTAATAGGCTCTCTCTAGATGACTGGACCTGATGGAAAGAGTCACATTTACAAGGTGGTCCCTGATAGGAAGTCTACAATGTTCAAACAATTAATGGGAAAATTACATGTTCAAAATATGTGATCAGTTGAATCCTGACAATTGCATGCTGATTTCTGCATAATTTTTGTTTTTTAAGGCATTGAAGTCAAACTGACTGGTCTGTAGTTTTCTGGATTCTCCTTTTTGTATTTCGTGAATACAGAAACAACATTTGCTCTTCTCTGTTTATGTGGCTTTTCACTTGTTCTCCGGGATTTCAGGAAAGTAATACATAAAAATTCAACCAGAGCATCAGTGCAATTGATCAGAGTATAAAGTCATTTCAAAATAAATAAATGTAAATATTTCTATCCTTCTTAAGCTCCAACTGTATCTTTTCATTGTATTTCTCAGAATTGGTGTAATACATAAACTCTTATGGGAGGAAAATGAACCAAACTAGGAATAAGCAAATGTGACTTTTGGGCTCTTGTTACCTGTTAGCATTTTCTCATTGAGTACAGTCATATTTTCCCCTCTTTTACTTTATTCTGAACATATGTGAGGAAGTCCCTTTGGCTGTTCTAGGCCATTTTGACATGTTTGCTAGGCTTAACTTCTCTAGCTTCCCTCCAGTTTGAGCAATATTAAGTGTTCTTCTTTCCAACTCCTATATAAGATAGAGAAGATAATTTTTATTGTCCCTTTTTTGTGAACACGCTGACTAATGCCCGCTCTCAAAAGGATGTATATATTTCTTCAATAAATGTTGTATGCAGCCACAACTACTACTATGGTTATCTTCCATTTTTGCCTCCTGATTGGAATTGATTGAAGTTTCATTTTCATTTTTTCATTTTTTATATATTTTATTTATTTATTAACTTTCTTTGCTGCTCATCTCGCTGCGAAGTAACTCTGGGCAGCTTTCAGCATTAAAACAATAAAACCATAAAAATATGTTTATCTAACCGCAATAAAAATATAGATTAGGACCAAAAGATGGGGAGGGAGCATAATGTACAGGGGAGGGGATTGGCATCTACTATTGATCCACCAAACACCTCCATTGAGATACTCCTCCATTGGGGCCCCAGGTATAGCCAGGTCTTCAGGCCCTTATGGAAGATCAGGAGGGTGTGAGCCAATCTCACCTCAGGGGACAAGACCCAAAGGTGCTTTTTCAAGAGGCAACTGGACTTTTTGGTTTTTCTTTGAAGATGCTTAGCTTCTCATCCAAGAAGCTAAAATAATTTAATAAAATAAAATAAAATAAAATAAAATAATGCTTGACAAAAATAAATAAATAAAAATAAATAAATAAGCTTCTTCAGCTCTCAGGGCTGAAGAAGGGGACAAGAGGTTCCCTTGTTCCCATATATACCAGTTGCCAAGCCAGGGGACAAGATGTTCCCAGGGGTGGGCTGCTGGGGGTTCGCAGGGGTTCGGGAAAACCTCTAGCTAAGATTCTGTGCAGTTCGGAGAACCCCCAAATCCCATTCCTGGCTGGCCCTGACCAACCCCTCCTAGGAGTCCCCACGTGGCCCGTTTTGGATGCAGGTAAGTGCAGGGCGTGTGCAGAGGCTCGGGGAGGGTGAAAAACGGGCCTACTGGAAGTTCGGGAAGGCAGGAAACGGGTCCGTTTCTGGCGTCCAAAGGGCCTCCGGAGCCTGGGGAGGCTCTTTTCGCCCTCCTGGAGGCTCGAGGAAAGCCTCCGGAGCCAGGGGAGGGCAAAAACACACCCTCACCGTGGTGCAGGAGGCCGACTAGGCCACGCCCACCATGGCCACACCCACCCAGCAACTGGGCAGAGAACCCCTTGCTAAAAATTTTGAAGCCCACCCCTGGATGTTCCTAAGGGCAGAATCCATTAGCAGAGAACACTCGTCTCCTGGATCCCATCAGCTGGAACTCCCTGACTGACTGGGTAAGCAGCACACCTCCTCTGCTAGCACAGTTAGGGTGGGATAGTCCCATTGGGGTGAAATGGTTCCTCAAGTCACCTTCTCATCTTTTCTCTTGTTTCTCCTGTCATCTCATCTTATTTATCATCTACCAATTATTTTACACTCACTGCAGTGCTACTAGAATATAGTACTATCATACGTAAGGAATATTCATATAATCATTGAAAAGTACAGGTAGTTCTGAACTTACCACCACAATTGGAACCAGAATTTCTGTTGCAAAGCAAGGTACTTATTAAGGGAATCATGCTCGATTTTACGGCCTTTTTGTCACGGTTGCTAAATGAATCACTGCAGTTGTTAAGTGCATAACATAGTTTCTTAACATAGTTTCTTAACCATTATAAATATATGCCAGTTGCCAAGTTCTCAAATATTGGTCATATGATCATGGAGTTGCTGCAACGATTATAAACACAAGGATAATTTTTTTTAATGCTGCTGTAACTTTGAACTGTTGCTAAATAAGTGGTTGTAAGTCAAGGACTACCTGCAGATCCAAAGGAGAGCATTTTGCAGGTTTATTTTCATTCTTGGGAAGATAAGCTTGGCTTTTTCTTAAGTCAAATTTCTTTTTCCAGGTTGTTTTGGCTTTCCGTTTCTCTCTTCCAGGACATTGTATAAATGGCTATCTTGACATACTGTGTTTCCCCGAAAATAAGACTTCCCCCAAAAATAAGCCCTCCCCAAAAATATTTAAATGCATGCGCAGCCAGTCCCCGCCATTTCCTCTGGTTAGGGTTAGGGAGTCAGAGCTGGAAAGCAGGTAAGACGGCAAGAGGAGCCCCGTCTTGCTCCACACGCCCCAAAATAATAAGACCTCCCCGAAAATAAGGCCAAGCGCTTATTTCGGGGTTCAAAAAAATATAAGTCAGGGTCTTATTTTCGGGGAAACATGGTAATCCTTTTAAAGCAATGTTAATTTGAATCCACCAACACACTCCTCTTCTACATACACTGGGCATTCACAGCCTTAAAAATGAAATATGCAACTCTTGAATAAAATTGAGGTAGAACAAGAATGGTTAAAAACTATCTCTGTTAAACATTCATCCTGAAAATAGCTGATGGGGAGAAGAAAATGTCTGTGATCCAACAAATCTAAAGAGAACAGCAGCCAAGAAAATTCCATAGTCAGATGAAAGAGCTAAATCTTGCATTGTTTTTGAAGTGGTTGAACATTCCTATGGATTGGAATAATCCTGGAGAGAGAGGGGGGAGAGGGAGGGAGAGAGAGAGAAGGAGGAAAAGGAGAGAGGAAGAAAGGAAGGAAAGAGGAAGGAAGGAAGGAAGGAAGGAAGGAAGGAAGGAAGGAAGGAAGGAAGGAAACAAGGAAGGAAACAAGTTTAAGATTGCCAATGTACGATACTTCCCATCAGGGGTGGGTTCTAACTTACCTCACTGCCGGTTTGCTTCCTCCTGTGCCGCGTGGGCGCATGCGCAGTGCCAAAAATTCCAAAAAAATTCCAAAAAATAAGCCAAAAACAAGATGGCGGTGCATGCGCAGTGTCGGCAACTCGGCTTCTGCGCATGCGCAGAAGAAAAAAAATTTCTCCAAAAAAAATTTCCCCCCAAAATTTTTTTTCCAAAAAAAAGATGGCGGCGTCCACGGACCGGCACCGACTGAACCGGCTCCGTGACGTCACCAGCGGGTTGCTACCGGTTCAGGCGAACCGGTCCAAACTGTGAGGAACCCACCTCTACTTCCCATAAATTGTACATTGTGCATTTTAGCACTAATGACTTTCTATACAACTTCACAGGACCAGGAGTAAGAAGCATCAACCTGAGAATATTTAATTGAGCTTCTGTGAAAAGGACCAGCCTTACCATTATTCCTCCTCCGCCTCTTGAAAAGTTCTGATGATCCTACCAAATGCTTGTGGTATGCAGAGAAGGGCCATGAAGCGTCAAAGTACATGGCACAAGTCCATCTGGCTTCCTGTTAGCCAGGAAGAAAATTCTGTGTGTTTTAACACTTAAAAAGCATATTTATCTATTTTACTAGAAGACATACTGCTGAGGTTGTGATGTTCGGTATGCTGTTTTCACAGTTCCTCCAGAAATTACAATGAAATCTATATCTCCACTCCAGAGGTGGGTTCCTCCCGGTTCGCATCAGTTCTATAGAACCGGTAGCAACCCGCTTGTGACTTCACGGAGCCGGTTCTGTCAGTGCCAGTCCGTGGACGCCGCCATCTTTTTTTTTGGAATTTTTTTTGGGGGGGGGGTTTGGGGGGAGATTTTTTTTTGAATTTTTTGCTATTTATTTTTCTTCTGTGCATGCACAGAAGCCGAGTCCCGGGCACTGCACATGCGCCGCCATCTTGTTTTTGGCTTTTTAAAAAAAAATTATGAATTTTTGTCACTGCGCATGCATGCACGCGTGCGCAAAGCGCATGCACGCCCATGCGGCACGGCTACGTGGCGTGCAATGCACGCACGGCCACGCGTGCGGGGGAGGAAGCGAACCGGCGAGCGAGGTAAGTTAGAACCCACCCCTGCTCCACTCCCTACTACCCATGCTGAGGAGACTTCCAGATGCTTCTTTAAAGCTGTTCTGAAGGGCAGAAAGAGAGACCTCTTGAGTTAGCTGGTGAAAAAGATCCAGTAACACATAACAAGAAGGAGCAGAGGGGGCATTTTTCCTCGACTGAATGAAGAGCTGGCAGCATCGATGCCAGCCTGCTGGATGTGAAAGCATTTTGGCCCTAATATCTGCTGCTTGTTAGCACTGGGCCTGTTGCCCTAGAGCTGCTGGAGAAGTAAAAGGAAAACAATTGTTGCCGTGTTTTACAGGCATAGGCATGCCAATATCCCATCCTTGCTGATGTTGGCATCCAGAGCAGTCTCACCTGCTCTGCCTGCACAAATGGTCGTCTTTCTATTCCAAAAGAGGGTAAAGTGCAAGTCCCCTTTGCGTTTATATTATCTCTTGTTGAAATAGCCAATCCATTATATAATAAGGCTCCAGCTTATTGCATTGGATGCGTATACAAAATTGGTGACATCCAACCAGGGCCTTGAAATCTGAACCTAAAGCGTGTCAGAGTTTCTTTGCTATTGCATTGGTTTTAATAGCAGAATTGAACACACAGTTAGTAGAAATGTGCTTAAATTGAATGAGATGTTTAACAGTCATTTGTCTGATTTTGCGTTTGTTTGGTTAACCCTGTAGAACAGAGGTGGGTTCCTCCCGGTTCGCACTGGTTCTATAGAACCGGTAGCAAACCGCTGGTGACGTCACGGAGCCGTTTCTGTCGGTGCCGGTCCGTGGATGCCGCCATATTTTTTTTGGAATTTTTTTGGGGGGGGGGTTTGGGGGGAGATTTTTTGCTATTTTTTTCTTCTGCGTATGCACAGAAGCCGAATCCCCGGCACTGCGCATGTGCCGCCATCTTGTTTTTGGCTTTTTTGGGGGGGAATTTTTTGCAAATTTTCAGTATTGTGCATGCGCCCGCGCGGTGCGGCCACACGGCGCGCAATGCACGCGCAGCCACGTGGTGCGGGAGGAAGCGAACTGGTGGCGAGGTAAGTTACAACCCACCCCTGCTGTAGAATGCAAAGGGATCACCTATGAAAATGAAAGAAAACTGCTTGATGCTTTCCTCCTATTGACTGTTTCTCATTTGGTATAAAACAACTTCTTCCTTTTCCTTTTCCTTTTCCTTTTCCTTTTCCTTTTCCTTTTCCTTTTCCTTTTCCTTTTCCTTTTCCTCTTCCTCTTCCTTTTCCTCTTCCTCTTCCTCTTCCCTTTTCCTTCTTCTTCTTCCTCCTCCTCCTCCTCCTCCTCCTCCTCCTCCTCCTCCTCCTCCTCCTCCTGCCCCGCCCCCTCCTCCTAATCATCATCATCATCATCATCATCATCATCATCCTTCTCATAGTATTTCTGTAGCACGGTTAGCATTTTCAACAAAACAAAAAATGAGCAGATATCTGACTAAAACAAAAACAAGTTGATAAGGCAAGCAATCAAGAAAAGTATTTCAGGGACATTTTGCACACGATGAATCTGTCTAAATCATCGAAAGGGCCCAAAAGGAAGTTGGACTGATAGATGACAAAAGATCATTATTGTTTTTTAATTAAAAGTTAGATGATGAATCCAAGTGGATTTGAACAGTTAGCAAAGATCAAGGGAGTCATACAGAGCATACAGATCAGAATGGCTTCCTCAGTTTCGTTGCCAGTTTGGCTTGGCAGCATGTTAGGTGCCATTAAGTCAATTCAACTGTTGGTGATTACACAGTAGTCTATTTCAACCTGCTTTCAACAGCACAAGATGGAAATTAACCCATCCGTACCCCTTTTGGATAAATGCTCTTTTCCTTTTCAAGTCTTTTGCCTTTGTGTGACAAGAAATGGAATGCTTATAGAATGCTAGAAAGAGATTCTTGCTATAGGAGCTCTACGTTATTTATAGTAAAAGTATAATCTGCAAATGCTATGTAATTGTAAATTTTAGACATTTATGAATTGTTTTAACTCAGCAGATTTTTAGAAAGAAATTGAAGTTTCTCCATGGAGGTTGGAGCTAGCATTCAGAGTGGGTTGTCTCGTCCAATCAGGATGAGGACTGAGTCTGTCAATCAAATTATATCCCTGTCCGCCATCTTGCCTCCCAGTTAGACTCAGTCCTCAGTGAGGAGAGACGTGGTTTTTTTTTATCTCTGAGTGCCAGCTGACTTTCAGTGATAGTTTTTGTGTGCCTTCCCCTTACCTGTGCATACAGCTGTTGGGGGAGGCTTCGGCATTCGGGTGGCTGCCCTTGCCACACTGACGGCTGTCAGTGCAATAGCCCTTGACAGTGCTTGCGCTTGGGCTCTGAGGGCTTTGTCATCGGCCCTCTGTACCGGAGCTTCTGCAGGACATTCTCCTTAGCGGAGAGAAGCGTGGAGCCAGGGGATTGATCTGTGCGATCGTCTTTTCATCGGTCTTCCCTGTAAGTTATCGTTGTTCTGCTCCGCTTCTGAAGTCGGCTCCGAAGTGCCCGATAGCCTTTTGGCTGCAGGGCGGGCGGTGGGTGGTTTCCCCCCTCCGCTTATTCTCTGCTTGGCTGTGAGGGGTGTGGGATTGGCTGTCGGGCTTGCTCGCTTTCGATGGCCCCCCCTCCGCATCACTTGGAACGATCTAGCCTGCCAGCAGAGTGTGCCTGGACCTTGTTGGGCTTGCCCGTGGTAGGCACTTATCCCATCGTTGGCCTAAAGTACAAATTCGCTTGGCTGCAGCTTCGGCGGGCCGTTTACTGTGTTTTTTTGTTCGCAGTGGCCATTTTGGGAGGCCTCGAGGCTGCCTGCTCAGTGCGGCGGCCATTTTGAGCGTCCTCCAGGTTGTGGCAGCCATTTTGTCTGGCCCTTTTTCTCTTTTTTGCCTGATTTCAGTTTTAAAGCCTGGCATGGCTGACCCCTGCTACCCAACGGCGGCTAGTAAGCCACCTGGCAAGAGGCAATGGAAGTCCCCTAGGGAGGTTTTGGATAGGGGTACCTCTCCTCCTCCCTCCCGAAGTCATTGGGCCCAATCTCAGCCTTCACGGGCTAGTGAGCGAGTGGAGTCGCGTCGGGCATTACGCGCTCCTCAGAGGGACCAACATCAGCGGGGTGCCGGCCAGATGGATCAATTGGCCTTGGACCATCCTGAGCTACACCTATTGTCTGATAACATTTGGGGCTCTGCTGGGTTCCTTGCTCCTGCCATGCAGCCCTCCCTGGCCACGACGCTGCCTTTGGCCCCCGCAGTCGCTATTTCCACAGCGCCTGGCGCTACTGTGGCTACCCCAGGCGCGGCCGATGCTAATCCTCCTTCTGCAACGGCAGCGGCTGCCTTGGCTGTGTCTGCCTTGCCGGCGTCCTCTGCTCCCGCTTCTATCCAGACGGACCTTCTCAGCCAGGAGGAGGTTCTGCACCCGGACGTTCGCTGGTTGCAGTTGACCGCTTGGTGGTTGAGCGGGGCTCCCTCCACAACTTAGATTATGATGCGGAGGTGATTGACACCATACAAGCTTCCCGTCGCCCGTCCACGAATCGCGTCTATTCAGCGACGTGGCGGACGTTCTGCGACTGGTGTTTTTCTGAGGGTCTTTCCCCCTTGCGGGTGCCAATTCCCAAGATTCTTCATTTTCTGCAGAAGGGGCTTTCTATGGGGCTTTCACCAAATACTCTATGGCGGCAGGTGTCAGCGCTGTCTTCTGTGCTGTCTTGTGACAATTCTACGCCCTTGGCTCAGTTTCCTACAATCCGACGGTTCCTGAGGGGGGCTTCCCTGCTCAGTCCTCCGGTGGTTCACAGGTTTCCGACCTGGGATCTGCCCCTGGTCCTTCGGTCGCTCACGGGACCTCCTTATGAACCTTTAGGGTCATCGGAGCTCCGTTGGCTTTCTCTCAAGGTGGCCTTTTTGCTGGCCATAACGTCTGCTCGGCGCATTTCGGAGCTCTCGGCTCTTTCCGTACGCCAAGACCTGTGCATTTTTCACATGGACAGGGTCATGCTCAGGCTTGACCCGTCCTTTATACCGAAGGTCAACTCGGCCTTTCACCGTTCGCAGGAGTTGGTCCTTCCTGATTTCTGTGCAGATCCGCGTACTCCCCGAGATCGGCTGGGGCATACACTGGATGTTCGGAGGGCCCTCCAGATTTATATAGATAGGACTTTGTCATTTCGAAAGTCCGAAGCGCTGTTGATTGGTTTCCTCCCCCGTTCTCTGGGGTTGCGGGTATCGTCTACGACCATTGGCAGGTGGATTCGTGCGGTGATCGCTCAAGCGTATGACCTTGCTTGTCGGGCTCGTCCGGAGTCCATTACGGCGCACTTGACGCGGAGCGCGGCTACATCGGCGGCCTGGATGACACGGGCTTCATTGGAAGAGGTGTGCCGTGCGGCTACCTGGTCATCGCCGACGCCGTTCATTCGGCATTATAGGATTGATTCCTTCACTTCGGAGGATGCCGCCTTTGGTCGCCGAGTGCTGCAGCAGGCTCTGGTGGATTCTTCTTAACGGTCGTCAGCAGGTATGGTCCGGGGGAGTCTTCCTCCTCTTTTTCCTTGGTTTGGCCCGCCCGGGAGGATGTTGTGGGCTTTGGTATGTCCCACTCTGAATGCTAGCTCCAACCTCCATGGAGAAGGGGCGTTGGTCTTACCTGATATGCCCTTTCTCGTGGGTTGGAGCTAGCATTCAGCCCCACCCTGTGTTGGCTCTGCTGTATTTCTTTTCCTTTTGTTTCCTTACAGTTACGGCAGCACTCAGATGGTTTTTCTGTTCGGACTTATTTTGTATTCTTTGGTTCCGATTGGTGTCTTTCCACGTCGAGTCTGTCCTTCGGCTTCGTCTAACTGGGAGGCAAGATGGCGGACAGGGATATAATTTGATTGACAGACTCAGTCCTCATCCTGATTGGACGAGACAACCCACTCTGAATGCTAGCTCCAACCCACGAGAAAGGGTGTATCAGGTAAGACCAACGCCCCTTCTCTCTTATTGTGAAGAAAAGCTCCATGACAGAGGATCATGCATAATTCACAAACCCACCACTGCCAGCAGAAGGACTGTAGCCATAAATATAATAGATTAACAGAGTTGGAAGGGACCTTGGAGGTCTTCTAGTCCAACCCCTGCCAAGCAGGAGAGCCTATACCATTTCAGACGAATGGCTGTCCAGTCTCTTCTTAAAAGCCTCCAGTGAAGGAGCACCCACAACTTCTGAAGGCAAGCCATTCCACTGGTTAATTATTCTCACCCTTGGGAAATTTCTCCTTAGTTCTAGGTTGCTTTTCTCCTTGATTAGTTTCCATCCATTTTTTCTTGTCTTGCCTTCAGGTGCTTTGGAAAATAGATTGACTCCCTCTTCTTTGTGGCAGCCCCTCAGATATTGGAACACTGCTATCATGTCTCCCCTAGTCCTTCTTTTCACTGGACTAGAAAAACCCAATTCTTGCAAATATTCTTCAGAAGTTTAAGCCTCCAACCCCTTAATCATCTTTGTTGCTCTTCTCTGCATTCTTTCCAGAGTCTCAACATCTTTTTTATAACATGGTGACCAAAACTGGATGCAGTATTACAAGTGTGATCTTACTAAAGGCTTTATAAAGTGGTACTAACACTTCACGTGATCTTGATTCTGTCCCTCTGTCCTAGATTATATTAGCTTTTTTGGCTGCTGCCACATACTGCTGGCTCATATTTAAGTGATTGATTTTCCCAGCGGCAATAACTACAACTCAAAAGTGGAGGCACACTAGAAATTTCAAAATCCTTTGATCTCATTGTTAGATGTTATAAGTAATTCCATCATTAATTGGGGGAGGGTTTTTTTCCAAAGCAAAGATTTGCACTGAGCATCAGAGAAAAAAGTGCAAGTTATATCCAAAAGTAGAGAAAGAGTATTATTTTGTTCTTCCATCTCAGTTAATATTATATTGCAAATCTACAAATTTTATTTGTAGATTTATTCTTTAGTCATTTAGTCAACAAAGTTTCAGCTTTGTTTTTGTAGCTATTTGTTACCACCTTAACTCATGAAAATCATGTAACCTGTTTATGTTACATTTCAGCACTGAACTCAATAATATTAGGTAACCTAATTTTGAAATAATATAAATAATATATTTATTCATTAAATTATGATAAAAAATTTAGTTTTATTTCACCTAGGACAGGGGTCAGCAACCCGCGGCTCTGGAGCCACATGTGGCTCTTTCATCCCTCTCCTATGGCTCCCTGTTGCCAGTCGGCTCCACAATTGATAGGGCTTTCGGCTAGGACAGGTAGAGGAAAAAGGACGCCGCACAGGAGGAGACTCTATGGTGGGGGAACCAGATTTCTGGTCGGCAGAGGAAGAAGGATGCCGCGCTAGGAGGAGACTCTATGGTGGGGGAACCGGATTTCCGGTTGGCTCCAGAATTGAACAGGGGGCTTCCGGTTAGGATCTTTGTGGCTCTTTGAGTGTTTAAGGTTGCCGACCCCTGACCTAGGACTACCTATGGAGTGTTACCGATATGGCACAGTGGTTAGAATGCAGTACTGCAAGCTATTTCTGCTGACTGCTGCCAGCAGTTTGGCAGATTGAATCTCACCAGGCTCAAGGTTGACTCAGCCTTCCATCCTTCCGAGGTGGGTAAAATGAGGACCCAGATTGTTGGGGGCCATATGCTGACTCTGTAAACCGCTTAGAGAGGGCCGTAAAAGCACTGTAAAGCGGTATATAAGTCTAAGTGCTATTGCTATCTTCAGCATCTTCCCAGAAGTTGAATGTTTATGGCCTTCTGTAACTGTATTTCGTTGTTGTTTTTTGATATGTAAGCGGTATATAAGTCTAAGCGCTATTGTTACTTGGCCCACATGAGACAGGATATTCCCAATTTCCGATAATCTTAATCAGACATTTGTATCTTCATTGAATCCAAAACTTTCTTCTGACTAGTTCAATGAACTAGTCAGAAGAAGATGATGAAACTATTCTTGCTCAAAGCCATTTCAGTTAACAGATGGGCAAAAATCATGTGAAGATTGCTCCTCTCCTCATCTTTTCTTTTCTTTTCTTTTCTTTTCTTTTCTTTTCTTTTCTTTTCTTTTCTTTTCTTTCCTTTCCTTTCCTTTCCTTTCCTTTCCTTTCCTTTCCTTTTCTTTTTTCTTTTCTAAACCCTTTTTATATGTGAACCTAGATGTCTGAAGATACCAAGAAGTAAATCACAATTTTCCCTATAAGGGACTGATCTCTCTTGCTCACATGCAAAGAATCTCTGTCTCTCTCAATTTCAATCTCTGTCCATCATATTTCAATACCTTTAATCATATGAGGCCTTCAGCTACAATCTGGGGAAATGTAGTCAGTGGTGGGATTCAACAATTTTTACTACCGGTTCTGTGGGCGTGGCTTGGTGGGCGTGGCATGGCTTGGTGGGCGTGGCAGGGGAAGGATACTGTAAATCTCCATTCCCACCCCACTCCAGGGGAAGGTTACTGCAAAATCTCCATTTCCTCCCAATCAGCTAGGACTCGGGAGACAGAGAATAGATGGGGGCAGGGCCAGTCAGAGGTGGTATTTACTGGTTCTCCGAACTACTCACAATTTCCGCTACCGGTTCTCCAAACTACTCAAAATTTTCGCTACCGGTTCTCCAGAACTGGTCAGAACCTGCTGAAATCCACCTCTGAATGTAGTCCATGAATAGTTTGACCAAAGTTTTTGAGAAACATTAGGTACTTTGAGATGGTGGTTTATCCCCATGCTATTTTGGGATTTAGAAGTGGAGAGCACACCCAGTGGGTACCTGGTCAGGAAAGGCTGATCTGTCATTCATGTTAAAGAGAGTCCTGTAATTTTATGTCTGCCAATCAATATAATCACATGGTTCTGAAAGATGATTCAGGAGGTGACCCAACTGGTGTAATCCTAATCCCACATCAAGGGTTTTGCTGTCAGTTCAAGCAAAGAGCTAAACTTCTGATTACTTACAAAACTATGGCTACTGACAAATACTTATGACTCTTTTAATAAATCAAATACTGTTACTGCTCAAATGAGTTTCTGTATTTGTTAAGAGCACTAAATTAGACTCCTGTAGGACTGTGTCAGAAGATTTAATGGAAACATTTGCTGCATATTAACAGGAGAGCTGATCTTGTATGCTCATCACTTCAGCTAGCTGAAGAAGTTTGCCAGCCAGTTCACAGAGCAAAATTCATCCAACTGGAGTTTATTATCATTATATACACAGCTTGTCGGGCCAAATCCATCCCCTGTGTAATCCCATTAAATTGTATAAAATCCTCGTTTTAACCATCCCTTCAGAATGAACAGCCCTGATGAGGTTTTGGAGGGATGGGCATTATCATATCCTAATTTCAAGTAAAGTCCCGTGATCTGTCACACAAGAAGGCAGCATAAACATCATTTTACAGACAGTGCTGTGGATTATCCTGTCCCTTCCCTCCCACCTGAAATACATTATTCAATGGAAGGAAAAGCAAGATGCTGCATTGGTGGAAATACCTACTGTAAAAGCCCATACACAAGATGCTGTAGGGAAATTATGACATTCCTTAGACTTATGTGGGTTTCCATGATTAGCTTTAGCTGTATTAAAGAGATCTGCTTTTTCCATTATCTATGATCAACTGAGACTGAGAAATTCTGGTTTCTGTAAGCAACTATTTTAAATGAAACTCTAAACTGTTGATACAGAATAGATTTCACTGTCTTCAACAGGTAGAGGTGCATTGTATTTCAGCCTAGGGATTGGTATAGTAAAAATACCACACCCCATTCTGTACATCAGGCAGGCAACTTCATGCCTTTACTACAACTTCCATGGTTGTAGAAAAATTGTAGTTCTTGGCTATTTTCATTGACGCTGATGGAATTTGGAGTTTACAACATCTGAAGGATGTTGACCCTATCTGTGATAACCAGCCTTCTTCATCTAATCCTGTTGCCATCTTTGGTGAAATGTTTTTTTTTACTACTAAAGAAAATTAGACACAGATATTCTTTACAGGAGAACACTCAGTGTTCTTGAAGAAAGTGGGTTAGGTTTAATTTAGTTTAGGATTATGAGGGTACATAATCCTAAACTCACAAAGTCACAAGCTAAGATTGGGTGTTGGAATACAGCTGTAGACATAGTCAAGCTCTTGTTAAGCCATTATCCCCATCCCTATTCTGTCATGTTTGTGATCAGAATGCCATTTGACTTTTCCTGGTGGCACTCATCTCGTTTCAGCTTCAGACCCAGATTCCAAAAAAAGACTGAATTGCTTTTCCTCGGTAAAGAAAACTTTCCCAAACTGTCAGCATGGACCAAACTATGCAAGTAAACTCCCGCTTTAACAGGACTTCAATTTGCAAAAGAGCTCCAAAGGCAGAAGAAAGAAGAGAATGATAGACCTACTGCAGTTTAATTGGTGAAACCAAGGTCAGCTCATGGGCTATGTTTGACAGCTCAGTAAAGTGGGATAAACTAATTTGGCTGCTGATCAGAGGCAGAAAAAAAAACCCCAAACTGAGATAATAAAACATTTGTTAGGACAGAGTATCTGATTCGTTGATTAGAAGTTAGGTGATCCTTATTGGAAGAGCAAGGCAAGGAGAATAATAGTGTGGTGGAACCAAAACAAGAAAGAAGGAAGAGTAAGCATCCATTGCTACCTAAGAGAACTTCCAGAAAGAAACTGGAGTTAAGGGTGGGGAAGAGATACATTGGGAAAAAGAAATCCTCTCCCACATTTGTGTGATTGTCGGCTCATCTTTGTACTGGACCCAGAATGGTGGCAAAAGTAATATTCCCCACGTCAGATGTTGTTTTTTTCTAAGTTAAATGGAAAAAAAAATAAGCTCGCACATATCCTAGAGATCAATTAAAATCCAGATAGATAAACAAATGAGCTGTACCAAAAATAGCAAATGTGAAATATAAGGTAGCTAGAAATGAGATTGTTCTTTTCCTGAGAGGACAGAGATAGATACCCAATAAGATTAGACAATGGATCATCAGCATTGTGCTGCTTTAACAGTCTCTAAACAAGATTTAAATGCCAGTGCCTAGGTTTTTTGGCATAAAATCAAGTGGTGAAGTGTTTTGACATTAAAAACTGCAGAGATTTTCCAAAACATAGCAGGTGTCCCTGTTATTGCAGATGACATGATAATAGCAGCCTCTACCCAGTGGGGGGCATGATCAAACCTTTCAAAAGGTCACCTAAAAAAAGCAGCAATAGAAAACATATATATAAATAACTAGAACTGAATTCATATAATCATATACATATACATATACATATACATATACATATACAAATACATATACATATACATATACATATACATATACATATACATATACATATACATATACATATACATATACATATACATATACATATACATATACATATACATATAC
>QLTV01003690.1:1758397-1784001 GCA_003457575.1 Thermophis baileyi | reverse complement strand
GTCTGTCTGTCTGTCTGTCTGTCTGTCTGTCTGTCTGTCTGTCTGTCTGTCTATCTATCTGTCTGTCTATCTATCTATCTATCTATCTATCTATCTATCTATCTATCTATCTATCTATCTATCTATCTATCTATCTATCTATCATCTATCTATCTATCTATCTATCTATCTATCTATCTATCTATCTATCTATCTATCATCTATCTATCTATCTATCTATCTATCTATCTATCTATCTATCTATCATCTATCTATCTATCTATCTATCTATCTATCTATCTATCTATCTATCTATCATCTATCTATCTATCTATCTATCTATCTATCTATCTATCTATCTATCTATCTATCATCTATATTTTCTGGCTAATCCTCTCCCCCCACTAGTAGCATTTTCAATAACTAGAACTGAATTATATTCACCCATCTTTTTTTTAAGGAATACTCAGATATGAACTTGGTAACTTCTCCACAATGTAAGAGATCTCCAAGAATGAGGTCTACAGAAGTAGAAAATGCCATCAATAACAAGTTTTTAAAAGAAGATCCAATGGAGATGTAAACAGTAGAGGCAAATTATCTTGACTTCTGGGGAAAGATCATGTTACTAGTGACTTTGTTATAAAATAATAACTGATTTCTGCAAAAATAAGTCATGTCATTAACACTTCAGAGATCTTGGAAGGAATCAGTAAGCATGTTGACAGGGTGTTCTGGGGTTGGCATTTTGTCCTTGATAATTTATTTTTAAGGAAATTCTACTTTAAAGACTCCAGAGCATACTTAGCAATCAAGTGATAAGAAGAGAAGTAATAGCTAAAGTACATGAACTGGTTAAAAAGCATTGCTTTTGTGGAAATTTTGAGGAAGAGATAAATATACTTGGAATGTCTCAGAATAGGAAGAGAAGAAAAAAAAGAATTAAAAGCAATGTAATAGACAGATTTATAAAAAATTTGAATAGAGCAATACAAATAAATAAGAATTTTTATTCTTCTCTCAAACTCATATTCATCCAATGATGCAGAATAATGGGGGCTCCAGAAATCCTCATTTACATATCATACTATCCCATAACATAGCTTGGATTATTTTGACCCAGTTTAGATAATTTGGTCTGGAAACAATTGTTAGGTATAGTAATAAGCCTATCCATAGGCAAAGCATGGAATCCATAAATTGCCTGCCAAATTAGATGAGTATTAGAAAAATATTGGTTGGATGATAAAAATACTAGTGACTATTTGGTGTGAAAATAGGTTTTTTTTGCACAGATAACTCCATTTTGCCGAAAGCATAGTGGAAAGTGGAGGAGGGAGAATTTTTTTAGTACAATTATTATTTCATGACAGATTATATTAAGTTGTTGGTTTGTTGTTGATTTGAGCTCCGAGCTTGGCAATTTGGTTGCAAATGTTTCGTCCCCATTGGAGGAGACATCGTCAGTGTGCTTTAGATTGTGCACAATCCAAAGCGCACTGAAGATGTCTCCTCGAATGGGGACAAAACGTTTGCAACCAAATTGCCAAGCTCAGAACTCAAACAAACAACATAATTACCAACCCGAGCTACTAATATTCAAAGACATTTCAGTTGTTGTTATAATTTATTATAAAAGGTAAAGGTTCCCCCACACATGTGTGCTAGTCGTTTCCGGCTCTAGGGGTGGTGCTCATCTCCATTTCTAAGCCAAAGAGCCAGCGCTGTCCGAAGACGTCTCCGTGGTCATGTGGCAGGCATGACTAAATGCCGAAGGCGCACGGAGCGCTGTTACCTTCCCACCAAAGTGGTCCCTATTTTTCTACTTGCATTTTTTACGTGCTTTCGAACTGCTAGGTTGGCAGAAGCTGGGACAAGTAACGGGAGCTCACCCATTACACACGCTAGGGATTCGAACTGCTGAACTGCCGACCTTCTGATCGACAAGCTCAGCGTCTTAGTCACTGAGCCACCGCGTCCCCGTTATAATTTATTATATTATGTGACAATTTATTTTATTTTTATTTTAAAAAAATCCCAATCCCACCGCTATTATTTTTAAAAATAAGTCAAACATACCTAATACTCCTTCCTCCTCCTATTTTCCCCACAACAACAATCCTGTGAGGTGAGTGGACTAAGAGAGAGTGACTGACCCAAAGTCACCCAGCCGATTTTTCATGCCTAAAGCAGGACTAGAACACATAGTCACCTAGTTTCTAGCCTGGTGTCGTAAACAATAGAAATCTATAAACAAAGGATTTAAATAAAAATAATCAAAAGAAATAAAAATGAAGGCAAAGACCCACAATTAAATCAACTGGCACTAAAAGCTCTTTGGAATAAGTAGCTTGTATTTATAGATTCTATTCCTCACAGTCTTTGTTGTATGTAAATGTTGCTGTTGCTGTTTGGACTTCATTATGGATGGCTCGCTGTGGTATTTTTAAAATTCCTACCTGGTCTTCTTACCTGGTCTTCTGAGGAAAAGAAACACATTTATTCACCCTACTCTTTGCCTACTCTATCCTCTCACTAATATTAACATTTTATTTTAATTAATCAGTCTTAATATACGTGGATGTGAATGGTCACATTGTCATCAAGGAGTGACTGACCTGAGAAAGATCGAGGAAAAACCAGATAGGTGTTTATGCCAGCTCAGGAATCATCTGATGGTCAGACATAACATCTCAATCAGAGGTGGGTTGCTCCCGGTTCGGACCGGTTCTTTAGAACCGGTAGCGGGAATTTCCTGCCGTTCGCCGAACCAGGAGCGATTGCCGGTTGGCCTCGCCCACGAACTGGTTCTCTCGGTGGTGCCGTAGGTGGCGCCATTTTGTTTTTGGATTCTGCGCATGCACAGAAGCTGTTTTTTGCTTCTGCACATGCGCAGAAGCTGGGTTTTTGGCACTGAACTGGTGGCAAGGTAAGTTAGAATCCACCCCTGATCTCAATACTATAATGCAATCTCAAAGGAGGCCAGACTCTTGAGCAACATCAAGAGGAATCCAGAATCCAGATCACAGGACGTCATTATTGCACTCTATTCTGTCTTGATCCAGCCACATTTGCACACTCCAATTTTAAAAAGATATTGATAAACTGGAGCAAGACTAGAGAAAGACTACCAAAATGGCGACAGGAGAACTCTATAAGAAATGATTTTAAAAGCTAAATAGGTTTAGTTTGCAGAGGTGAATGGTGAGAGGGGACATGACAGCTGTCTTCAAATACCTGAAAGGCTGTCATGCCGTAGAGGGCTTTGGATTTATTCTCACTTGCTTCAGAGGATTAGATTAGAATGAATTGATGAAGCTTCAAGGATCTAGATACAAATTAGACATTAGAGAAACTTCTTGTCAGTTAGAACTGGTCAATCAGTGGAATAGATTAACTCATGGAGTGATTTCTTCCCCTTCAATTGGGATCTTCAAAAAGTAGATGGATAGTTATCTATTTGGGATGATATATCCTGCAGTGTCCATGGGATTGGACTTGATGACCTCTTAGATACCTTCTAATTCTATGATTCTATGAGACTGTCTTTACCTTCAACAATTGTCACTAAGGACAGAGATAGGTTCTCTGAATTTGCTTTTGAATATGAATATATTTAACATCACATTTTCAAACCATTACATCAATGGTTTGAAGTCAAATTATTTTTCAAAATTTGAGGTTCTCCAAACTTTGCAAAGCCACCTGCTTCATTTTTCTTTTGAAAATGTATACTGCAGAAAATCCTGGTCAAAAATGCATAGTTTTGTTAAATAACACAGAAAAATGTCCTTGTATTCTATAAAGGAACATAGTTGGGCATGTTTTGAAAATGATTTAGAAGAGGGCATCAAGAGAGGTTCATCAGTGTCAAAATGGAAGGTGCAACCGAGTGATTGAATCTCTTTTTAACACATGTTGCACATAGGTTTTTTATTTTAAAAAAATGAAAACATGACTTCAATTCTATAGATTTAATTAATTAATAAACACTTTGACAGATGTTAACTTCCTGTTAATTTAGTGATATTTTATTTTTTTATCCACTATCTTTTTATTTTCTCTTCTTTTGTGCAGCTCTTTATTCTGTTGTTTCAAATATTTTAAAGAATATTTCTTTATTTATTCAATTTTTATCCTGCCTTTATCCTGGCAGATTGTGTTATGTTGTTATGTTATAATTTATTATATTAAATTACAATTTATTTTATTTAGATTTTTTTCCAAAAAAATAAATAAATCCCACCTTCATCATTTTTATAAATAACTCAAACATATCTACTACTCCTTTCTCTCCCTATTTTCCCCCAACAACCACCCTGTGAGGTGGATTGGATTGTGTGAGAGAGAGAGTGGCCCGAAGTCACCCTGCTGGCTTTCAGGCCTAAGGCAGGACTAGAACTCTCAGTCTCCTGGATTCTAGGCCAGCACCCAGTCCAGTCTGTCGATCCCTCTTGTGGAGACCCCTGGAAGAAATACTTCATCATTGTACCACATTTTTCTGTTATTCATGAAGGTACCCTGCCTTTTTTTCAGGCTTCCATACAAGGCTTGCCAGGGTGTTTTCATAGTTGCACTGACTTTAATGAATTAACTCTTTATAAAGGGTATATATATATTTTTTTAGGCCGTGACAGGATCTCCCTTAGAGGATTTGCTAGGAAAGCTGTTGCTCAGGAACTAGGAAGAAAAGTGAAGCAAGAATTCCCTCCAAGGGGAAACAGACTGCCTACACCAGGGGTGTCAAACTCAAGGCCCGGGGGCCGGATCTGGCCCGGGGGGTGCTTAGATCTGGCCCACAGGGCCACCCTGGAAATAATGAAGGACTGGCCCACAGTGCCGCTGCCAGCAAAAATGGAACTCACAAGGGCCGTGCTTGCGCCCCCCCCCCAGCTCCGTTTTCGCTGGCAGAGAGTTGCAGGAGGCCGTTGCAGCCGAAAATGGAGTTCGGGAGCCTGTTTTCGCTGGCGGAGCGCTCAGGCCACCACAGGCTCCCCCGACATGAGTGATGTCTAGCTGGCCATGCCCATTCTGGCTATGCCCACCCCGGCCCCCTGAGGTCAAACACAACCCTGATGCGGCCCTCAATGAAATCGAGTTTGACACCCCTGGCCTACACGTTCTCTACATCTTCACTACTGCAAAAAGAAAAATTGCTTTTTTGCAGTTTGGATTACAGTGCAGCTGATTTAGAAGTAAATTAGTCCTTGCACAGAAGGTCCTTTATTAGTACCACCACCAGGCAGTCTTAAAGTTGCTGCTCTTTACAAACTAATGGCACTGAAACCGAATCTAAGAATAGGAGTAAGTAAGACCATTATACATACAGGGAGTTCTCGACTTGCGACAGTTCATTTAGTGAGCGTTCAAAGTTACAATGGCGAGAAAACAGTGACTTATAACCATTTTCACACTTATGACCATTGCAGCATCCCCATGGTCATGTGATCAGAGTTAGGATGCTTGGCAATTGGTTCATACTTATGACGGTTGCAGTGTCCCAGGGTCATGTGATCACCTTTGGCGACCTTCTGACAAGCAAAGTCAATGGGAAAGCCGGATTCACTTAACAACCGTGTTACTAACTTAACAACTGCAGCAATTCACTTAACAACTGTGGCAGTAAAGGTTGTGAAATGGGACAAAACTCACTGAACAAATGTCTTGCTTAGCAATATAAATTTTGGCTCAATTGTGGCTGTTAGTCAAGACTACCCTTACATACATACTCCTAGCACCAAGCCCCATTGCCCATGCTAGTTTGGATGCTGAGAGTTGTAGTTCAGCAAGAGAGTTACTCACCCCTATGCTCTATGCTTCGCTTCACTCTATGATGTTTCGCTTCTCATCCAAGAAGCTTCTTCAGCTCTGAGAGCTGAAGAAGCTTCTTGGATCAGAAGTGAAACGTCTTCAAAGAAAAACAAGAAAGTCCGGTTGCCTCTTGAAAAAGCACCTTTAGGACAACTATGACCTGGATGACTGAGAATCTCCATAGACATATACATGTCATCCTAAACTTATTAGACTTTATGGGATAAAAAACCTACTTTTGATCAAACTGCAACCCTAAATACATTTAGAATGAGATCCCATTGGAATACACAAGGTTTCCTTTTAAGCTAAGACATGCCTGCAAATTGCCTTTACATAAATTCCCTTTTCCATTACTGTAACTCTGCTGTAATGGATAAAACTACAGCAGCTAGAAAGGCAAAGTTTTGAAAAATAGTCACAAGCAATCACCAAATGCAAAGGAATAGATTTGTTATGTGGTGTTGATCACTTCAATGGAAGAATGTGCTGAGATAGTGAAATGAGCCATACCAATACAGAAGCTATAGCAGGCATCTATTTAATTATGCCTTATGTTCAAACCATTCCATTTTTAATTAAAATCACTGAATTGACTAATAGAACAACAACTGTGGAAGAGTCAAGTTTTGAAGACCCAGCTATAATATTTCATCTCTTTTTCCTACTCTGAGGAATAACACTGTTGTCTAATCAAACAGATTGTAATCAAGATTAGAAGAGGAGAAAAACCGAACACTGCAGTCCATCTACCTTGATACATTAAGCATTTTTCATTCATTTGAGAATGAGGATGATGATGTTAACCATTCAATTGTGTCCGACTCTTAGAGAATCTTAGAGACCAGGTCTCTCCACATCTTCTGATCTTGCACTGCTTCTTTGAGTTTTTCTGTGCTCTTGCTAGTGTCAACTTTGATGGTGTCCAGCCATTGTGTTCTTTGGCAGCCTGGTTTCCTGTTACCGCTAACTCTTCCCAACATAATTGCTTTCTCCAGTGAATTCACCTCCATGACATGGTTAAAATACAATTGCCCTTTGGGGAATGAAAAACCAGAATGTTTTCCTATGATGTCATTACCTTCACAGAACCATCTACAGTATGTGGTCTTCTTGGACATGGGCCTAACTTGCTTTCATCTCTAATGTTTTTCAAACCAATAAACAAGTATCTTCTTTTCCTAGTTACTCTTCAATATCTTCATAAATGATTTAGATGAGGGAATAGAAGGGGAACTCCTCAAATCTGTAGATGACACTAAACTGGCAGGAATAGCCAACACTGCAGAAGACAAGCTCAAGATCCAAAAAGATCTTGACAAACTTGAACAAAGGGCCCTATCCAACAAAATGAATTTCAATGTGGAGAAAAACAAAGTTTTACATTTAGGCAGGAAAAAAAAATCAAAGATATACTGTAAGTACAGATTAGGTGAGACCTGGCTCAAAAACAGTAACTAAGACCTTGGAGTCTTAGTGGATGATCACTTGAATATGAGCCAGCAGTGTCCAGCAGCAGCCAAAAAAGCTAATACAATCCTGGGTTGTATAAACAGAGGCATAGAATCAAGATCACATGAAGTATTAGTACTGCTTTATAAAACCCTAGTAAGACCACACCTGGAATACTGCAACCAATTTTGGTCACCATACTACAAAAAGATGTTGAGACTTTGGAAAACGTTCAGAGAAGAGCAACTAAGATGATCAAAGGCCTGGAAACTAAAATATATGAAGAACGGCTGCAGAATTTGGGTTTGGCTTGTCTAAAGAAAAGAAGAATTAGGGGTTACATGATAGCAGTATTCCAGTACTTGAGGGGCTGCCACAAAGAAGAGGGGGTCAAATTATTCTCCAAAGCACCGGAGGGCAGGACAAGAAACAATGGTTGGAAACTAATCAAAGAGAGAAGCAACCTGGAATTAAGGAGAAGCTTCCTAACAGTGAGGACAATTAACCAGTGGAACAGCTTGCCTCAGAAATCATGGGTGCTCTATTACTGGATGTTTTAAAGAAGAGTCTAGACCAGGGGTGTCAAACTTGCAGCCCGTGGCCCGGATGCGTCACGCACTGGCCACGCCCACCCCTGGTTTAATGAAGGGGAAAATAGTCACGATACGTAATGTGACGAGTTTGACACCCCTGGTCTAGACAGTCACATGAGAAGACCTCCAATGTCCCTTCCAGATCATTCTATTCTATTCTATTCTATTCTATTCTATTCTATTCTATTCTATTCTATTCTATTCTATTCTATTCTATTCTATTCTATTCTATTCTATTCTATTCTATTATTCTATTCTATTCTATTCTATTCTATTCTATTCTATTCTATTCTATTCTATTCTATTCTATTCTATTCTATTCTAGTTCCTACTTAGTAGGAAAGCTTCAACTAAAAATGCTGTGACTAACATTGAACCAGATGTTATCAAAAAGTCCATAGTAAACCAGATGTTATCAGACAGTCAATAGTAAAAATCTATCAAGATCCACCAAAGAGACACATGTCAACTTATGTCCCCTTTTGACTGAAATATTATGGTGCTGGCTTAGTATTGTAACTTGAACACTCAATGAGACGAAGTTAAACTGTACTTCAGTTTTTATACCCTTCCAAATTTCACAGCCACCTCTGCATAAAAAAAAACACCCACGTACAGAAATGCATATTTTTGGAGGAAAGTGTGCACATCAATGTGTACATTGCTAAAACTACAGGTAGTCCTTGACTTACAATAGTTCATTTAGTGACTGTTCAAAGTTACAGCAGCACTTAAAAAGGTGACTTATGACTGTTTTTCACACTTACGACAGTTGTGGCATTGCCATGGTCACATGATCAAAATTCAGAGGCTTGGCAACTAACTCGCATTTATGACAGTTGCAGTATCTTGGGGTCATGAGATCACTTTTTGTGACCTTCTGACAAACAAAGTCAATGGGGAAGCCAGATTCACTTAACAACCCTCTCACTAAATTAACAACTGAAGTGATTCACTTCACAAATGTGGCAAGAAAATGGGGCAAAATTCACTTAACAAATGTCTCACTGAACAACAGAAATTTTGGGCTCAATTGTGGTCGTAAGTCGAAGACTGCCTATAATTTTAAAATGCATTACTTTTGAATGAATTTTTGCAAGATATTAAACTACCCAATTGTAGTTTATTATTTAAAAAACAACAACAACAGGAGCTGATATGAAAATGGAAAAAAACCATAGATTGTCTTCACCTTCTAGAAAAGCAGAAGAAGGTACTGTTAGGTAGAGACGGAAACACAGAAATCAGAAACCTGAAAATGGAGCAGGCAGAAGTAAGAATTGGAATTGGCAAGAAGAAATGCAGAGAGTTAAAGAAAGGGAAAGGGTTCATCACGTTTCAAAGTAAAATTACCCATATGCCAATATGCAACAACTGCACAGATCTTTAAATTTACCTTAATCTTTAATAAAGCATACTTTCAAATGTTTTTAGGGTTGTATCTAGACTCCTAATGGTTGAAATACAGTTGATGTATCCAGGATTACTCAATACTGGCAAAAAAAAAAAAAAAATGAAAAGGTTATTTCAAAGCAGGGAAACATAACTCATAGAAAATGAAAAATCAAAGTAATAAAAATGTAACCCATTAAAATTGTGCAGAGCATAATGATGCATCAACATTATTTGCATGATCATAATATTCACTGAGAGTGGGTTTCTTCCCATTTCATGTTCAAAGGCTGCAAATCATGGTGTTGAAGGACCTTTGTCAACAAAATGCCATGATGGGGAGGGAGACAGTGGAAGGAGGATTGGATTCAGTGAAAAATGCCTTTTACTCTGTGTAACCCTGATGATCAAGCCCGGGAGAACCCAAACGGCAACACCAGGAACAGCAGATGAGATCGCAGGAGCACTGATTGGGGGACTACAGAGCCAAACAGAGGAATGAAGGAACTTCTCAGTCAAGTCAAAAGACATATTATCTGGACCAGCTGAGGGGTCTCTGAAAAGAACACTATAATTTGGGATGCTTTGAGAAATTGCCATTTACCCATAGAGAAGCTGTCATAATTCCTTAAAAAAAAAATTAAAATGCCAGTGGTTTTTCTAGAAGAACCATATTTCACTTCACCATTCAACTTCTGCAAAGTCAAAGGAACTTTAAACAGTGTACTCTAGATCTCCCACCTCCATCTCTTTCCTACCCACACACACACACACACACACAAAGAGAGAGAGAGAGAGAGAGAGANNNAGAGAGAGAGAGAGAGAGAGAGAGAGAGAGAGAGAGAAAGAGAGAGAGAATTCCTGTCTATCCTGGAAATGAGTTTCAGATGGCAGAGGTAAAGCTGGCAAGATCCTAGAATGCAGTCCCCACCCCCACCCCCAGGCTCAAGTAGATAAATGCGTTCTGTTGCATATCACATAACACTGCCATAAATTGTGAGTTAATGGACAGAAGGACTTGGTTACTCGGGGGCCTCGGGAGAAGATCAAATGCAGAGTAGCAAGACCACACTTTTAGAAAAATGTGAAGGCTCTTCTCTTTTTTCACAGGCCGAAAAAGCAGTGAGTGGATGTGAACAGATTGAAAGGAAGGAGTGCCCACAATGAAAATTGTATCGGATAATGACCAAAGGAGGAACCAGCATACAGCCAGATTCATAGCTCACACTTCCCTTGTCAAATCTTTTTGTAATTATGTCTTTGCTAAGAAGATCCTTCCTTCCTTCCTTCCTTCCTTCCTTCCTACCTTGCTTCCTTCCTTCCTTCCTTCCTTCCTTCCTTCCTTCCTTCCTTCCTTCCTTCCTTCCTTCCTTCCTTCCTTCCTTTCCTGCCTGTTTCCCTGCCTGCCTGCATCCCTTCTCATAGGTTGAGTGTTTTAGGACACAGGAGTAAATGGATTGTTGGTCTGCTCCAACTGGACTCAGATGTCCAATGGGATTCAATATGTGGCTACTTTGCCCTCCTGACTGTTAGAGTTTGGTCCTAGGACATCCTCCAGCTTCTCCACTTCCCTTTCCTCTCTGCACTCTTTTCTTAACAAGACGTCCCTGCCCTTCTTCTGACGTCTTTCCAGATTCTAGTGTTCCAAGAATCCACGGTTTCTGCTGTCAGTTTCACTTAGAGAGGGGCTGGTAGGGCATTTCCAGTTTCAACAAGTAGGTTTTGGTAGGGCAGCAGGAGATGCTGTTGAGCCCTGATTTGCAGGATTTAGTAGCTTTGGCAGGGAGAACCACCGCTGCTTGATGGGGGTTGCCCCTGAAGTTTAAAAGCTGCTTCCAGAGTTTTGTTGAACCAGACAAGATTCTGTCAACAGCGCGCCAGTCGGAGAGTCATTAATACGAACACACTCCAGAATGCTACCGTGGTGCTGCGCCCTTCCTGGCAGTTGGAGTTGCAAACTAATTAATTCCTGTGATCTGAACCATTCACTTTTATTAATAGTATCAGCGTGTGTGATGCCGGCCCTGTCGTAGATGATGTGTTCTCTCCAGGGAGCCTATCAGCATGCCGTTGGGGTTTTCAAAAGTTTTCCTGGATAGCATTTATTTCATTCCCATTCTTTCCAGGTTTTCAACAGCCTTGCAAACATACTCAAACGCTTTGTGAATTGTTTATGTCTGCGGTGGTGAAGGGGAGGGACATGTGTAGGTATTTGCTAAAGTCATCAAATTACTCCCAAATTACTCCCCACGGTGGAAACGTTTATCTACCATCATCGAATGAAAACAAGCTTGAGAAGTTGAGCCTTAACAAAGGCTGAGAAAAATTGGCTCCTTGCATCCTCTAAACAAGGCTTGGGATTTGCAGGGTTCCCCTGCAAGGCTTGGGTGTGTCCCCAAGGTCCTTTTAAAAGTTGCTGCCATAATTTAATGTCCAACATGATAAAAGAGAGGATGGTATGATGGTATTTAGTTAACGCCATTAAAATTTTTAAATAAAATTAATCCAATATAATCATTATCCTGACACAAGACCAACTTTTTAGGGGGGGGAAAAACATAGCTTTGCTTATTTTTTTTAAAGCAAATTGCTATGTAGTATTCCCCAAAATGGTCCATCGCCTAGATTTCATTTAAATACAAGAGAAAACTTCCTGACAGAAAAATCTCTATAATAATGAAAATAAAATCTAGCTCTGGAGGCTGTAGAGTCCCCATCTTCTGGAGGATTTTAAAAAAAGGCTTGGCCTTTTTTCTTTTTTTTTTTTGGAAGATGGATTCGATTCTCTTTGGGGTCCCTTGTAACCCTACAATTCTTGGATTCTGGTTCAGGGTTTGTTATCTGGATTCTTGGCTTGGGGTTTCTGTTTGGGATTTCTGAAGGGAAACCAGAGTAGGAAATGGGGCTCACATTGAGGATAGCACTGGTGCAATTTATTAAAACTGTCTGGCCATTCAGATATGTATGTTCAGGTCTCAAAATACTTTTCCCCCCTTAACTTCTGGTTGAGGGGCACTCCTTCACTCTCTCAGAGAGTGAGAGCAAAAGCAATTTTGTAAATAGCTGGTAAATCCAATTGTCAAGATCCCCATTTTTTCCCCCTGTTACCTAGAGAACAGAAGATGGGCTGCAAATCAGAAAAAGGGGTGTTTACATAAGGAAGAAGTCTGATGAATGGATAGATGTTGCTCCAGATGTGGGATTCAGCAGGTTCTGACCAGTTCTGGAGAACCGGTAGCGGAAATTTTGAGTAGTTCGGAGAACCGGTAAATAACACCTCTGACTGGCCCCGCCCCCATCTATTTTCTGCCTCCCAAGTCCCAGCTGATCGGGAAGAAATGGGGATTTTGCAGTAATCTTCCCCTGGAGTGGGGAGGGAATGGAGATTTTACAGTATCCTTCCCCTGCTATGCCCACCAAGCCACGCCCACCAAGCCACACCATGCCCACCAAGCCACGCCGACAGAACCGGTAGTAAAAAAAATTGAATCCCACCACTGTGCTCATACATTTGATCATTTTCAGATGTCAGGAAAAGAGCAGTGTGTTTCAGAAGGAAAAGTGGGCAATTTTCCCTGAAGAAATTATGAAAACCAGTGTTACAAAGCAATTGTTCAATGGTCTGGCAAGTTGATCCACTATGACCCACCTTCACGTAAGCCTATTTCAATTCATGCAGTGCGACTATAAAGTCATGGTAACCAGAAATGCGATGAACGTATTTTCAAAATGTAATGCCAACAAGCCACATCTTGATTGAAAAAGGTTGTAATGGGTTTTAGACCCATGCTTTCCCAACACTGCTTCAAAGTATTGGGCCCACTCTAGTAAAATTTAATTGCATACTGTATTGATCCCGTTGAAACAAAGAAATAACTTTGAGTTGTCATTCTATTTGCATGACATTCAAATTTCTGCCTATTCAAACCAAAGGGTCTTTTAGTACTTTGAATTAAGGTTCATCTTTAATGTCCCCCCCTCCCTTGCATTTTGTTGGTATGAATTGTTCTGTGCCCATCCCATTTCTACTAACATGCTAAAACCCATTTGAGAACACTTCCTGAAATTAGTACTACACAACTTTTTTTCCTGCAGACTTGAAGTTTATTAATGAATCATCATGCACATATAGTTACTTTCCCAATCACTTATCCTTAGTTACCTACTGTTTTCTTAGCAGTGGTGCATAAGGGAAAAAAATTAAGTTAGGGACATGCCTACAATAACAGTTTTATAAAGGCAGATTTGCTTAACATTTTTCTTGACAATAATTTCCTCAACTATTTTTACACATTGCCATTAAAGTAACATATATGACTGATTATGAAAGAGCATGAAGCAATTTTACATCATCTTCAAATGCTCCATAGTGGAAATGCTAAATAATAACAAATTGGTAGCAGAAATAGTACAACTTTAATATTTTAATCTATTGCAATTAGGAAAGGTTGGTCCTTCTGATGGCAATGTAATAATGTTTTATTATAAATTCTGTTTCCGAGCAATAAATGTTGCAAGGAATAGAAGATCATTTCTTTGAAACAATTGTCCTGAATTCTAGAAATACTGTATACATTCGACTTTCTTAAATATGTCTAATTATTCTTCGCTAAGGATATTTATATGAGATAAATGAAATTTAGAAGCCTATTGCATACTATGTGAACTTTAATCATTCAGACAATTTCTTTAGGCAGCGTGGGTGGGTAGAATGGTCAATAAAACTGCAGTAATTTTATCTATATACATTCCAAATGTGTATTTAAGATTCCGGTTCATAATTTAAGGCATGCAGATTGTCTCCAAGTGTAACCTTTCATGGTACTCTGAAGAATACCATAATAGGAAAGGACTACTTGCCAGCATAAGCATGGAGGGCACAACTAAATAATAACATCATCAAAGGAAATGGGCTCAAACCAAGGAATAAATTTCCAATTTTTTACATGCAAAGTTGACAATTTTTTCCCCTCAGATATGTTTTATTCTGCTGTCATCCTTTGTTCTTACTTTGATCCCCCCCCCCTATTCTATCTCCCAATCATTCAGAGCTCTTTTAGAGCTTTTTTTGTTTTCTTTTCTATATACCGGTATATGGGATTTCAGCCATCTGAAGAAGCCACAAAGCTGGGGCGATATTTGGAAGGTTGATTCAGGCCCTCCTAATGCTTAAACAAATATTTAAGAACAACCTCTGATTTGAATAGATTTTTAAATGTTTTCTTTTAGAATTCACAGTGCTGTTTTTCAGTGCTTTACATCTATATTGATGTTTGATCTCTTTTTTATTGGTATGTCTATGGAGATTCTCAGTCACCCAGGTCATGGTTGTTCCAAAGGTGCTTTTTCAAAAGGCAACTGGACTTCCTTTGTTTTTCCTTGAAGACATTTCGTTTCGCATCCAAGAAGCTTCTTCAGTTCTTATTGGCATGTTATCACCTGCCACTTTATTATTTATGTGGATGAATAAAAATGTCCACTTGTGATGTTATTAAGAAATTTGGTAGATACCTTCTACATTACGATTGTCATATAACATTCAGAATGTAAATAAATAAATGGATTACATAGCTGGTTCTGGGGGAAAAAAGATTTATGGAACTAGATAGCCCAGCAGATATGAGAAAAACACACAGAACTAACCAGCAGCTCTGAAGATCATTACGGAACAGAATAACAGAATAACAGAGTTGGAAGGGACCTTGGAGGTCTTCTAGTCCAGCCCCCTGCTCAAGCAGGACACCTAATACTACTTTAGACAAATGGTTGTCCAATATATTCCTAAAACAGATTATACCCTCTCCCCCCCCAAAAAATCTCCACACAGCAATAACAGAGCATACTTTTCTTCTCTTCCACCACTATATTTGTTGGGCTGTTATCTTTTGGGGTTTCCTTGGTTGAATAATAAGAAGAGCTACCAATGGCCAACTGTGATCTGTCCATTAAACAGCTCACTAATACAGTTATTCTTGTGTATCCTAAATTAAGATTCTGCTGAGAAGAGGCTCATGAATGTTCTTTTGACACCTGCTGTTTCTATTTTGATGGACACATTTTGATTTATTTAACCTGAGACTGTGGGCAGGAGATTTAGAGTTATGAGACATTGCTCTTGTCTTCCTAACTAATCAAGGCAACCAGAAATGGGTCTGTTTGGTTGAACAGTAGAGACTATAAATGCTTTTTTATGAGAGAATGTGATATTTCCTATATTAAAGGATGGGAATGGTTTATTCTGAAATATTTTTGGCATCCGTTTAGGTAATTCTGTTGAATCAAATTCACCATTCTTATGTAAAGTCTTAATATGTAATGGGACATCCAAATTTCAGTTTTTCTTGAATAATCCTGTTTATTTCAATCTTTCCCAATCTAGATTCTGGTCTAAAGCCTGTAGGGTTGTCTTCTTATTTTCTCAGTGCAGTATGATTTAAGGAAAATTAGCACCCTTTCCTTTTTGCAGTAATGTTAATGCTATCTTGATGGGAAGGTCACATGGAGTTCTATCTCCTGATCCTTACAACTATTTATCATCTGCATGAAACCATAAGAAAAAAATATCCAGGAATTCAGAGGTCAGTGTCAATAGGATACACAACTCCCTTGCCTTGCAACTAATTCAGAAAGTATCTCAATACTGTTGATTAGTTAAGAAACCAATTGTGAGTTAAGTGTAAAGCCGAGGTGGCGCAGTGGTTAGAGTGCAGCACTGCAGGCTACTTAGCTGACTGCTAGCTGAAGTTCGGCGGTTCAAATCTCACCGGCTCAAGGTTGACTCAGCCTTCCATCCTTCCGAGGTGGGTAAAATGAGGAGCCAGATTGTTGGGGGCAATATGCTGACTCTGTGAACCGCTTAGAGAGGGCTGTAAAGCACTAAGAAGCGGTATATAAGTCTAACTGCTATTGCTATTGCTAAACCCTCTTCTGGATAGGGTTTTAGTCCCCTTAAAGCAGTGGTGGGATTCAGCCAGTTCTCACCATTTCAATAGAACTGGTAGCTAAATTTTTGTGGAATTTGGCGAACTGGCTGAATAGCATCCACTTCAATCCCTCTGACCCATGGTGTCTTGGCCTGGCCCACAGTGCCTGCGCATAAGGTGGCAGCCCAGGGCCAAAGTGCCGGTGGAGCACCAGAGTGTCAGGGAAGGTGCTGAAGTGAGTGGGCGTCCTGCCTGCAGTGTCCATGCCGGCTTCCCCTTCCTGGCCAGAGCTGGAAGGCTGCTGCTTTTAAATGCCAGTAAATACCAGCCTTCCCTCTGGTGGGCCTGGGCAGCTACTGGAGAGAGATGGGCCCATTTCAGTGCCTGGCGCCCAGATTCCCTCGCTTCCCCCAAGCATTTCTTTGCCTACCTGATTTCCAGCTCCGCCGTGTTTTTCCATCGCATTTTTCGCCATCGTGTGCAGGGAAACAAAAGTTTGTGGGATTTAAAAAAAAATCTTCAATCAATCAATTCCAACTTCTTGTGAAAAAAAAATCTCGCGAAGTTGGAATTGATTGAACTTTTTTTTTAGTCCCACAAACTTTTGTTTCCCTGCACACGATGGTGAGAAATGCGATGGAAAAATGCGACAGAGCTGGCAATCAGGTAGGCAAAGAAATGCTTGAGGGCAGCGAGAGCATCTGGGTGCCAGGCGCTGAAACAGGCCCGTCCCTCTCCAGCAGTTGCCCAGACCCGCCGGAGGGAAGGCTGGCATCTACCGGCACTTAAACGCAGAGGCCTTCTAGCTCTGTCTAGAAAGGGGCAGCCGGCATGGGTGCTGCAAGCAGGACATGGCGAGAAATGTGACAGACATGGAAATCAGGTAGGCAAAGAAATGCTTGGAGGAAGCGAGGGCATCTCGGCGGTGGTGGGTGCAGCAAGCTCCGTGGCACTGCGCTGCAATGGAGAAACGGAAAATGGAGGAGGCTGCTTTCCCTCTTTCTTCTCCCTGCTCCTCCTCCTTCCCTCATGCCAGCCGCTCCATTTCCCATTTCTCCATTGCAGCGCAGTGCCCAGGATCCACTTTGATATCGGGGTGGTGGTGGTAATTTAACAACCGGTTTGCCCAGGGTCAGGTTGGCCATTGCGGGAGGCTTGTCCTACATATGCAGTGGAGCTGGAGGATGGGGATGGGCCACGCCTCCCACGACGGCCAACCTGACCCTGGGGCAAACCATTTGTTAAATTATTTGAATCCCACCACTGCCTTAAAGGACATATTTCTTTTTTTGTGGATGGTTCTCTACCAAACTTAGCTCCTGCCAATGAGAAAATGATTATAATTCAAAGTAATACCAGTAGAAGAGAATAATTGTAGCTCAGGGTTGAACACTGGAGTCCTTGGTGCTCTCTGACCTTGGTTTTTGCAGATGTTTCATTACCTAGTTGGGTAATGAAATGTCTGCAAGAAAACAACCAAGCTCAGAGAGCACCAAAGACGTCACAATTCAAAGTGATTTCATTCCTGCTCTTTTCTCTGGGTGATGCAAATATTTTCAGCATTACAGATGCTTGGTGACCATCAGATTACATTTATGGAACTGGGATGCCCGTGAAGCATGACAGATAATACATGGGTATCAGAAGTGGGTTCCTCCCGGTTCTGACCGGTTCTTTAGAACCGGTAGTAACTTGGCGGCCTGGGTCCCAGGCCTGCCACGCCCCTGAATCGGTTCTTTCGGCGGCGCCATAGGTGGCACCATTTTGTTTTTTGCTTCTGCGCATGCGCAGAAGCTTTTTTTAAGCACTGAGCATGTGCGGAGTGCGCGTGCGCATGGGGCGCAGCACTGAGCAAACCGGCAGCGAAGAAAAGAAGAACCCACCCCTGATGGGTATCATCCTATACTACTTCCTGTTAAATTTTTTTTTTTTTGAAATTATAAAAATATTGCATGGCCCAAAGTGATAGCACTCTATTTCCTTCTTTTCTAAAGCCTCCATGCACCTCCTTTGTTTTAAAAATTTAAAAATACCACCCACAAAGGGGGGTCATGGACACCAGTAGACATCTGTGTTTCCTGGAGGAAGAAATGTGACTTTTGAAAGATGTTTCGACAGATTCTTTGCAACTATCATTCATTTTTTCCCATAACGCAACACAATCATACAGTTTTTACCTTTAAAAAGCTTCATTTTGTATATCCCATGGCTATATTTTGCTTCAGAAAATAAAGCCCAATGTGCATTATTCTCAACATCTAGGGTCAATGAAAACCTAGGAGACTGCAAAATAAATGAATCGCAGGGAGCCGCCTTCCTTTGTGTGACCCACCATTTGGGCACATTCATTTTACAAAAACCAATATCTCTACTAACTTCTGATTTTTGAAGCATGCTGCATGCAGAGTCAACATCTGTGCAGCAGGCATCTAAGCTTGCCCTGAACAGCCTTGATTGTTTAAAGACCAGTGGACAATGGTATTAGTCTAAAATTTCCTTGGGTGACAGGCTGGGCTGGAGGCATATTTTGAACAATGTCTTGCTGCGCCAAACTTTATTTCCACCTTGTCACAACAAGAAGATAATAGTAAACCCTAGAGATCTTCAGAAATAGAAAAAAGAAAAAAGGTTGGGAAAAATTATAAGATGCTGGCTTTGGTCTGATGGCAGGTAACTTTGACAATCTCAAATCTCCCTTAATTATCTGTGCAATGAAAAGGGTTTACAGTGGGAAGTCAAAAGGTCAAATTGTAGCCACAATTGCACAATCAACGCCTTGCCTTTAATGTGTATCACAGAAACCCCTCCTTGCAAACATCTCTTTTCTGAATGTATTCATTTATCTTTTTATACTGCAGCTTTTGGCAAAGCCAGCCCACAGCTCTTAAGTCTCTGATCAACCAAACAGTTTTAGGACGGTATCTCTTTTAAAACAGCTTTTCCTTTGCCTTCTTCCCTCTGTGAACTTTTCCTCATCTGCAAACCAAGGAATTTCTAGAGCGACCACAAAAATGAGACAAGGGAAAGAATAATCAGTTATAATCAATATGGCATGTAAATTGTGGATCCCAGTTCCTGAGGGAAAGAATAATCAATTATAATCAAATGGCATGTAAGTTCTGGATCCCAGTTCTCAATGTGGCACAAGATAGTTGATTTCACCTCAGATTATTATTTTAAATCTGCATAAATATGTTAGGAATGGCCAACATAGGAACAATCCAATCCTTGCTAGTAGAGCTGTAAATGAAATCTGCCATCGATTTCTGTAGGAGTAAACTGATATCATGTGTCAAAATACTCCATCACAGGGCAGGCAGCCGTAAATGGAAGCTGTGAACATGTTATTTATTTAATAAATATACAGGTAATCCTCAACTTGCAACTGTTTGTTTATCTATCTTTCAAAGTTACGACACTGAAAAAAGTGATTTATAACCTGTCCTCCAAGTATGATAGCATTCCCACAGTCACACGATCAAAATCAGAGGATGTTGGGAAGGCGGAAAGAAAACCCTATTTGCAAGTCTATAAAGGAGTGAAAATGACCTGGAGAAAAGTGAAAGATTTAAAGAGCTAGTAGTTAAGATAAGAAAACAGTGCTACAAACACAGGAATAGGAACCTAGAAAGGGAACGTATGGATAGAAATGGATGGATTAAAGAATAGAAATAGTTCTACACTTGTAAAGACAGTAGAATAATATAGTCAGGAGAACAGAAACAAGTACAGAATTAGCATTGTTTAGAAGTAAGGAAACAAGACTTTAATTTTGTACAATAAAACTGTTTTTGTGTGGCAAAATGAAATGCAGTCTTGAAATGAAATGTGTTCTGGGTTGCATTAAGAAAAATCCTAACAACCGTTCTTTGGCTACATAGCAGAAACATTTATTTGTAAAGGATGAGTCTATAAAAAGAAAATATATCTGGAAAAGTAATGTAAAAGAAAGCATGGGTAGGATGTTTGCATTTAATACAGTACTGCATATGTTAAGGGTAGTTACATTACCATTTTTAAAAATACGCTTTGGGAAAGTTGATGCCTAAAAGGCATGAATCAGGCAAATTAGGGGTAAAAAGAATACAAGGGGAAATTAGCATTTTAGCCGGTACATAAGGGAAATGTTCAGAAATATGTAGATGAGGAAAAGCCCCACTTTAAAAAACAATGCAATAAATAAACAAATCTGGGTTTCCTAGCTTAAAAAATAATCCCACTGTGACACAGAATAATATCTCAAAACCTCAAACGCTGATCTGAATGTTACTACTTTTCAGGGTTGGTTGTCTTTGTAATATTATGCAAAATAAATGAAAATCAATACAATGTTTTCAAAGTTATGGAAATGGTTTGGAAGCACAGTATGTCTCAATATAAACCAAGGGGAAAAAATACCTTTGTAAAAGGCACCAGCCACCAGTATTTTAGACAGTCCACATTCTTCTCACTTTCTGAGCAGTACTGCTTTTTTTTTTTTTTAAAGATTCTTGCCTACAAAAAGGAAATGATAAACATGGAAATAAAAAGGCCAAACAGCTTTCTGAAGCATGACGGGGGGCAAAATTAATGTCTGATACCCATAATCTCTTTGCTGACCAGAACATTCCCTGTGCAAAACATGTCAATTCACACTGCAGGTAAATCCAAAAATTCACTTTTTAAATATACCATCCTTATCCTAAATGGAATATAATACAGGGATCCGGAATTCATTACACACTTGATAGCAATTTTTTTTTCAGGTTGTAACTAAAGTATACATTCTCATACCATGCATTTCATGACGGATTATCACTTAAATTTTCACTTATCGGAGAGAAAAAAAGATCCAACTCAATTTTAAACTTCGTATAGAATAAAAAAATGAATTTTTTGAAGTTAGACTTCTGAATCCATTTGGACTAAATCTCCACATAAGATTATTGCATCCAATTAACGCTTCTGAATTGTTCAGGTTAATCGATCCGAATCAAAGTATTGAATTATTTGTACAGATCGAGAAAACATTTGGCATGATAACAAATGCTGTTATTAAATTTGCAAAAAGAGTAGTAGAAGATTTTTCCCTGACACTCTGTTCATAAGCCTAAAGACTGCTGCAAAAAAGCCTATAAAATCATCATGGTTACATGGTGACCCACTTAGCAACCATCACAACTTACAGCTAATTCCAGGCTCAATTGCGGTCATAGGTCAAGGACAACCTGTAAAGAAAAATACTGGCATCTGTTAACTGCAGCTTCTCCTGACTGTTCATTTTTAGCCTATTTTCCATTTGCTTTGAAGTCCAGAAGTAAAAGGAGGTAGGATATAAAGTAGTTATATTTTATGCATTATGCTCTACAAGGGACTGCCCCCGAAGAGCATTTGGAAACTGGTGCAGAAAGTGACTTGTGGGTTGTAAATGGTGCCAGATATACGACATGCATAACACCACTTCTGTGTGAGCTGCATTGGTTACTAGTATGTTTCTAGGTGCAATTCAGGTGCTGGTTGTCATGTCCCGGTTGGAGCCTGAATCTGTGGAGGAAGACGAGCCGGACCTGGAGCCGACAGAGATCAAGGGGGCGGCTTCGTTGGCTTCAGAGGAATGTGGGGAGGAGCAGGCTGAGGCAGCCCAGAGCCCCTCAGGATTGGGACGGCTTGTTAGCAGGGAGGAACGTGAGCAGGATGACCGAGAGATGGCAAGCAGTGGACATGAGGTGCAACAGAGCTCAGGCAATGAGCAAGGACCACCCCCTCCTGATCCCCGAGCACGGAGAGTGGAGAGAAGGCAGGAACAGCGCAGGCCGACCCAATGACTCGGGAGGAAAGCACCCCGTCCCTCTTCACAAGGCACACCTGGGGACTGAGATTTAAGAAGACGCATTTGTCGGGAACAAACACTGAATTGGTAGAGTTTGGTGTGCCAGTACAGAAATTTGGAGTTTGCAGGACGGCTTGCTTCTTCCTGACTTCGTGGACTCAGTGCCTTGCTCCTGACTGCATGGACTCAGTACCTTGTTCCCTACTTTATGGACTCATTGTTTGTTCCTTGTTTCGTGGACTCATTTCCCTGTTCCCTTGTTTTGCTGCCGTGTATGTGTGTGCGTGTGCACTTTACTCTGGGACTTGCCAAGAACGTGGGAGCATTTGGGGGAATATTTGCAGCACTAAAAGTGAGTTTGAACTCTCAGCTGGCTGTGTGACCTTCATGCCTTGTCCCAGTTCATCACACTGGTTATCATATTTAAAGCCCTACATAGCTTGAGACCGAGTTACCTGAGGGATCACATTTTTCCAAGAGTCTCTACCCATCTGACCAGAACTAGCAGAATTTGCATGCTGCAGATCCCATCAGCTGAAGAGTGTTAGCTGGTGAAGACCAGAAGATGAGCTTTTTCTGCAGTGGCCCCTGCTCTATGGAACATCCTCCCTTTGGAGATTAGAATGGTCTCATCCCTGTTAGCCTTTCGTAAGGGTCTAAAAACATGGCTATACTCCGTAGTTTGGGTTGGTAAATTGGTTAAGGGCCCTGATTTTCTGGCTTTATTTCTAACTGACCAAGTATCTTGACTGTTATGTATATTTATTTTGGATGTTTTTATTGTTTTCATTATTGTTTTGAAATGTTTTTACTATTTTGATTGTAATGTATTTTTTGAATTGTAAGTTGCCCAGAATCATTGATGGGGGGCTATAGAAATTGAGTAAACAAATAAATAAATAACTAAATAAGATTCAGTCAGGGTCCCCGCTTCTCCAGGAACCTCATATTCTCTTCATGGGCACCAATGAACTAAACATTTCCTTAGTACCCTCCTACCTACTCCTGATCTTTGGAGGCTGGATGTGTTGTGGTCCGCCAGTGGCCTGCGGAGTTGGCAGCAGAGTCGGACAGCGAGGAGGCTGGGGAGGAACATGGGCCATCTGGGAGGTCTGTCCTGACTCCAGAGCCTCCAGAGGCTGACATGAGTGAGGCAGAGGAACAGGGGGAGCCTGTTCTCAATGCGCGCATGCGCAGAGCTGCCAGAAGGTAAGAACAGTTTCAGAGGAGAAGGACTACTCGGGAGTAAGGCTTGGAGATAATTGGCCCCTTCCATAGGCTATATAAATGGAGCACACAGAAGGGCTTGTCGCAGGAAGCAACTTCGTTCAACTCGTGTCAATCTAGCCTGGACTCCATGTTTCTGTTTGGCCTTGCTAAGTTTCTTGCTAATTGGTCCTTGGCAGCTTGTCAAGGAAAATCAAGGTTCATGTGCTTATCTGCCTTTCCCCGAAAGACTGTTGTCGGACTTATTATCATTTGTTTGGTACCCTGACTGAATCTTATCATTACGGCTGGGAATGCAAATAATTACCAGTCATTAAAATAAAAGAGGTTTTTGGGACGCCATTTGTGCTGTATCATTTGATCAGGAAGCCTAGGTCAGAACAGGATGCTACAAAGCAATGTTTTTCAAACTTGGTAACTTTTAACAAAGAGGGCACAGAGGTTGATACTTCATGCCAGTGTTCTTGGTAACGTTAAGGTGTGTGGACTTCAACCCCCAGAATTCCCTAGCCAGCATGTTTGCTGGAGAATTCTGGGAGTTAAAGTCCACACATCTTAAAGTTGCCAAGAACACTGGCATAAAGTATCAACCTCTGTGCCCTCTTTGTATCTTAGAAAGTCTCTGAATCTCTGCGCAGCAGTTTCTCCTCTGCGAAATGGAGATTAAACCATTATGGACAGGGGTGGGTTCCAACTTACCTCGCTGCTGGTTCGCTCCCTCCTGCGCTGCGTGGGCGCGCGCGCGCGCATGCACAGTAACAAAAAATCCGGAAAAAAAGCTGAAAAAAAGATGGCAACCGCATGCACAGTGCCAAAAGTTGGCTTCTGGCATGCTCAGAAGGAAATTTTTTTTAAAAAAAATTCAAAAAAAAATTCAAAAAAAATTTCAAAAAAAGATGGTGGCCCCCAAGGACTGGCACCGACCGATCCGGTTCGGTGACATCATCGTGACATCACCAGTGGGCCGCTACCGGTTCGGGAGAACTGGTCCGAACCGGGAGGAACCCACCCCTGATTATGGATTCAACAAATGGTTTCTAATTGGACACTCAACCCCATTGCTGCTTTTTTGTAGGATGTTTTGCATTGCAGCTTCATCAGCTCATCTTTCAGGAAATGGGCAAGTGGCCAAGCTCATCATGATAGTCATTTTGTGACCAGGGAAAACTTTTCACAGCAGTGGCTTTGCAGAACCAACACAACCCACCCTCAACAAATCCCTGAAAAACCATGAGAACTGCTGCCGTAGCTATTCATTCCTCTCTTGAAGTATACTTCACTGTGGCTGGAAGGCAGGGGTGAAATCCAGCAGGTTCTGACAGGTTCTGGAGAACCGGTAGCGGAAATTTTGAGTAGTTTGGAGAACCGGCAAATACCACCTCTGGCTGGCCCCAGAGTGGGGTGGGAATGGAGATTTTGCAGTATCCTTCCCCCAGGAGTGGGGAGGGACTGGGGATTTTTCAGTATCCTTCCCCTGGAGTGGGGAGGGAATGGGGATTTTGCAGTACCCCTGCCATGCCCACCAAGCCACACCACGCCCACCAAGCCACGCCCACAGAACCGGTAGTTAAAAAAATTGGATTTCACCACTGCTGGAAGGCTTGTGTATCTTCAAGCATTCTCAGACAATGTCCTCGGTCCATTGTCGTATATTTTTAGTCTAGAGACACCTTGTGCTTAACTGTGAAGCCTCTGTTGGGAAAGGTTAGACCACTCACAGGCTCTGTTCCCATGAGAGAAGTGAACCGGTTATCTCTTCTTTCGGCCAGTAGACGTCTCCTCATATGATAGCAATGCATGATTAAGGATGGTTGGATGGAATCAAGTCATTTATTACAGCCATAGATACAGAAAAAGTAATATAAAATTTACAACACATAAATGTACGAATGGATGTGTATGTGTACAACAAGTAAATATAACCAAAACATAGAGGTGGTCCTCCACTTACAACCGTAACTGAGCCCAAAATTTCTGTTGCTAAGTGAGATATTTGTTAAGGGAGTTTTGTCCCATTTTATGACCTTTCTTGCCACAGTTGTTAAATGAATCACTGCAGTTGTTAAGTTAGTGACACGGAGGTTAAGTGACTCTGGCTTCCCCATTGATTTTGTTTGTCAGAAGGTCGCAAAAGGTGGTCACATGACCTCGAGATACTGCAACTGTCATAAATGTGAGTCAGTTGCCAAATGTCTGAATTTTGATCATGTGGCCATGGGGATGCTGCAATGGTCATACGTGTGAAAAATGATCATGAGTCACTTTTTTCAGTGCTGTTGTAACTTCAAACAGTCACTAAATGAACTATTGTAAGTTGAGGACTACCTGTATACAATAAAATATAAAAACAGAAGATACAGCAGTGGTTCTCAACCTTTTTAATGCTGCGACCCCCCATGACCCCCGCCCCGCCGCCGC
>QLTV01003690.1:1737481-1756995 GCA_003457575.1 Thermophis baileyi | reverse complement strand
CCCATGCTTGCACGTGTGCCCCCCGCACATGCCACACACCCCCACACATGTGTGCATGATTCCCCCAATGTCCCACCCCCCCGTGCATGCATGGCAGAGACCTGAAGACCAGCTGGCTGGCGGGAGGCGCGCACGCATGCACGGCAAAGCTGGACTGGGGTGACAGCTCGTGTGCCCAGAGGGTGCTGCATGCCACCTGTGGCACGCGTGCCATAGGTTCACCATCACGGGGTTAGACCATACCTATGGAATTAATTCACCAGTCAATTGACATCCTTTTCTGTGTTTTTATTAAACACTGGGCATCTTTTCCTCCAATCAGTCGAGTTGAGCATGTTGTGGGAACAGGCCACTAAAAAGAATTGTGTCTGTAAACTGACTTGTTCCCTTCTTGTTTGAACAGGATGTAACTATCTGCTAGAGTTGATGCCTCTGTAAATGTAATAGCACAATCTAAAACGAGCCAATGACACATTAAAATGCATATTTTAGGAGAGGAGAGAAATTCAAAATAAATATTTCAGAGACCCTAAATGGGATTCCTATCCATTTTGAATCAAGCTTCCTTCTGTCTTCTTAGTTCCATTCAGGTATGTTCTCCATTAAAGTTCTCTGAATCATTTTCCATCAGGGCACAATTCTTATGAATAGTTGGCAGAATTTAATATTACTGATCAACTATCTGCCTCAAACACAATATATGCATATATCCCTAATCACAAAACCAAAATGAAAAAAAAGTTTGATACTAATAAACCAAGCTCAGAGAGCACCAAAGACCCCTCAAAATGTATGGTGTGATGTCATGATATTCTTTCCTATATATGTTTCAATATCTCATACAGGTTCAACAGAGGGAAAGTTTGCTTTGGGATGTTGTGATGCAGGTTTCATCCCTTGTCCCAATTTCCCCTACAACCTACACCCCCAATAGAAGGTCTATGACAATTCACCATGGCCAACTTGCCATGACCAAATTGCCATAGCTAACTCATTATAGCTAACTTGCCACAGCCAAATTGCCATGGCCAACTTGCTGCAGGACAACTCGCCACGGCCATCTTGCCACAGGATAACTTACTGCGGGACATTTCTTTGATACTAATATCTTTGACACTAATATCAAAGAAATGGTGGAATAGAATCATTAAAAAAAGGATGCAAAAGGAGTGACAGAATAAAATGTGAATGGCAAAAATTAAAATATTTTTATTTATTTTAAATAATTAAATAGAATTGTTACATTGTCCCGCAGCGAGTTGTCCCGTGGCGAGTTGTCCTGCAGCGAGTTGTCCTGCAGTAAGTTGGCTGTGGCAGCTCGTCCCATTCCCCCCAACGGATGCCTATGAAATGTGGGGTACTTTAATGAACGGAGTACATGGGTCTCTTAATTGCATAATGTACAGAAGCTGTGGAGATTCATATGCACACTCCAATAATTTTATACATACAAAAGAATCAATGTGATCTGAATATATTTCTGGTATACTTAGTTGAGTTGCCTTGCTGTACAGTTGTTCCTTTTGTGGGTAGATTTGGGTGAATGTATGCACACATCACTTAAAAGGATTTATCTATCCCATGATTAAATCAATAGTGTTACATGGATTGATAGGGCTTACTTCCAAATAGGCTGCAGTGCTAGTCCTTCCTACCTAACTGACCTTGAAATGTGCTCTAAGACAGGGGTCTCCAACCTTGGCAACTTTAAGCCTGGCGGACTTCAACTCCCAGAATTCCCCAGCCAGCTTTGAAGTTGAAGTTCGCCAGGCTTAAAGTTACCAAGGTTGGAGACCAGGGGTGGGTTGTGGATCCTGTTGCTGCTGGTTCGCTCAGGGTCGCGCCGTGGGCGCACACACGCTTTGCATGTGCGCGCCCGCAGCAATCAAAAAATAGCTTCTGCGCATGCGCATGCGCAGAAGCAAAATAAAAAATGGCGGTGCCCATGGAGACCAGCGAAAGAACCGGTTCTGTGACATCATCACCGGTTTACTAATGGTTCTAAAGAACCGGTCAAAACCAGTAGGAACCCATTTCTGTTGGAGACCCCTGCTCTAAGATCTGAAATGAAAATTCCAGTCCACTTTATTGATTGCAAATACAGAACCGGCATTGTGAATTTATTCAGGATTAATAAACCTGGAAGAGAAAATAAAGCTGCTTCCCCACCCCCCACCCCAGAACATTAATTGAAATCTGGCTTTTTCTCTGACCATTGTGAAAGGAATACACAAATGCTCATAATTACACAGTCTTTAGTCAAGGAAGCTGAATGTCATTACCTTGGATTTTGCAGGCCATGTGATAACAAATGTTGACATGATGGTGCAGCAAAAAACATGGATTTATGTATTCATCTCTGCAGAATCTCAAACAGGCTCGAAAATGTGTTACTACACTCTGAATAAATGGCAAACAGAATACATTTGATGAAAAGGAATTAAGCCATTAAATAAAAAAAAAAATCTCCTCTAAGAAACAAAGCCACCCAAGGTAAGCCGCTGAACAACTGAAGAAAACTCAGGGAGGTCATTAAAGGCATTTAAATTAAGAAAGATAACTAGCCAGTTTGAGAATGCAATTTAGAGGATGTATCTCCTCAATTTGCATAATTTAAGTATACATAATGTGATACTTGGAGCAATGGCTGATTGGCACCTAAATTATAAGGTATTATTACATTCTTTCCCTCCCTCCCTTTTTCTCATTTCTAAAATTCAACCCCCCCCCCCCGCTCCAAAATAATAAATACAAGGAAAGATCACGTCGGAAACTCCTGTTCCCAAGGAGCCATCTCAAGAGCGACAGACGATATGCAGTAGCCTACAAAGAAGCAGAGTCTTGCCTAGTCAGACCCAAAGATTCATTCACGGGGAGCTGCTTTTGATATCTGGGGTTGGATTAAGCCATTCTGATTAACACCCAAGAGCCACCTGCATTTCAATATGGGGGGAGGGGAAGGAAAATGAATGCCACCACATAGAGAATAGCAACTTTGGATGAAGACAGCCACAGCTGCCTTCCTTTTCTCTCCCCAGTGAATGAAAGGACCTCTGCTCAGTGATCACATGTGGTGTCAAAGCAAGAGTTTCTCTTCTATTGTAACATGCAGACTGAATAACTATTGCCAGAGTGTTCGGGCTCCCAGGCAGCTGCGCACACTCCAAAGGACTATTTGCTTCTTCCTGTTTGCATTCCTCAGCTCAAGAGAATGAGGTTTCTTTTCCAAATCAGCTTCTGTGGCTGGGCCTGGCTTTTTCCTGATCCCTCTAATTGTCTTCCAAAATCCCGTTTCCAGGTGTGGGGTCTCCAGTTCCTTCCTTTCAGGCGCTCCGTGGACAAGGACCGAGAAGTCCAAACAGCATCGGAGTTTCTCCATGTTGTTCTGCTTCAGTCAGCACTGGATTTGAAATACAAAGGAGCCCTTCACAAAGCTAAGCAAGCTGTTCCACATTCTCTTGTTAGGTTCCTCCAATAGCCAGCCTCTGCCTGTTATTTTAAGGCAAAGATAAGCTTTGTCTGAACTGCTATGCGTTTGGAGAGCAAGACCACCACCTAAGGATGATGTTAGCTGAGCTGTAACCAGAGCCCACTGCAAGAAGAATGCAAGGCGAAGAATGGGCTTGCTAAGTCACACCAAGATGAGAGTAAGAGACCAGGCTGCTTATGTTTGCAACTAATTATGAAAGTAACAACCATCTTTTCTTTTGACGTCATCATAATGGTTTCATATTTCTTTGCACAACAGGGCACCAGGTCTTATCTATGTCAAAATGTGCCTTGTGACATCAGAGTCTGCCTCTTACATCTTTGTGTACTGCAACACAGCACAGAAAAGGTGGTGTGTGTGTGTGTGTGTGTGTCACAACATCACAACACACATTTTGTCATTTGCCGCCTCATCTGGCCACCCAGAGTGTACCGTACTCTTCCCCAATTCAGCACATTTGAGATATAACTAGGACTATAAGTCCCAGGTAGCAGAGTTTGGGGAATTTTACAGTGACGATCCCAGTGCATCTTGAGGGGGGTATCACACCAGCTTTTAGGTGGCTGGTACCAGAAGTGGGTTCCTCCCAGTTCAGACCGGTTTGCCCGAACCGGTAGCAACCCACTGGTGATGTCACGATGATGTCACGGATCCGGTTTGGTCGGTGCCGGTCCGTGGACGACGCCATGGATGCCGCCATCTTTTTTTTGAATTTTTTTTTTGAATTTTTTTCCAGGTTTTTTTCCTTCTGTGCATGTGCAGAAGCTGAATTTCTGGCACTGCGCATGCGTCGCCCTCTTGTTTTTGGCTTTTGGGGGGGGGATTTTTTTTGGTTTTTTTTTGCACTGCGCATGCGCCCACGAGGGGCAGCCATGCGGTGCAGGAGGAAGCGAACCGGCAGCGAGGTAAGTTAGAACCCACCCCTGGCTGGTACAGGGATTTACTATTGGACAAGAAAGTGGAGCCAATGGAACTAAGACAAAACATTGTGTTGGATGACTAACACTGTGCAAGAAACAATCTGCTTGCAGTTTAGAAGAGGCAGAGGAGGGGGAGGAGAGGACCATCCACTGCCTCCTCTGAAAAGGGCCCAATAAGAATTAAACATGTTTAATTAACATAGAATATTGAGTGTCTGGAGGAGAATATTCTGAAGGAGGGCAGGGATAGGTGGCTGGCTTAAATATTAAATGAGAGTGCAAACTTATGAGAATACCTTCATTTTTTTTGCCAAAGGATCCTCTTCTCATCGCTAATTGGCTTGTCCTCTGAATCTGTCATATAGTTTTAACTCACTATATTCAAACAGAATTTCACTTTTTACTTCTAGGGTTTTCTAAGTACCAAAACAAAATGAAGTAGAAGTAAAAGTGTTTGGCGCTAATGGATCGACGCATACAGTATGTTCCAGGAATTCTGTAGATCCCAAACAATCCCTTCCTCATTCTCTGAACATTTTAAAACTCTGCCAAACCCAGTTCTGTTATCCACGACTCTCTTTTTTCCCCTAACAAAAGCCTGTTTGTGAGAAGATGCTGAGTCCAGATAATCTGCTTAATTACTTCTTCTTTCAAAGTCTTTTCTTCTTCCTTTTCTTCTTCTACTGTAAGGCTCGCTGGTTGTGTTTATGTGTTTATTCAGGTACAGACTCCACAACGCATCCAAGAATCACATTCTCGGAAACCTCTTGTGAAAGATGCTCAAAAGCCATTTTTCCCTCTGCAAGAAACTCTTCTAATGGGTTCATTTTCTAGCTGAAAAACGAAGACCACCTGATTGCTGTCTGTACTGAAGTTAAAATTACACCATTGGCCCCATCTTCCCGAAGCGCCCTATCCTGATACACGGGGAAAAAATGCAACCAAACTGGTGATCAAATTCCACTGAAGGGATGTCAGCACAACACCTGCTCTCAGGCCTGAAGTTTTGATCACACAAAGAAGTCTCTTGAGTTCCTGCGGAGATCAAATTACAATTCGTGGAGCTTCTAGTTTCAACTGATGATTGGGGGGCGGGGGAATGGATGACCTACAGAAGCTTATTTTGGTCTATATAAGTCTAGGAGAGAAGATAGTTGCGCTAACTCTGAAGTTCCATGAAAGTCCTTTCACCAAAAGTACATTGAAGGTGGAGCATTGTTGATTGAAACATTTTACCCACACATTTTACCCATATCGGGGAAAAAAAAAAGAAATTAGAAAACTGGATGACATGTCACTTCTCTGTGTGCAGACATTCTCCTCCAATCTGCACACGAAGAATACGGTGCAGGATTTTTTATTTTATTTTCAGGACAGGAGGTTGTATGCATGTGTCAACACACTGAAAGATAACAAGAGTAGGCAAATGCAAGTGTAGTAAAATGTGGTTTGTTAAGGATATGGTCACTAAAATGGAACTGAATACATGTTGGATTATTAAGCAACATTTCATATCTGCTATTTTATTAGGCTGTATTTCATTCAGGACCTCAGTCATTATATGACTTACATAATATGCCTCCTCCAATTTGAACCCCCCAAACAGTCTGGTGTGATAAATTAGTTGAGAGGACAACTGGTCCCAAATCATGCTGTTGGTTTCCATTGCTTGAGGTAAACTTGAACTTGATTCTAATCCAGTGGTAAAATCCAAATTTTTTTACTACTGGTTCTGTGGGCATGGCTTGGTGGGTGTGGCTTGGTGGGCGTGGCAGGGGAAGGATACTGCAAAATCTCCATTCCCACCCCACTCCAGGGGAAGGATACTGCAAAATTCCCATTCCCTCCCCACTCCTGGGGGAAGGATACTGCAAAATTCCCATTCCCTCCCCACTCTGGGGCCAGCCAGAGGTGGTATTTGCCAGTTCTCCGAACTACTCAAAATTTCTGCTACCGGTTCTCCGAACTACTCAAAATTTCCACTACCGGTTCTCCAGAACCTGTTAGAACCTGCTGGATTTCACCCCTGTTCTAATCCAGCATATTAACCAATATCCACACTTAGGTAAATGAGTTGGCCTCAATCACTAGTGACTTCATGATAATTCTTACATAGTTTTCTTAATAGCAATATGGGAGTGGTTTTTTGGTGCTGTCTTCTGGGAGGTAAGGTTTTTCTTTGTACATCTCTGTCTAGTTTACAGCCTTGGTCTCCCATCCTAATCCTAACCAATGCTTTTTGCCATAAGTAAAGTTCAGTTTTTGCAAACATTCAAGATCAATTCAGTGCTGCCAATCTCACCAAACCTATTTATTTTTATGTATCATCATCATCACCATCATCATCATCATCACCATCACCATCAATTTTATTAGGGTCACGGACTAGCAAATAAAAGCATTAAAACAATAATAATATTAAAAAGTAAAAATGAAAGATGGAATAATATATTGTGATTGGTGGTGGATTAACAGCGGACAGTTAAAGTTTGCCTAATTTTACATACAACATAGCAGAATTTTGCCATATTCAGAGAAACTACGTCATACTGATCTGATAACAGTAGTTGCATGTAAAAAAGATCAGTGTTTCCTGGATATTTTATTAGGTAAGGTGTTATAAATTGAGTCTGTGAGTCCTTATAGAACATGGGTGTCAAACTCAATCACGTCATGTGACATCACGTGACGTATCACGACATTTTTTACCTTTGTGGGCTGCCAGTTTGACACTCCCTGTTATAGAAGGTGCAGTGAAACAGGACGTGAGCTCTAGTTTCAATTGCACCTTGTCCACAGGGGCACAGTCTCAGCTCAGATGGTATTTTTCTGTATTGGCCCTCCAAAACTGCTGTGGTTATTTTTATGTATTTGATTTTAATTGATCCAAGAGGCATTCATAGCAGATTTTGTTTTAAATTATTTTTGAAACCATTGATAACAAAACTATAGATGATCTCTTAGGAAGGTTCCTTGAGAAAAGATTTCTTCTCTTTTCTTCTTGCCAAAATGTTAACAAGTGAGTACCAGTTATTTTTGGAACGTGATGGCTCGATAATAATGCCCTTTAAAATATAGATAGATGAGCAACATGGACAGAGAGATGCTGTTATTCATCAGTTCTCTCCTGGTTGACCATAGCAATAACCAACTGTTGGCTTAGATAGGCTTTAAGTCTTACCTAAAAGAACCCTTATTAAAGAATGCCACCTCCCAACTGGCAACTGTTGCAACACAACAAATCAGGCTTGGGTTTCCAGGTATTTTTGGCCTGTAACATCATTAGCCAGCATGGCTAATAAGCATTTTAATTCAACAGTGTCTGGAGATTGAGAAACTAGAAAACACACTAGAAAACCATTCATCTGTAATTGATGCAATTCGATCAACAAATTAATTTTCAGTTAGTAAGTTAATAAAGCAATATTTGGCTTTATCATATACCCTCATAAAGAAGAAGTAGCTAGTATCAGGTGGAAGTTTTATTTCCTGCCCCTATTCCTCCAGTTTGAATTTCTCAATTATTTCATGTGGGTTTTTCCCCTCCCTGCACTCTAGCTTCCAAACAATCTAATTCAAAATGGAAATGCATTAACTTTTAGTTTAAACTGTGGAAACCACCCTCCCTTCTCATATCATTGGTTGTTAATATAGCCTTTTGGGAGAAAGATAGAGAAAGACATTCAAATCTGGGGAATTTGCAATTAAAATAATTTGGTGCATTAGCAGGTTTTAAGATTAATAAACAAAAGACAAAGGTGTTAACAAAAAGTGTGAAAATAGATCAAACAGAATTGATGAATAAAATGGGTTTTAAGATTGAGAAGAAGTAAAATATCTGGGTATCTCTATGACAACTATGAATTGTATGCTATTTCAAAATAACTACTGTATATTAAGGCACAGAATGAAGTTTTAAAAAACATGTTCAGCTGGGAGAAACTGGAACTGTCATTGCTGGGGAGAATTTCTGTGAAAAAATGAGTGTCTTGCCTAGAATGATGTTTTTGTTTCAGACAATACCTGTTTTGACAACCCATGCACAATTCAAATAGTGGCAGAAGGATATATCTAAATATGTGTGGCAGGGGGGAAAACACGAGTTGAATAAATACAAGTTACAAGATAAAAGAGGAGGATTGGGTTTACCTGATTTGAAATTGTGTTTTGCAGCTTACTGTTTGGTTTGGATGAAAGAGAAATAGAAAGCTTTGGGGGTTTGAAGGACATGACCTGAGATTTGGGTGGCAGTTATTTGTGGTAAGATGAAGTCAAAGTTAATGTGCCATATTGAGAATATGGAATAGATACAAACCAGGCATGTGCTCAAAAACACCTTTGTGAATCTCATCACAAGAAGTTTTTTTTTGTAGCTACTTCTTTGAATCTTTTTTATTTCTTTTCTATTCTTCTTTTACATGTTTTCCTTTCTTGATCTTTTAGCTTTCTTTCTTTCTTTCTTTCTTTCTTTCTTTCTTTCTTTCTTTCTTTCTTTCTTTCTTTCTTTCTTTCTTTCTTACTTATAATTTAATTTAATTTATTGTATTTCTATGCCGCCCAACTCCCGAAGGACTCTGGGCGGCTTACAACAGGGTATAGAAAATACATTTAAAAACATCATAAAATATAAAAAAAACCAATTAACAGTCACATACATATATATCATTCAAGGCCGGACCTCGCAAATTGCGAGATCAACGGCCCCAAGCTTGCCGGCTTTCTGATTTCTTTCTTTTTTTAGCTATTGGAACACTGCTATCACGTCACCCCTAGTCCTTCTTTTCATTAAACCAAACATACCCAATTCCAGCAACCATTCTTCATATGTTTTAACCTCCAGTCCCCTAATGATCTTTGTTGCTTTTCTCTGCACTCTTTCTAGAGTCTCAACATCTTTTTTATATCGCGGTGATCAAAACTGGATGCAATATTCCAAGTATGGTCTTAGCAAGGCATTATAAAGTGGTATTAACATTTTGCATGGTCTTGATTCTATACCTCTGTTAATGAAGTCTAGGACTGCATTGGGTTTTTTGGCAGCTGCAGCACACTGCTGACTCATATTTAAGTGATTGTCCACTAGGACTCCAAGATCCCACTCGCAGTTACTACTATTGAGCCAGGCACCCCTAAGTGAACATTCACAAACCCTATATGGCGTGAAGTTAAATATGACATCCTTCTGAAAATATAAATGCATAGTTGCTGCTTGTATTTTTTAACAGATTCAAAGTTAGAAAATAGTGAGTATGGCAGATGCAAAAGTTTGAATATCCTTTCAGTCAATTATTGTAACAGCTTCTTTGGCAGAAATAACATAATTCAAACATTTCCTGTCACCAGTTTAAAATCTTTCTAGTCTTGTTTTAGATCTTTTTCCTACTCTTCCTTTCAGAACTCCTCTAGAGCAAAAATATGCTTAGGTCCCCTTGCAGGTGTCTCTTTCAATAATGTTATTTCAATAATAACATTCAACGGTATTTTAAATCTCGGGTCTATGAAGTTCATTCAAAAACATCCTCTTTCCCCCCCCCCTATAAGTACTTCATGGTTGATTTGGAGGTATTTGAGATAATCATCTTACTAAAATATTCGATCTCTTTTCAGCTTTAGTTTCTTCAGTGCCTGGGACTTTAATTTCTAGAATGTGTGTGTCAGTGTTCCGAGTAATGCACCCATTGAAATCAGAACTCCGAGGCAGGTAGATTCCTGAAAGAACATGTTTATTGGATACATCATATCGGCACAGCCAGTGAAAACCAACTCTAAAAGTTCCCACAGTTTTCACCTAATTGAAGTAAAAATCCCCCTCCCAGGTGTCACTGATCACATTGTCCAATGAATATAGCTGACAGGCTCCTCTCCTCCTTCAACATCCACCTGTTATGATGACCTTGGTTCCCACAGGAAAACTTTTTGTTTTGACTGTTAGCTGGGCTATCTACTTCCCCCCTCCCTTCCCTCTCTCAGGCTTCGTGGCAACTATGAGGCAGCACAAGATGGCTTCAGCCAGGTTCGCTTCAGAATTGACAGTGTGGATACTAAATTGAATCATTATTTCTTCCACCCATGCAATAATTCCTATGCTACTGCCTATCACACAACTCCAAAGTATAAGAGAGCTTTAATAATTATTATACTAGATTAGATTAGATTAGATTAGATTAGATTTCAAAAATATAATATATTTTTGGCTTTCAAAAAGAGACTGGATAACCATTTCTCTGAAATGATATAGGACAGTGATGGTGAACCTTTTTTTCCCTCGGGTGCCGAAAGTGCGTGTGCGCACGCTATCGTGCACGCGTGAGTGCCCACATCCATAATTTAATGCCCGAGGAGGGCAAAAACAGCCTCCCCCGCCCCCCGGAGGCCCTCTGGAGGCTGGAAATGGCCCATTTCCCAACTTCTGGTGGGCCCGGTAGGCCCGTTTTTCGCCCTCCCCAAGCTCCAGAGGCTTCCCTGGAGCCTGGGGAGGGCAAAAACACCCTCCCCCGCCCCCCAGAGGCCCTCCGGAGGCCAAAAATGCCCTCCCAGAACCTCCGCATGAGCTGAAAATCAGCTGGCCGGTGTGCACATGCATGCTGGAGCTGAGCTAGGGCAAGGGCTCGCGTGCCAGCAGATATGGCTCCGCGTGCCACCTGTGGCACGCATGCCATAGGTTCGCCCTCACTGATATAGGATCTCCTGCTTGAGGAAGGGGTTGGACTAGAAGACCTCTGGAGTCCCTTCCAACTCTATTATTCTATGTTCTATGTTATACAGTATTATGCCATGCTGGGGGGGGGGAAGGGGGTGTTGGCAAGATCTTTGTTCCTTCAAATGCTTTGCTGTTTTTCACCCCCCCAAAAAGCATTTTTGTTATGGTTGAACAGTTCAATTTTTATTTCATCAGTCTAAAACATTTTGTTCCAAAGCACTTCAAGCTTGCCACTGATTTTCTTTTGCATACTTTAGGTAATGATTTTTGCGATGGGGTCAGAGAAAAGGTTTCCTTCTGACAACTCTCCTATGAAGGTTTTGTTGTATAAGCAACACCGTTCTGGGGACAACTACTCCAGTGCTATCTAAATTTTCTAGCAAATCATCCATTTTGCAATTCTGGTCATTTTTCAGGCAGTTCTAGCAGACTTTTCTTGTTCTTCAAGTTCATGTCTCACAGTCAGTGAAGCCATTAAAACATGCCTATCAACTATGATCAAGCGAAGATGCCCTCTTGAAGGTGCTGTGTATATAGATTTTCAGTATGCAAGATCCTGAGCTCAGAGTGTTCTCAGAGAAGGTTATCAGCAATGAAATTCCATTCATTTCCAGTTATGTTCAGTGCCTATTCTTGTTATCATTTAGTAGGACCTGTTTGGCCAGCTTTTGATTGAGTCCATTGAGCCATTGGGTCATTTAGAGCTTTTTCTGTCGCTCTTGTCATGGTCCTGTTTTATAGTTTGCACTTTCATAATTTTGCACAAATAATTTATTAATTTGGTCTATTGTGACCAGCTTTGCAATTTATTTTTAGTGAAAGCAAGTTAGAAATTGTTATTAAAGAAAGAAAGAAAGTAAAATCTGAAGTTAAGAATATTCCCTCAACATATCCCACCATCCAAGCTCATGGGCTTTCATGGGTCCACACCATTGTCAATGATTCCTCTCAAGACTAACTCCGTATGGAATAGGTCAAATCAAACTTTAGAAAGGATCTTGTGATTTGAGGTCAGAATTATACATATACATATACATACATGTAAGGTGGTGCTCAACTTACAACTGTTCATTTAGTGACCGTTCAAAGTTGCAACAGCATTGAAAAAAGGACTTATGACCATTTTTCACACGTATGACCATTGGTCACATGATCAAAAGTCGGGCACTTGACCACTGGTTCATATTTATGATGGTTGCAGTGTCCTGGAGTCATGAGATCACCTTTTTAATCTTCTGACAAGCAAAGTCAATGGGGAGGCCAGATTCACTTAACAAACATGTTACTAACTTAACAACTTCAGTGATTCACTTAACAACTGTGGCATGAAAGGTCGTGAAATGGGGCAAAACTCTCTTAACAAATGTCTCGCTTAGCAACATGAATTTTGGGCTCAATTGTGGTCGTAAGTAGAGGACTACCTGTACATAGCACATTTAATGAATGTGATTATTGTAGCAAAATAGTAATACTTGGCTAATATCCTATTTGGCTAATATCCTATTAGCCAAAAAGCATAGAGGTCCATTTGCAAGACTTCATTATTTAGTAACCCCTCTCTTCCTGATAATAATATTTTTTTTAATCTTCTCACATTTATGCAATAATACAATGCAATGTAACACATTTTACAATACAATCGTTTGCTCACAATACGTTAGATCCCTTCTCTTTTAGGTGCTCTTGTAATATTGCAGCATAAAATAAATTTCACACCTCTGTCTCTAAACAGGTAAGATTTTGTAATACAGCAAGACAATACTGGACAATGTTGTTAGAGATCTAATCACAGAGTATAAAGAATGTGTCCTCAGAAATAAGCATTAATATCATCAATAGGACTTATTCTAATAAATTAAATTTCTAAAGGGTCCACTTACTTGCAAACTTAGTTTCAGCATTAGTATTAATATTAGCATTAGTATTGGTGAGAATAGCCAATTAGTACGCAAAAAAAAAAGGACAAAGAATAGATGGAGATTCACACAATACATTGCAGGCTTGTACAAAGAGTGATTATATAGTCATAGCTACCATCTTGACTTTCGTTTGACATGTGCACATATGCCACTGCTGTCTTGTTTCAGACCTACAGGAATCGTAAATCGATTTGATTTTAAATTGGTGATAGGAATGGAAATTGATGGAGCCATTTTTGAAAGCAAAGGGAAGAAGTGAGTAGGATGGATGGCCTCTTTCACCAACCTGCAGCGGCAAACTCTGCCTCCAGATTTCTTTTCTCACATATTCTTTTCAAATTTATTTTTTATTTTTTTAAATTGGGCTGAGAAAGAGGGAGGGTGAGTTTGCAGTCTTCCACGGGAGCCTCTCCGAGGTACTGTTAAACTTCTCCTTCCCTCTGCATGTTTAAACATACAGATCCACTGCCCTTGTCTCTGTTTGGCCCTCAGTCCGTCTGGTTCCATTAAGATTTAAATCCCTCCCTTATTAATGACCTCAAGATCCAGCACACCACCCCAACTAAGTTAAGCAGGGCAATCTGAGAAGTACGGCTTAAGATCTTCCTGCATTCCATCTGCCTTGAAGAGATGAGAGGGCGGGTGACTTGCTGCTCTGGTTCGTGGGCCTGTTAACACTGATTGATGGTGATGGCATGTTTCCCCCTGCCTTTCACAGAGCCCAGTTTCCCTGTCACTGAACTGACACTGAACTCCCTTGTCTCCTCCTGCCTGAGAACCCAAAGCCAGATGTTAAAGGGGCAAAGAAGCAGAGATGAACAGAGCCCGCAGCCTAATGACAGCTCTTTGGAATTTCTCAGGTGGGATTAGGGGCTCAGGAGGGTCTCTCCTTCACAAAACCAGCCAGTCACTGTGCAATTATGTCTCTTCCTTTTAAGCCTCGCTCTTCCAGAAAGGCTGGTGAAAAGCTGGGGATGATGAAAAGAGGGGCTGTCTTGCATCAGGAAAGCTCCCAAGAGCCAAGGCTGCTGGAAGTTTGACCACCCAGGCCATAATTCTCCTGAGGCCTAGAATTGTGATAAGCGTTACAAGCGTTATAAGTGTGGGTCACTGCATTGATTCAAAATCCACATGCTCCAACGAGCAAAAGTGGTCAACTCAAACTCAGCTTGATTCAGCAATTAAAGTAGTAAATTAAAGCTCTTTTAAATCAAGATTTAAAATTAATTAAAGATTTAAAATCAATTGCCACAAAAGTCAATGCAATCCTAGGCTGCATTAATAGAGGGGTAGAATCATGATCACAAGAAGTGATACTACTGATTTATAATGCATCCAATTTTGGTCATCACAATATAAAAAGGATGTTGAGACTCTGGAAAGAGTACAGAGAAGAGTGACAAAGATGATTAGGGGACTGAAGGCTAAAATATATGAAGAATTGTTGCAGGAATTGGGTATGTCTAGTCTAGTGAAAAGAAAGACTAGGGGCAATATGATAGCAGTGTTCTAATATTTGAGGGGCTGCCACAAAGAAGAGGGGATCAACCTATTTTCCAAAGCACCAGAAGGCAAGACAAAAAGCAATGGATGGAAATTGAACAAAGAGAGAAGGAGCCTAGAACTCAGGAAAAATTTCCTGACAGTAAGAACAATCAACCAATGGAACAGCTTGCCTTCAGAAGTTGTGGGTGCTCCAACACTGGAGCCTTTTAAGAAGAGACTGGACAGTCATTTGTCTAAAATGGTTTGGACAGTGATGGCGAACCTATGGGAGGGCATGCAAGGTGTTGCCCTATGTCAGCTTCAGCACGCATGCGCATGCTGGCCAGCTGATTTTCGGCCTTGGGGAAGGCCATTTTCATCCTCCGGAGGCTTCCCTGAAGCCTCCTGAAGCCTCCGGAGTGCGAAAAATTTTTGTTTAACTGATTAGTCAGTTAAATGTTGAAACCTGCTTATAAGTAACAGTCAGAAATTGGTAAATCAATGCAGATCAGATATGTACTAAGCTCCATACAGAAAAGTGTGCACTGAATTCAGATTAGTCTGAATTGCTGAATTATTAACTGATCAGCATAAGCATCTCCTTCTTTCAAAGATTCACTTCTGCTACCTGGGATCATCATTAAAAGATTTGAGGGGTAGATACATCCCACTTCTTCAGTTGCAACCTGTTCTATTCTCTAAGGACTAAATGTCTAGGGAGTCGTGTTGTACTGAGATTGAGAGCTCTAAAATATAATTTGTTCATCCGGAAAAGCAGAGTTCTAAATGTATCTATGGGCTCTTCTGCAGTCATCCAGTCTGAGAGCTTACAAAAACTACATCAAAATACGGGTTCTTGCATTTGAAGTGGAGGCAGGAGAGAGACAGGATGGGGAATGTCTCTTTTGGTGCTATTGGTTCTTCGGTCCATGAAGTGATCACCTCTTTCTTCTCTTCCTCTACTTCTTCTGCCATCTACGGCAAGAAAAGCCAGGGAAGAGGAGGGGAAATGGATTGTCTGATGCCGCTTTTCTGATGAAGTGGGTCTTTCCGTGGGTTGAAAATATTGGCTCTAATGGAGACATTCTCTCCCAGTTCTGTCCACTGTCATCTCGGAAGGCTGGAAGGCTGAGTGAGCCGGTGAGAATCGAACTGCCAAATTGCTGGCAGCCGGCAGTCAGCAGAAGTAGCCTGGAGTACTGGATTCTAACCACTGTGCCACCACGGCTCATCAAGGGTCAGAAAGGTATGTTTAAAAAAAAAAGAAAGTTTTTTTTTCAGGGGGAGAATCTGCTGCCAAAAGACAAATGGCCCTCAATATCAGTAGCCAGAGACTGCAGAGATATGCCCACAGCAACCTCAGATAGGTTAAAGTTACTTTGATATGTATGATGTTCTTCCAATGGATGGATTTGCCAGAAGAAATTAGTAGGGAGAGCTTTAAATCTGGAACTGGAAAAAAAATAAGTTCACCCTGCTTTCTCAGCAGGTCAGGTGCGACTTGAATGCCACATCATCAGTTCACATCTTCTAAATCTATTGCTGAAGGATCTCCAATTTGCCTCCAGCTGACTGTGCAGAATAGCTCCAAATAGGTATACTATAAATGTACCCTGTTTCCCCCAAAATAAGACATTCCCTGATAATAAGCCCAATCGGGCTTTTGAGTGCATGGCAATAAGGCCAAGCGCTTATTTCAAGGTTCAAAAAAAAATATAAGACAGGGTCTTATTTTCGGGGAAACACGGGTATGCATTCACTTATTTATAGCCCATCCACTGTTATGGGAGAATTCACAATCTGTAATAGACTACATGATATCTATAATATAAAATGAAATAAAAATAAGTAATCCTTTAAATCATAAATAGTAGTGACCACAATTAGATAAACAAAGAGGCACAGGAGAGAGGTATAGTAATGGAGAACCAGGCTGGTCTTGAAATGCTCAGAAGAAGACATTCCAAACCAGGGACATTCATGTCTTATCCCCACAGAGCATATCTCTCTCAGTCATGGGGGCAAAGGAGCAATTCTCCATGGATCTCAATGTTTGGGCAGATACAAATGTTGGGCAAGGAACTTACAGAAGCAACAAAACTGTTATTGACTCTCCTACAGTTCTGCAGGCTGATCTAAATAAGATAGAATAGACTAGAATATTTATAGAATATTCTTTTTTGGCCAAGTGTGATTGGACACACAAGGAATTTGTCTCCGGTGCATAAGCTCTCAGTGTACATACAAACAACAAAGTGATAAATCATAAGATACCAATAGGAGAAGGTAATGGGAAAGCTGAGAAGGATAATAGCAATACAACCCTATGAGATGGATATTATATCTGAGATATTGTATTGTATTGTATATCTGAATATTGTATTGCATTGTATCTATCTCTTGTATCTGAGATAGATCACATACAAGAGGTCACAATGGACATTTTCTTTCTTTCTTTGCTTTTGCACCGCTGTTGTTACTGAGCTTTTGATTAATAAACCTATTAACTGTACATATTTTCCATATGTTTATTGCTATACACAATCTAGGGCAGGCGTGTCCAACTCACAGCTCACAGGCCACATGCAGCCCTGGACAGCTAGTAATGCAGCTGCACAAGACAATAAAAATATTAAAAAATAAAGTTTGCTATTTATATACCTTAACTATATTATACAGGGGTGGGTTCTAACTTACCTCGCTGCCGGTTCACATCCTTCGTGTGCGCGCAAAAAATAAAAAAAAATTCAAAAAAAAAAAGCCGAAAACAAGATGGCGACACATGCACAGTGCCGGAATCTCAGCTTCTGCACATCCGCAGAAGAAGAAAAATTTAAAAAAAATTAAAAAAAAATTTTTTTTAAAAAAAAAAAGATGGCAGCGCCCACCGACCAAACCGGATCCGTGACGCCATCGTGACATCACCAGCAGGTCACTACCAGTTCGGGCGAACCGGTCCGAACCGGGAGGAACCCACCTCTGATATAATATATCTTATAGGCAGCCCAAGAAAATCCCTCTTTACTCAATGCGGCCTAGACAAGCCAAAAGGTTGGACAACCATGAGCTAAGGCTTAGTCAAGTATCATATCATTCTTCATAAAAATCTTATTTTCCAAATCTAAATGCCACATTTGGGTAGATGAACCAAATAAAACTAAGAAAAGGAAGGAAAGGAAGAAGAAAGGCATGAAAACGGGGAATCTGCCTTGATTAATTTTGAAAACATCACAAAATCTTTCAATTACATGGGATGACAAAAATCTATAAATTCCATTTTCTCTTCAAATCACATTTTTTTCTTATCTTAAATGTGTTTTCTTTATGCAATATATGTTTTCAGATGGATTTCCTTACTACAATACATATGTTTTCACTTGCAATTTTACTTAACCCTTTATTAATTTTAATTTGTCCTAATGTAATACATTCTTGTACGTTTTCCTTGTGTGCACTTTTCTCAAATAAAAGTATATTTAATATATTTTAATTAAGAAACTGCATTGTAAAATGCAAAGGAATAGAAATATGAAGTTTCAATTTATGAATTAGTTTGAGAAGAACAGGTCTGGTCAACATACAGTACATTAAAATAGGAACCAAACTAATAACTTTGCCATCCTTATAAATTCTTGAAAGTTCCTATGCCTTTATACAAAACTACTTTGTACAGATGAGCAGTTCAGTTCAATTCTGGCTTGATCTGAATCATCAATTTGATTTGGACGGCTGATTTCATCCAACTTGATGACTTGAATTGACTTAGAAAATTAAATCAATTTGAAAATCAATTTGAAAAAAGACATCAAATTTGAGTCAGTGGCTGTGAATTGCCAATCTAATTTGGAAAGTCCAAATTAAGCACCTTTGAATCAAACTTCTAAGCTGAGTCTTTGTGCAACCCTATTATCTTGGGGCTTCTAAGAAATGGTATTCCTGCTTTTACTGATACTTGTACAAAATAACAATAATGGAAAAGTATGAGACAAACGTGCTGATGAGCTTAAGGGGAAAAGAAAAGTAGACTGTGGTGGCAGAAACTCATGAACAACACCAGGGGTTGGGTTCTGGTGACTGTGTGTTTCAACGGCAAACATTTTTTTGATACGCAGTCCCTCTCCCATGGTAGCTAAAAAGATATAACAGAATAACAGAGTTGGAGGTCTTCTAAATCCAACCCCCTGCACGAGCAGGAGACCCTATACATTTTAGACAAATGGCTGTCCAGTCTCTTCTTAAAAGCCCCCAGTGATGGATGTTTATGGAGATTCTCAGTCATCCAGGTCATGGTTGTCCCAAAGGTGCTTTTTCAAGAGGCAACTGGACTTTCTGTTTTTTTCTTTGAAGACGTTTTGCTTCTGAAGAAGCTTCTTGGATGAGAAGCGAAACATCTTCAAAGAAAAACCAGAAAGTCCAGTTGCCTCCCGGAAAAGCACCTTTGGGACTCCAGTGATGGAGCACTCACAACCTCTGAAGGCAAGCCATTCCACTGGTTGATTGTTCTCACTGAACAATTAATAAGAACCTCTACATTATGTTCCCAAATGGGTTGACCAGCCCTCAAAACAACAGCATTCCCCCCAACATTGCTGCCACCCGTTAATTGAAAGAAGTAGGGTAGTTGCAGAGAGGCATCTACTACCGTGTTTCCCCGAAAATAAGACATGTCCTGATAATAAGCCCAACAGGGCTTTTCGGGACATGCGTTGAAATAAGCCACCCCCCGAAAATAAGCCCCCCCATTACTTTCCGGGGGGAAAGGGGGGGGCATGCCGGGAGGCGCTCTTTTTGCTGCGGGCACTTTTTTGGCCGGGAGAGCGAGAGCAAGTGAGAGTCGAGGGCACGCACACCCCGCGGGACTGCCTCGGCTCCTCTGGGCTCTGCCTCTGCCAGCGTTTTCAAACGCGCTCCTGCCTCCGAGGAAGAAAAGGGGAGCCTTGATGGCTGCCTCGCCGCCCCATCTCAGGCAGGAGCGCGTCACAACGCTGGCAGAGGCAGAG
>QLTV01003690.1:1723404-1736796 GCA_003457575.1 Thermophis baileyi | reverse complement strand
CTACAAGTCCCAGGTAGGACGTGCGTCTCACGGCCCAACATGTTCCACCTGCCAGAAATGAGTCTCTGTGAGACTCGTCCCGCCACCGCCGCTGCCTCGTGGAGCAGGACTCTGCAAGGCCTGTTGTGCCGTTGCATGCACCAACGGCAGAAGGACCCCAGCTGTGCCAGTATGATGAAGTTTGCGGCAGTCCTGCAGTTCGTGCATGCAACGGCACAACAAGCCTTACTGAGTCCTGCTCCACGAGGCGGTGGCGGCAGGGAGGGGAGGCGAGGCAGCGGCGATGGGACATGCAGACCCATGCTCGCCGCCTACTGCACCCCCAAAATAATAAGCCCCCCCCGATAATAAGGCCGAGGCCATATTTGGGGGGTCAAAAAAATATAAGCCCCTGTCTTATTTTCGGGGAAACACGGTATGACGAGGACATGTAAAAAATCAAGTTCAAGGGAGGAGGAAGCACATTTCCTTGGCTGAAGTCCCAACATCATCTGCCTCTCTCTGGTTCTGATAATAATAAGAAATTACCAAAACTGGGGCCAGCTAACTTTAAAGCTTCAAAGGGAGGAGACAATAGTAGTAGTAGTAGTAGTAGTAGTAATAGTAATAGTAGTAGTAGTAGTAGTAGTAGTAGTTTATTAATTGGTAACTCTTACAACCACATCAAATAAAATAGAAATAAAATACAGGATCCATTTCCAGGGTAAAAAAGATAAAAGAAAATACAGGAATCAAATACGTAAGTGGTAAATGCAGTGCTGTCATAACTTTGAATAGTTGCTAAGCAAACGAAAGGTCCAGGGGTGGGTTCCACTTACCTTCCCTACCGGCTCGCATCACGCGTGCAGAGGGTTTTTTGCCAGCCGCGGCAACCAGAGAACCGGTTTGGGGGCGTGGACAGCCAGCCATCGCTGCCGGTTCGGCGAGCGGGTTCAAATTTCCACCACTGGTACGGGAGAACCGGTCCAAACCGGCAGCAACCCACCACTGGAAAGGTCGTAAGTCAAGGACTATCTGTATTGGAGGAAACATGTGAATTTATCTTTTAGAAAGCTCAATACTTCATTTTGAAACATCACCCATTAATGTTAAAATGTAAGCCCACTCTTCAGTGAGTGATGATGAAGACATGGCCCTCTTCCCTACCATTTCCTCATACTGGAATTCTCTTAGCCTACCAAGCCATAGCATGATGGGTGTTTTGAAACCTTGTGCTTTTCCAGTGATCTGGGAAGGAGGGATGAGTACCAAGTGACCAGTTTGAACATTCTCCACCCCAGCCTCCAACCCCTCATTCCTTAGATGAGCTGAGGGAAGAAAGAAATGGCTGCCTCCTGGTGTGTTTATGACTATTGACCTACATCCGGGTGTCCATCCTTGGTAACCTTTTAGACTTGTGGACTTCAACTCCCAGAATTTCTCAGTCAGCCATGTTGGGAGTTGAAGTCCACAAGTCTTAAATTTCCTAAGGTCAAACACTCCTGACCTACATATGTATATGAAGGCATTCTCTTTGGAGAGTAAGAGGCTGCCCCCATAATTAGTGGGAAAAGAGCAACTTGATCTAGAGTAACATACAGGCTCACATTCTAAACCAGAGCTTTTCAAACTTTTTCTGGATATTTTTTTTTATTTTTATTTTTTTAATTTACAAAACCCACTAACTAACTTGTTGGTTGGTTGGTTTTTTTAAAAAAGCCTTTGGAACTTGTGAGTTTAAAACAAAAATTCCGAGACACTCTGATCAAGAGCCAAGCTCTACTGAACTGGGTACACTTGAGTGACTTCCCTCTTACTCTCTCTTAATAGCCCCTCAAAGTTCTCATGGAACCCTGGAACATAGTTTGAAAAAGACTCTTCTAAGTCAGTCTCTTGTTCAAATAAGGCTGCTCAGGGGTGCTTTCCAGATACCCCTTCAAAATTCAGCAGGGTGACTGTCCAAAGTCAGCAGCACGCTGTTTAACTGGGAAACGCGTGTGAGTGCTAATCTAATGCTTACAATAAGTTCTGCCATTTTAAAAAAGAGAAAACACACACTATTCTTCAAAACTGAAAGAGGAATGGAAAACTCCATTCTTGCCTACGGAGGTCATGCACCATTCTGAACTGTTGACTACTGCCAGTCCTTTGCCAGTATTCATTTATTTAGCATTAGGATTTTATATATGATAACAGTATGCAATTGAAGAAAGAATAATTCTTCCCTTGGTTTTAATGTTTGATTTTAATTTTTTATGTTTTAATTGTATATGTAACTGTAAGCCTCCCAGAGTTACCCTATGGTAAGATGGGCAACCAATAAAGGAAAGAAGGAAGGAAGGAAGGAAGGAAGGAAGGAAGGAAGGAAGGAAGGAAGGAAGGAAGGAAGGAAGGAAGGAAGGAAGGAAGGAAGGAAGGAAGGAAGGAAGGAAGGATAAAATGATTTCCACTTCTTTCTGTTGAGGAATTGCAATCCTACTCTTTCCTCTCCCTTTTTAACCCCAAAAATAAACCATCAATTCAACCTCCCTTCCACCCCATTCAATAAAATGTTCCTTGCTACTCTCTAAAAGATGTCAAATTTAAGTAGGGTGTTCTCCTTCTCTGTAGTCCTCACACCACACCTTATACTATTTCAAAGGAAAGACAAGTGGGAAATTCATAGAACAGGAGAAGTGCAGAAAAAGAATAGGAAAACGAAACAGACAACCTTGTGTCTGAGGATCTCAGTTTTATTCACAGGAGGAAAGTTCAAACTGAAACACAAATGTTTAAGAAGTACCAATTAATTCCATGGGGTAAATCCCCCTGCTGGGAATGTGTAAAATCAGTGTAATGTGGGTTTACATGAGTATGTCTGATGGGAATGAGGGCAAGAGATTTCATTATAATTCAACAAAAGACACGTGCAATACCGCAGCATCCATTCTGATCATCTTGAAATGAAATGATCAGTTTTGCTTTGCAGCTGTTGTTCGTAAGAGGTCAAAACTGCATTGACAAGCATGTAGGATGCGCTTTGCTTTAATTTGGATTAATATTGTGTGGATAATTTCAGCAAACTTTAGTTTAAAATAACTTTCTTATTGTCTGGTTTAGCTTGGCTGTGGCAAATATTGTGAGGTTGTTATAAAGAGAATGCAATCCACTGTATTTCATATTCATTTGAAACATTTGTGTGCTTCAGGATTGTTATATATTACACACAAACACACACACCCCAACACAAATTTTTATCTGTGTGTGTGTGTGTGTGTGTGTGAGTGAGCCGAGAGAGTAAGAAGAGACACAGAGACAGGGAGCGAGAGATACACACACACACACACACAGAGAGGGAGAGGGAGAGAGGGAGGGAGGGAGACTGAATTTTTAATGTTGTACACCGCCCAGAGTCACAGTGTGAGAGTTGGGTGGCTATATCAATCTCTTTAATTAATAAATAAATAGGATCCATCCCTAGAGTAGTCTTTAGTAAGAAGTATAAACAGTACAAATTGTTTAGGCATAAACATACATTCAGATTTCATTGAAATACTATCAGAAATAACATATTGATCCAGCTTGCCCAGCAACACAACATGAGTTCTTAGGCTAGCGTGCAATAAAAATAGGGGCCACAAGTCCATTAGTATCCATAAAACTGGTATAACTATTAGCATTAGGATTTATCTTGGAACCACGGCAATAATAGTAAATCATGTTTCCAGGTAGATGGCAGTGCAATTATAGGAACTAAATGCAAAAACTGGGCTTATAGTTACAGAGTATAGCAACATAAGATCTCAGTCATGCTCTGGACAATTTACTCTCTTTGATTCTGCAGCAGGATGCAACTTCAGTTTAACGAACTTTGGTATAGTGGACTTTGCAGGCCACAGAAGAGGTATTTGTGTAGTTTGTGTCGACCTTAATACGCAGATGATGTCCATTGCATTGACTGACATCATTTATTGCATAACAATGTCCTGATGAAATAAGACGCCAACGGCATCATTTATTCAATGCTATGATTATGCAAAATATGTACAGGTCGTTCCTCAGCCTACGACCACCATTGAGCCCAAAACTTCTGTTGCTAAGTGAGACTAAGTTTGTTAAGCGAGTTTTGCCCTATTTTACAACCTTTCTTGCCAGGGTCGTTACGTGAATCGCTGCAGTTGTTAACTTAGTAACACGGTCGTTAAGCGAATCTGGCTTCCCCATTGGCTTTGCTTGTTAGAAGGTTACAGAACATGACCTCGGAACACTGCAATGGTCATAAATATGAGTCATTTGCCAAGCATCCGAATGTAAATCACGTGACCGTGGGGATGCTGCAACGGTCATAATAAAGAGTCCTTTGGGAGTTGGGCGGCATACAAATATAATAAATCTAATAGTGAAAAATGGTCATAAGTCACTTTTTTCAGTGCCGTTGTAATTCAAACAGTCCCTAAATGAACTGTAAGTCGAGGACAACCTGTACACTCTCCTGATAACGTGTGTTCCTTTTTAAATGACATTCATGCATCACAGACATCCATCCTTCCAATTAAAGAATTAGGACATGGTTTCACCATCCCACCACCAAAGATGGCCAGTCTATGGAACTATGGCCATCTTTGGCAGTGGGTTGGTGACACCATTACCAAATGCTCTAATTGAGAGGGTAGATGTCTATTATGCATGAATGCCAGTTAAAAAGGGACGTACGTTATCAGGACAATGTACATATTTTGCATAATATGGTACTATCTTCTGACAGAGAAAGGCTGCCAGGTTAAACCCTTGTCAGATAAAGTCTTGTTTTGTCAACCTGAACTTATTTGTCCTTCACAGAAAGAAGAACTCTTGGGCAACTTTGGCCACTATTTTTGACCCAAAGGCAATCTAGTAGGACTCAAATAATGGAACTATTCCTAACAAGAGCCTTTGTGATTCCACAGCAGGCGGAGGGGTGAAATTTAGATGAAATACATTACGTTCCCATTCTTCTTCTAATTTATTACAAGAAGATGTTTGGCAGAGAAGGGATCTGGAAATTTGCCATTAAACTGCAGTAGGCTTTGCAAGTTAACGCAGGATGGCCTTTGAGCATTAGCCTACCCAAACAGAACGCTACTACATTTGTAGAATTATCAGGATAATGGATCCTGGCATTTCACTCTTACCATCTTTACAAATGTCACTTTTCATTCTATTGTAAATTAAACTACTTTCATCCAAATTTCCAAAAGAAAGCTTCTTTGCAGTCTCCAGTCTCCTCGTCTGTTCTGCTGTTAAACGAAGGGGGGAAAAATATTGTGGCGAGGACTCGCAAGTATATTGGAGAAAATGCATCGTTATAGACCTTATACGAAGGGTATAGGAATTAATCATAAAGGATTAATTTCATGTCACTTTCTTCATGGTAGGGGTTAAAGAGGCCAACGAATGAAGAACAATATGATCAAATTAAACTGTGTTAAATTTGTGCCCTTGAATGAGCTAATGAAACATTATTGAAAAAAGAGTTGCAAAGGTGAAAACCCCATTAGGCCCAAGTGAGCAATGCCACCTTCTATCACCTGAAGCTGTCCCTTCGATATTTCTCCACTTATTATAGGTAGATTTTTATCCACTTAATAGGTTAAGTTTGCAATCCTCCCTCCATCAATTATTCACTCCAGAAAGTAACCTTCTCTCTGCAAGAGCAAGGGGGAAAATGTGTATACTTAATCTCATTTAGGCTTTTAACCAATTTATGCCAGCATCATGTATTTAAATTAGCTTCGGTGTGCTTTCATATATTATAACCATATTTCAAAGCAATTTGCACAAATGCCAACAGAGGAGCCAACTATATGTATCATGTGTTTGAAGATTATAAAAGTCTCCAGATGCCTTTGTAAAGCAAACCTTTCATGAATAAATCAGGAAACATCCTGATGCAGGCTTTATAGAGAGAGCAAGGTATTCTTATTTAGGTCACAGTGAGGATCCGCCAGGTTTGCTAAAATGGAACAAATCCCCAGCGTATATGTCAGATGTGCAACATTTTATAAGACAAGCAAACATCGCTAAGAGTTGAGCCCTTATTGTGTGTTTGCAGCTATAAATGACCCCCTGCTTTAAACATATTGCTTTGGCCACCTGAGGTGTGAATCAAGTATGTTCAGCTCTGTACTGAGCTGGATATGAAAGGTTTTGTTTTGCAAACCTATCCAAGGTGGTAATGGAAGATAAGTGATTATGTCCTCAGTGAAGACCTTCCCGTTCAGGGTTGGGTTCTGGATCCTTTTGCTGCCGGTTTGCTCAGGGTTGTGCCGGGCGCGCGCGCCCGCAGCAATCAAAAAATTAGCTTCTGCGCATGCGCAGAAGCAAAATCCAAGTTGGCAGCACCCACGGAGACACCGACAGAACCGGCTCCGTGACGTCATCGCCGATTTACTAACGGTTCTAAAGAACTGGATAGAACCGGTAGGAACCCACCTCTGTTCACGTTATCCTAACCCTTATAATTTTATAAGAACTGCAAAGAGTGGTCACTAAGAGTATGTAGGAGAAGGGAAAACAGAGCTGGGGGTGTAGATTTAAGCGGTTAGAGTCCGTATGTTGCGACAAACAGCCTCCCTTGAATTTTGTTGACCCTTGTCTGGTGCCAAAGTAGTACAGGAAGTTCTCAACAATTTGTTTAGTGATTGTTCAAAGTTGCAACGGCACTGAAAAAAGTGACTTATGACTGTTTTTCACACTTACGACCTTTGCAGCATCCCCATCATCATGTGAGAAAAATTCAGATGCTTGGCAATTGATTCATATTTATGACGGTTGCAGTGTCCCGGGGTCACGTGATCTCCTTTTGCGACCTTCGGACAAGCAAAGTCAGTGGGGAAGCCAGATTCCCTTAACAACCGGGTTACTAACTTATCAACTGCAGCGATTCACTTAACAACTGTGGCAAAAAAAGGCCGTAAAATGGGGCAAAACTCACTTAACAAATGTCTCACTTAACAACAGAAATGTTGGGCTCAATTGTGGTCGTAAGTCGAGGATTACCTGTATTGAACTTTAGTTGACTAGATTCTTGTGCATAAGCTTGAATAAATCTTCTGCGCTGTAACTTAATGTTTGGTCCTGGTTTTTTGCACCTGGTGTCTGCAAGGATGGAGGTGTCAATAATGGGCAAATGGGCAATTGAAGCCCCTCCTTCTTTGAGCATGTATTACACACACATTTAAAGGGGACAGACTTGAATGGCCCAATTGCAATCCCCACTTTTCCATCTTTGAACTTCCTGGGGTTTGAGGAAATGACAGGCCAAATAATTTGGCCACAGGCCTTTATTTTCTCTGTTATCAGCAATAGGGATAGTACTTCCTAAATTTTAGGGCTTATTGATTAATTACAATATTTCTGATTTTCCTTGTAAAGATAGATCACAGCATGTGACACAAGCAATGAAACAAATGGCATAATATATAAAATCACAAATAAACCAGCCCACCAAACACAATTAAACTATAGTTAATAACATGGAAAGACTTGGGACAATATTTGAGTCTTATTTTAGGCCTGGACTGATGGTCCCAGCTATCACTGCTGAACTTTTCTTGGTGCCAAGATGAGAAAATCTTGATTTTAAATTCAATTTCCAACTCTAAGCAATGCTGCCCTTTCTGTCTGTGAAGTACATACATATTGCATTCACCTCAGTCTTGACTGTTGTTAACTACCTGGATTAGTCTCTGCATTTTTTTTTTGGCAAGGCTTTTCAGAAGTGGTTTGCCATTGCCTTCTCCCTCTCAGAGTTGAGAGAGTATTGACTGACCCAAGGTCATGCAGCTGGCTTTGCGCCTAAGGTGGCTCTAGAACTCATGGGCTCCTGGTTTCTAATCTAGCACCTTAACCACTAAACCAAACTGAATCTTATTGGAATTATATACAGATCATTTCATTGTTCTAGACATGATGGATAATAATGAGCCAGCATTTATAACACATTTTGGATCAATTGCTTTTTCTTGAATTTAATTTATAAAAGATCTACAACAAAAAAACAAACAAAACCTAGGATATAAGAATACATTGATTATTTTAACAAGCTTGAAATGATAAAAAGTTCAGCCAAAGTGGATGAGTGGAATATAAAAACATTTTTTCTTTTCTTTTCTACATTGAAATTTGTTTTGTTTTTACCATCATTCTTGCAATTTGGAATAAAGAGATTGTTCCTGGAAAACTCAGGACATCTAATAGATTGATGATGATTAAAAATGAGGAGTACAAACTGGGCAAAGAGAAATTCACATATTATTCCATATTTGGACATGAAGCTCACTTTGAATTGTTGAGCCAGCCAGTATCTCATCTCAATACTTTCATCACTGTTATCATGATTTAGAAATTAACATGTCTAAAGTTACTCTATTTTGAGCCTTCGTTAATCTCTCTCTCGCTCCTCCCCCCCCTCCCTATACTCTGTTCCTTAACAATGACTTATGGACCATTCAGCCTGTTCTCCCAGCAGATGCCTCCCAACAAAGCATGAGTGTCCCATTTCGGAATTCCACTGGAAACATTTGTTTCAAGGTTTTGAGGAAGTGTAAAAGTAAGTTGATAAGATCAAAGTCTCTTTAGACAATCCCTTTGGAACTGGCAGGCTAGATCAATAATACTTCAAGATTTTTGTCATGACTCCAAACTACAGAAATTAGGAACTAAAAATGTAGACACACTTCAATGAATGATGTGAATTTTTTGTCCTTATTCCCACCTCTCACCCCACAATGGATTTTTCCTGGAAACCTGACTTGTGGTCTATGAATTCTGCCTCCTTGGCTAGTAACATGACTGGATATGACTCTAAACGTAAGGCCTATCATCTCATCATATAGCTCCCATACCAAGAGCACAGAGCTCTTCTTGACTAGGACTATATAAGATGTTTCTTTTCTTTCTTTTAGATCTCTACCATTCAGTCTACAGATTTCTAAATCCTCTTTGCTTATTTCTAGGATACAACTGATACCATATATGTTGCACCTTCTCCTTCTCAAATCCTGCTCTGCTGTCTCATCATTGCAGGATGGAATAGGCAAGGATACCTGGGAAGGATGAATAAAGAATGCTGGAAGTGACTTCCAAGATTATATGATCAAACAGGATCGTCCAATATATAAAAGTCATCCCAGATGCCCAGCTAAAGCAAGCAGATGCCTATATTGGGCTGCGGCAATATAAGAAGTTGCTGGAGGAGGAGGATTCCTTTAGTGACAATGGCAATGCATCATTTCATACTGCATGGGAGAAATTATTGATAAACCATGTCTGTATTTTACCAAGAAAAACCACATGGACAAAGTGATTGATGATATATTACCAGATAATGTAGCCCTCTGATCAGATGCTCTCAACATGCTACAGAGGAATAGCTGAGAATACTAATGGTGTTTATGAAATGGTAGATTAAGGCCTTTGGGATGTCTAGTTGCTGATGTTGCCATAAAGGAAAAGAAAATTTGAAGTTGCACAAACAGAATTACAGTAGGAACATGGAATATAAAAAGCATGAACACGAGGAAGCTCAGCACAGTGAAAGATGAGATAAATCAACTATATGTTGACATCTTAGGCATCATTCAATTGAAATGGACTGGCATTTCACTCAGAAGAACATACTGTTTACTAGTGGTGTCATGAAAAACAAAGAATGAATGCTGCTGTTTTCATAACCAGGAAGGATATTTAGCAAAGACAGTACTTGGGTGCAGTTCAATCAGTCAGATTCAATCAATCAAGCAGTCAAATAATATCAAGTAGACTTTGTAGACAACCTTTAATGTGAGATTATCCAAGTTTATTTTTCAACCATTGATTCAGAAGAAGAGAAGATTGATGAGATTTATGGTCCAGTTCAATCGAAATCCATAGAAATGCAAGCAAGGAGTCTTGCTTGTGGATGGAGAATGGCATGCTGATGTTGAAATCTTTGGAGTAAAAGTTACAAAATGACGAAATCGGTTGCATATAAAGAAAACATTTATAAAATGTTTTATAGATGGCACCTCACACCAGCAAGGATTGCAAAAATGTACTCCAATGCATCGCCAGAATGTTGGAAGTGTAAACACAATACAGGAACATACTACCACATGTGGTGGTCTTGTTCCAAAGCAAAACAATACTGGCAAAGGATAAAGAAATGGATCAAAAAAATAACAAATCAATACATAGAAATGAAACCGGAATTATTTTTGTTAGGGATATTTACGGGAAATCAGGATAAAAAGACAAAATACTTAATTCTACATATCATCATAGCAGCAAGAATAATATTTGCACAGAATTGAAGAATAATAACATACCAACAGAGGACTGTGTGATCAAAAAAAATCTTAGAGTGTGCAGAGATGGATAGGCTTACTAAAGAAATGAATGATGAAGAAGAATCAGAATACTATAAGATATGGGATGACTGGTATAAATGGTTAAACAATAGATCTATAGGCTAGGAACGATGAATTTTAAGATGGTATAGAAGTAAGAAAAGGTGCTAAGTAACAGTAAAAATGAAATATCCTTGTATTAAAATAGTACTATTGTAAAATTGATATATTAGTAAGGAAAGTATTATTGTTCAACATAAAGAGAAAATTGCCCTGCCCCGCCCCCTCCCTGCGCACAATGAGGTGACAAAGGGGACGTGGCGGGCTAGCGCACGCTTAGGCAACCCCTGTGAAAGGGTTGTTTGACCCCCCAAAGGGGTCGCGACCCACAGGTTGAGAACCGCTGATGTAAAGGAATATGGGATAATTGTCAAATAAACAGATTGTAAAAATCTTTTTTAACAAAAAACATTTAATAAATTTTTTTTTAAAAAAAATCTTGCTGTAACAGCAAGGACACAGCTAGGGGGTGTGGAACGGATCACAAACTACTTATGTACAAGTTCTAGGTCAAACTAAAGCAGCAGAAGAAAGCCAACTACTTTCTATAATATGTTCTTGAGCATATACTCACCGTTTTCAAGGAGACCCTCAGGAATCACTTTGAAGTATTGAAGCTCATTGATAGAAAAACAGAATGAGATTAAAGAATGTGGAATGAAATCAACAATGCTGCCAACGATGAATGTGAAAAGATATCTCCCAAGATCAGGAAACTGAAGAAAGCAAGCTAGATATCTAAATTGCTAAGAAGAAAAGAGAAGCCAAATCCAAGAAAGATGAAGTCCTAAGGAAGAAACCTAATAAAGAATTTTAGAGAGATTTTTAAAAAGACAAGAGGAAATATACAATGATATCTGTAAAGACATCAAAGATGGAAACAGGCAGGGAAAAATGAAGACAGTCTTCCAAAAGATTCCAAGCTCAGAAGGAGGTACCAACCCATAAATACTACAAAATACTAATGGACAAACAGTAACTGCTTTTAAAAAGAGCAAACAAAGATGAAAGGAGTATACTGAAATTCTCTATAGTAGAGGTGTCAACCTTAGATGCCTTAAAATATATCCTCTATTTACAAACACTTCTAGTATTAAAAGATGAAATTTGATTACTTGTTCAATCATTAACAAGTCTAAATCCTAGAGGGATTGTTGGAATATCTACAGCAATATGGCAAGCATTAGAAAAAGAACCTGTATAGATTCTAACCAAATTCTGACTGCAAATGTGAAGTGCTAGCCAAATGTGCTAGCCAAATGTGATACAATGGACAACAGACTGGAAGTGATCAGCCTATATATCAATATCAAAGACAGGAGACTTACCAGCGTGCAAATTTTTATACAATATCCTTAATTTCACGTGGTAAGAAAATAATGTTTAGGATCATTCATTGCACATTAGAGACATACATGAAAAGGGAGAAGCCAGATTTTCAAGCTAGTTTTAGACAAAGCCAAGAAACAAATTATTGCTGATGTATGCTGGATAACTGAGAAAGACAAAAAGAAGTCAATATGTGCTTCATTAATTATAAAGAGGCCTTCAACTGTGTCAATCATGACAAGTTGTGGAATATCCTTAGGAAAACGGAAATACCAGAACATCTCATTGTCCTCATGCAAAATCTGTACATTGGACAGGAAACCACAGTCCAGATGAAATATGATGAAACTGACTGGCTCCTGCTGGGCAAAGTAGTTAGGTTGTACACCTTCCCCTTATTTATTCAACTTATATACTGAATATACAGTATATTGAGGGAAGCTGGATTGGAAGAAGATGAACCTGGCTTTAAAACTGGAGAAAGAAACATCAATAACCTACGTTATGGTAATAATGTTATTTCGAGAGCTGAAAACGCAAATGATCTTCTAGCTCTAGAAAGTCAAGGAGCACAGTGGAAAAAAAATGGGACTAAGATTAAATCTAACAAAGGCCAAACTAATGACAACACCAGCCTTAGAACTGTCAATAAAGGCACAAAGTGGAGGATGGATTCTGCATTTTAGTATTGATTGTCAACAGTAAAGCCAAAATTGGACTTTGAAGAAACAGGATAGAAAGAGTATTGATGCCTTTGTACTTTAGTGTTGGAGAAGACTCCTGAGGATGCCATAGAGATTCAGGAAAACAAACAAATGGATCATCAGACAAATCAATCCAGAGTTCTCATTCAAGGCATTAAATGACCTGGCTCAAACTATCATATTTTGGACACATTATGCAAAGACTTAGTTCTCTTGAAAAATCTATAATGCTGGGAAAGGTGAAAAGATAGAAAAGAAGGCAATCAGCAGCAAGATGGATTGACTTACTTATAGTGGCAATACAGTAGGTGCATGGCTGGAAGATATAGTTAGGGTAAGATTATCCTCAGGAAAATGTGTCTGTGTGGCTGCTAAGTGTTGACCCCAATACAATAATCAATTATCAATTCATGATGCAGCTGCTTTATTATTTATTTATATATTATTTATATATTTATTTTTTAAATTGACTGCTTTGATCAAAGGAAAAAAAACATAAGTCCTTTTGTTTCTACTTGGAAACCGTTTCTGGACTTTGTGCTTCATGTGGGAAAAAATGATTTTGATTTCGGGTTTTAATGATTCGATAGATTTGTTGTTATAGAAATGGCTAGTTTATACTATTATACTATACTATTATGGAAAAGTAAAAAGTTGAGGTTTGATGTTACTGTCTTATTCTACTGCACCAGAGGGAGTTGGAAGTCAGCCTTCCATCCTTCTGAGGTCGGTAAAATGAGAACCCAAATTGTTGGGGGCAATATGCTGACTCTGCAAACCGCTTAGAGAGGGCTGTAAAGCACTGTGAAGCGGTATATAAGTCTAAGTGCTATTGCTAGTGCTCTCTTCAGCATCTTGTGACAAAATTAGTGGACCAGAGGAATGCTGTAGATATAATTTACGTGGACTTCAGTAAGGCATTCGATAAATTAGACCATAACCTACTACTAGATAAAGTAGAAAGATGATATGTA
>QLTV01003690.1:1703664-1714885 GCA_003457575.1 Thermophis baileyi | reverse complement strand
GAGAGGGGGGGGAAACAAGTATACAGTTTAGGAAAAAGGCACAGACAGAGGTGGTAAATTAAATAGTGGGTGGGCCATGCATGGAGTAAAATAAGTGTGGGATTGTTACTTAAGGCCTGCCACCAGATGATTTTGCTCCAGTCCAGATGAAAATCAGAATAAACACATAGGGAAGACTTCACTAGAAAGGGCTTTCTTTTGCTCCAGGAAAAAATCAGAATAAAGAACTAGAAAAGCCTTCACAGGAAGATGCTTTTTTGTTCTGCTGTGGAAGAAAAATAGAAGACACAGAGAAATCTTCACTGGAAGAGGCTCTCTGCTTTTGCTCCAGAGGCAGTTTCTCAATGGGTAGGTTCCTTCAGGCAAGGTGGTTTGCAGCTTGCAACATTTTAACGAGGTGATAATTGCTCTTGGCTGAATGCCTAGACATCTCATTAAAGCTAGTATTCCTTGCCCTGGTTTGGGGGGGGGGGAAAAAGTGGAAAAAAATTTCAGTTTATTATTCTATCTCATTTGCTGTTTCTTAGATCAGCTGAGGCAATCTGCTCTGCCACATGAATCAGATGAGCTAATAGACAACAGAATATAGGAGATGTGAGGGGAGGGGGAGGGCAGGTGGGCGGGGCCAATCAAAATTTTCCCTACTGGTTCTCCGAACCAATCAAAATTTTCCCTACCCGGATGCCAGAACCAGTCCGAACCAGTAGCATTTCACCCCTGAAGGAAACCAAACAAGAACAAAACTGGAACTGTTTGCTAATGTTTTCTCCATGCATTTTATTTCTGCACATATCTGATTACTAAATCTGAGTCATTTCTATTTGGATAGCAGCCCCATGGGCTACATCTCATTTACACATGTGTGTCTTTGTGTTTCCTTCATATTCCTGCCATTGAACTTCATCTAATCTTTCAGTTTCTTAGAATATATCCTATTCTATAAACTTTTTGCCTGTTTGAATTGTTTACATTTCTCTTTAGTCTGTAGGGGATAAACACAACTGGGTTCATTGAGTTCCCTACCCAATGTCCATGTGATATATTGGGAATACATCTTAGGGTATTCCCAGTTGTCTAGGAATCCTGGATTTGTAATCTCATTATTTTGAACAAAAAAATCTGTTTGGGAAGGCTAAGGCTGCTAATAAAGTAAGACTACTGTTTGAAGAATATTATTAAGTAATTGATATTTAGGACTTTTTAAAAGTTTCAGTGACCTAAACAATTATTTTTCTCATTTTGTCTTATAATAAGATTATCCATACATAAAATACATGCACAAAAACACTAGAGACACTTTGGTGTAGTGGTTAAGCACCAGCAGTGGTGGGTTGCTGCCGGTTCGGACCAGTTGTTTAGAACCGGTAGCTCTGACTCCAAGCCGAGATAGAACCAGTTCTCTGCATCCGTGAAAGTGGGCCCGCCCGCCTGCCCCTGGGTTATACTGACCTTTATCTTTGCTTCCGAAGCCCAGCTGATCAGGGGCGGCAGATTTAATTGCTGCTCTGCAGCTGTTTTCCGTGCTCCTTGCCTAGTTTGCAACGCGGAAGTGCTTTTTTTTTTTTAAGTACTGAGCATGCGCAGAGGAACATTTCCGGGAAGGGACGCGCGTGCGCAAAACATGCACTTCCATCACAATGCAAACCGGTGGGGAAGGTAAGTAGAACCCACCCCTTGGGCACCAGGCTATAGATTATAGAAGCAAGGAGTCTGTGAGTTCTAGTCCCACTTTAAGCCAGTTCCTCTCTCTCATGACTAGGAAGAAAACAATGGCAAAACACTTCTGAAAAACTTTGCCAAATAAACAGGGACTTTAAAGGCAGTTGCCATGAGTCCAAATCTGACCTGAAGGCACAAATATTTACTAAAATCAACGGAACTCAAATAAACTATTTTAAGTCCTGCTGTCATAAATGGGTTTCCCCAGGTGTAAATTTGCTGTAGGGTAAATGTCCAAACTTAAATCATACAACACCAGTGTCAAATTCTTCAATAGAGAAAATAATCATCCCAGACCATCTTTTGTGACCTAAATCTCACATTCATTCTGGACAGGGAGAGGAGACAACAGAAGAGCAGAAGGAAGGGTAAAGATTAAAGAAGAAAGTTAAAAATAGTAGCGGCTTAATAGATACATGTAGATTTATCTAAATCAGTAAATTAAGCTCAAAGACTTCATGGTTGCAACAGCTGGCAAACAATGGCAAATGCTGCTGTGCATTTATTTTTACACGATTAATTTTATTGCTATCCCCTTCCAGTGACAAAATGATACTGAAGCTTTTTTTTTAAGGATGGGAGGATAAGCAAAGTTGAACAAATTCATAACTGAAGATGCTTGATATAGTCAGTGAGTCTGGAATTGAGTATAGATTTGTTTTTCATCACAGTTTCTACCCAGAATTGTTCAGGGCCTGAATGTGATTCGTTTTTTTTTCCTTTTATTTTTTGTTTTCACTATGTACAAACTCCACAACAGATAGCAAGTTCAAGCGAGAGTTAGATATTCTCAGCATTTCAGGAAATAAAAGCTGTGAGTTCATTTAAATTTCAAAACAATAAATGTATGAAGCTCAGTAGGTGGTCACTGATGAAATGTGCATTTTCATTCAAGGCCACCTAATCTACTTTTCTCTCTAAAAATACCACTCATTCTAAATCATGTTTGCCATCTCAAGCACAAAAACTCCATATACAGATCACTCCAATGGTGACATGTCTCAACTGCATGTTGTGCACCTTTATCCAAATTTACTGGGAACCACAATACCACAACTGAGAGAGACTTACAAAAGTCAGACATAACTGTAAACTTAACTCCTTGACATAAGACATTCGGTGCTTCTTTTAGCTAAATGACCAGATAATACACCTACAGGTAAGTAAAATTAACATGCTGGTGTTGTCAGGAGCAAAGGATCAAGACCATCAAAAGCTGCAGCATAGAAAATGTATTCAAGCCTGTACATAAGAATCAACTAAAGTTCAACACTAAATTGGCGCCAGATGAGAGTCAATGGAATTCAGTAGGGCTTGGCCTTGGAGTGCTTGTGGAAATGCAACGATTCTAAAGTGATGACGTGTTTAACTCCATCCCCCAGCTGTGCCTGCTCTTCTCCTACAGGTGTAGTTGTGGACACTACAGAGAGTATTTGAACTTTTGAAAGAATGAACAAACCTCAAATCACATTTTTTTTATGTCTCATTCTTTTCTTTTATGGATTACATGAAATCCTTCTTCTAGGAGCCCTTTTGGCTAACAAATGAATTAAAAGTGCTATAAATAAATGAATAAAACTGCCACTTGATTGCTTGGTATAATTGATTTCTTTTTAAGGTAATGAAGCATAAATATATGCTCCCTATAACAAAACTGGGAGAAACAACCAAAAATGGCTAAACAAAAATGTTTAATCATCGTTAATTAAATCTTCCATTAAAAAGTAGACCAAAAGCACTTATAAATTTAGGCAACTATAAAATAAGCCATCAGTTTTGTATTTTGGAAAATAACATTTCCCAATCTAGTGTTTTCTACGTTTATAGTACTTTAACTTACATAATATGAGTCCTGGACTTTTAACGTGAGGCATTGGTGAACTTTGTGTTAACCTTCTGTAAGGGCTTTTCAAGAAGACCAGGATATAGGATACCACATACAAGAAACTGAACCAAATCCTGATTGTTATAAACCATCACCATTTTACTGGACTTTCTTGGGACAGTCAAAGACAACTAGAAATAAAATTAAAGCAGAACTTTGTCTATGTTTCAGTTCTGCTTTACATGTGAAATCTGCTTCTAAATTATTATTCTCAAGTCAACTTAAGTATGAGCACTGTGCAAGTAATTGTGCCCTTATAATGTTTAGAATACACTACAGAAAATCTATACAAAACCAGTCAGAAATTTGGATGGATGAGAAAAATTGTCACCAATCCTGCTGAGAGTAGATTTGGACTTTTCATTCCTAGCAGATCTGGTCATATCCACTTATTTTATGTATTATTTATTTATTTATTTTGTCAAGCATGTATAAGGTAACAGATATAAGTATAAACATGATTATGAGTACAGGAAATGAATACGAATAAATGGGGGACAGTAAGACAGGGACGGTAGGCACATTGGTGCGCTTACGCACGCCCTTTACAGACCTCTTAGGAATGGGGTGAGGTCAACAGTAGACAGTCTAAGATTAAAGTTTTGGGGATTTGGGGATGAAACCACAGAGTCGGGTAGAGCATTCCAGGCATTGACCACTCTGTTGCTGAAGTTGAATTTTCTGCAATCGAGTTTGGAGCAGTTTACCTTAAGTTTGTATCTATTGTGTGCTCGTGTATTGTTGCGGTTAAAGCTGAAGTAGTAATTGACAGGTAGGACATTGTAGCAGATAATTTTGTGTACTACGCTTAGGTCAGACTGAAGGCGGCGTAGTTCTAAGTTGTCTAAGCCCAAAATTTCAAGCCTGGTGGTATAAGGGATTTTGTTGCGAGCAGAGGAGTGGAGGACTTTTCGCGTGAAATATCTCTGGACTCGCTCAATTGTACGAATGTATGATATGCAGTGCGGGTTCCAGACAGATATTTAATAATAATTAAAAACACTTTTTATAAGTTAAAAACACTTAATAATGTCCTACCTTGGGGGCGAAGAGAGAAATCCTTTTCCTAAAAATGAAAGGGATGAAGTTTCATTTCCTAAAAATGAAGTTGGACGAGATGGCCAGATAAATCTTGGCCTTTTCTTTCTTTTTAAATTTAAGAAGACCTATGTGCTCGTAACAGTAGGGGGTCTCAATTTGCTTGTCCTTTGCAGCATTCCTTGAAAGGATCATATAATCGCCATCATATGATCACCTAGTCAGTCCAAGAAGTGTGGCACAGAAATAGAAAGTCTAGGGGAGGAGAATCCATCAGCTATTTTTTTAAATTTTCTTTTCAGCATCCAGCCAGGGTGGATTCTTTATGTTTAATGTTAGATTTATTTGACATTTGGGTCATTTCCCCCCCCCCCCGTTTTTTGTAGACTATTTTTTTTCTTTTTTGTTGTTAGTCTTGAATGTACGTTTTTCTGTTTTTTGTTTTATATCTGACTCTTGTTGATAAAACAAAATAAATATACATTAAAAAAAGAAAGAGAGAGAAAGTCCAATACTGCTGAAACAACGACAGAAGAAATTAAAAAGGGAGGAGTTGCAAAAGCCCAGCCATCTCATATAGCATTTTCTGCCTCTAAACTGATTAGTAAATTTATGTCCCAACTTCTTACTAAAGATCCAGACATCAATCTGTTGGAGTGGAATTCTGTCCTGGAAAGCAGGCAGCAAAGGGGATCAGATTTACATTGATCTGCATATTCTTAGTCAGATGATGTAGAAACAGCTTATAACTATAAGAAGCTCAAGTAGAGAGCCCAAAGCTGCCAATAAAGGCTTCTGTGTGCTATTTCATTTTCTCCATGAATTCACAAATGAATGTCTTTACACAATCTGGTTTTTTGCCCAGAACTGTATTGTCTTTTAGGATGCAGACATTTATAGTCTAGTTCTGCAACAATTCCTTGTTTACAATTGTCTGTAAAACATGAAGCTTTGTAAAGCCTTCCAACAAATTTGTCTGTGGTATAAAATCTATAACCACGCTTGTGAGTTAATGGGCTGTTGTTTTATGCAGAGGGTTATGAATTTGCATCTATGACAAATTCCTGTTTATATCTCTTGGTTTAAAGAGTTTAGGAGTCAAACGTCTCTTCAGAAAAGCTGAGAAAGATTTCAGTTGGAATACCAGCTGGTGGTGGAAGAAGGATGCCTAGGTAACATAAATCCTTTCCCAAGATTGTTTCATAGCTTTGAATTTTTGTTGAGTGTATAACAGTAGGAGAAGATGAGAACTAGTGAGCAGTGGAAGATTTGGGACAGTCTTTTCCATCTTGGAACCATTCAGTTTTGTTGGTGCTATTTATTTCATTCAGTTTAGATTCTGCTTGACTCCAACTGACTCGGGGAGGTTCACAAATGATAAAATAAAAACTATGATTCCCACTACAGGTTAGATGCTCAATTCCTCCTGCAGGTCTTCCTTTAGGACAGCTTTCTTGCCAAATGAGAAGCAATCTGCACAATCTCTGTTTTCTAGATGCAAGCCTATACAAAACCAGGATTTCGCACAGAACTTACTTTGTGCCCTAACATTAGGAATTCTTTTCAAAGACAGCAAAGTCCACATTTTGGACAGAGAGGACCGCTGGTTTGAAAGAGGGGTCAAAATTGAACAACTTCTCTCAACAGAGGGGGAGAGATACGATATCATCTATCTCCAGTTTACAACACGGTCCTTTCAACAGTTCCAAGAAGACTCCACATCCATTTGTACTACTCAGGTGACCCTGATGACACAGATAAACCTCCAGGTGGCCTTAACGACTCACTAAAAGAATGCAAATGACCAGCTGTCTGCAAGAAATATAAATTCTTCCATTCCCCACCATCCAGAAGCTTCTTGGATGAGAAGCGAAACGTCTTCAAAGAAAAACCAGAAAGTCCAGTTGCCTCTTGAAAAAGCACCTTTGGGACTAGGAATTCAGTTTTGCCTTTACTGGATTTAATCTTATTCTTTTATCTCTAATTCATTTCAAAACCAAGGCAACTCTTCAGATATATCCTCAATTCAATTGGATCTGACAAGCATGAAAGTAAAGTTGGATTGATGCATTGCTGGTACAGGTAGTTCTTGACTTGTGACTACAATTGGGGCCAGAATTTCCATTGTTAGGCAAGGTGGTTGTTAAGGGAGTCATGCCTGAGTTTACCTTTTTGCCACAGTTGTTAAGTGAATCATGGCAGTTAAGTGAATCATGGGTTTGTTAAGTGAATCTGGCTTCCTCTGTTGACTTTGCTTGTCTGGTTGGGAAGGTCGCAAATGGTGATCTCATGACACTGTAACCATTATGAATACAGGTGGGTTGCCAAGCACCTGAATTCTGATCACATGATCATGGGGATGCAGCAATGTTCACAAGTGTGAGGACCAGTCAAATCCACTTTTTTAGTGTCACTTCAACTGTCTCTTAATGAACAGTCGTAAGTCAAGGACTTAAAACAAGGAGAGAAGCAACCTAGAACTAAGGAGAAATTTTCTAACAGTGAGAACATTTAACCAGTGGGATGGCTTGCCTTCAGAAGTTGTGGGTGCTCCATCACTGGAGGCTTTTAAAAAGAGACTGGGCAACCATTTGTCTGGAATGGTATAGGGCAGGGGTGGGGAAAGATGGCTCTTTTATGACTTGTGGACTTTATCTCCCAGAATTCCTGAGCTAGCATGATTGGCTCAGGAATTCTGGGAGTTGAAGTCCACAAGTCATAAAAGAGCCATCTTTCCCCACCCTTGGTATAGGGTCTCCTGCTTGAGCCCAACGACTAGAACAGCAGTTCTCAACCTGTGGGTCGCGACCCCTTTGGGGGTCGAACGACCCTTTCACAGGGGTCGCCTAAGCGCGTGCTAGCCCGCCATCTTGGTGACTGGCAACGCGCACGCACGGGGACGGGGTGAGGTGGGGGTCACGGCATTAGGAAGGTTGAGAACCACTGGACTAGAAGATCTCCAAGTCTCTTCCACTCTGTTACTCTGTTATTCTGATTACCTGTATGCTTTCTTTCTCTCCTTCTGGGCAACTTCATTGCAAAATTTTATGTAGGTTTTTAAGAGCATGTTTAATTTTGACATCGCTTGGTAGGACTAGAAAAGATTTCTGGCTGGACAGTAAATATCAGAGATAGTCAATCTAGTATTTTTTAGATACTTGAGACACCTTCTTCCATAATAGCAGTCCCTCTGAGATTGTATGAATAGCTGGAGCTTATATTATTATTGCTGTAAGTTGGTGCAAACATTTGTGCATAAGATTGAGCTCAGGTGAGTAGGGATAGCCTTCTGTATCCCCATCATGATATCCACAGGAAGAATGCAACAGAAGCACTAATGATACATTTTATTTATTCAGTTTTCACATATTTTTTTTTGAACTGCCCATTTCCCTCTGAGATTGTACGAAAAAAATGGAGCTTGTATTATTATATTATATCCCATCACACTGGGATCATCACAGTTTGGAACAGATACCTATGATTTCCATATACGGTATACTGTAAGACAGATCTCTGAGTCTGATCTTGGGGTTAAGAAAGAAACAGGAATGCCTCAAAAGATATGAGTAGATTGATATTTCTGTCAATCTTATCTGGGAAAAGGTCACTTAGTCTTTCAGTCTCATATTCTGGGGAAGAGATTCAAAATGGCTCTGAGAGACCATGTATAGAAGAATCTTAGAACTTCTGGCATTCTAATAAAATCATGCTAGAAGTTCTAAGGTTCTGTAACTTTACCTTCTTGACAATAAACCTAAATAATGACAGTTATTATGAATCTTTCTTTCTGAGTTGGGTTTTCTTGTAAAGGACTTGTCATCTACCTTGCAATCTTTTGGGGGAAACTCTAGAAAAACCCTTTAAAAACGATTCAGACTTTCCAATATTGCTTTAATCACAAAGACTTTAATTTTTCCAATTTCTTCTTTTCACCATCCAAGTAAGTAGTAGAAGAAGCAGATCAGTTAACCCCATCAAAAAGCCACAAACAGCGAAAGGGAAAAGAAAGGGGGTAAAAAAGAAAGAAAGAAAAAGGAAGAGAGCAATCACAAGGCCCCAGGGTTCTCCTGAAAACAAGTTGTTCTGTGAATTAAAAAGTGAACCTTTGTTTGTGATTCTGCTACTTTCCAGATGGTGCACAGTGATGGCATACACCTGTTCGGTGTCAGCCATGACGCCTGGTAGCATATGGCAGTTCACACATACTGCTCAGGCAGAGGGGAAGCCGGGCCTTGTTGGTCACCTGGGCTGTTTTCAAATAGTGTGACAGAAGCTGTGGGAAATTTTGAAGCTGACAGGAAACCGATGCTCCTCTTCCCAGCTGGAAGATGTAGATGCCTTCAAACACCCAACAGCTGTACTTCTGCGTTTCCACCCTTAAAAGAAGCAAAACATACACTGAAAGAAGAACCTCAGGCAAAAAAAGGGCATATTTTCAGGACTTCAGGCTTCATTATACAATATAATTAGAAGGGCAGCCAAATTAGATCTAAACATTGGCATGCCTTTTTAAAAATACAACTCCCAAGTTTCTTAACTTCAAAGCTCAGTGGTTTTGCTTGGGTTTATTTGTATTTATATTTTTTATTTGAAAATGACATTTTAATTCATTAATTACCATAAGTAATCTATGTATCTAGATATATATACTTGCATTTCTTTTTTCTAATTTGGAAAAGGAGTTGGATATGGGTCTATCTATCATCTATCTATCTATCTATCTATCTATCTATCTATCTATCTATCTATCTATCTATCTATCTATCTATCTATCTTCTATTATATATCTTCAAAATAAGGTATAATAAAAGCAAATATAGCCTTCCAATAATACTAGTCAAGCCTATGAGATTTAAAATTCGAAAGGACTAATATTATTAACCCAACATTGCAAGATCTCTATATAGAAATTCTAATTCATGTTAGTGCTAAATTAATAATAGTTATGGTAAAATTCAGTAGACAATAGAGAATGAAAGAAGAAAATAATTAAAATTAAGCAACAGTAGCACATGTATGCAAGGTACAAGAAAGGTCCTCATTGGATCTATTGACTATTCCTAGCAATCAGTTCCTAGTTGGATTTTACATGTTGCCACACAAATCGTGTTGATTTTAAATGTTATGGAGGGATTGTAGTCTGAGACCTGGCAACTTTAAAAAGTTTTGAGGAAATAAGAGCATTTCAAATGTCTTTAAGAAAGGAACACTGAAGGAGAAAGCTTTCAACTTGCCCAGATTCACAAGGGCATACTTCTTCCAAACACTTTGTTCAGTAAATTAAAAGCCCTTCTGTTCTTTTGGGACTTCTAGTTGTGTAAAATACACTGCAGGTGATACTATATGACTGCAACTGTCAGCAAAAAGAAGATTTGGTGCCCTATATAAATCAGGCTGCCACTCTTCTCCAGTGTATGCAGTTTAAGAGCAGAACTAGGCTGTTGAGCTCCCGGGGAGAAATCCTAAAGATACTGAATTTACCATCAGTGACCACTTCTATACAGATTGGGATTCATCTCTAAGGTTCCAAGTGAAAAAAATAATAATCACCAATAACTGAATATAGATATATTTCAGCTACCACATTCACTCTCCCTTCCCCTCATATCATGGGAGATCTGGAATGCAGTTCTTAGAAATTGAGATGGGATGCAATCCAAAAAAGCAGAATTAGGGAAAGAACCCAACCCAACTGAGTAGTTTGCTTTAACTAATTTGAGCACACTGGAATTAAATTGGACAGGGAAATTCACTTTAGGTAGAGAGTGCCTATCCCTGCACCAGGAGTGCTAAGAATCATCTTGTCTGATTTCTAAAGGAAGAGGTTTTTTTTCTTTCTTCCTTTCATTTTCACATTTCAACCCAACTTCCATGGTTCTCTTGGACTGCTACCCTTAATTTTTAGCACTGACCAGTGTTATGTCTGCTCTGCTTCTACATCCTCTTGAGTTTTGGGATTCTGGCTGAAGACAACCTTGCATTCCTTTATTTCTGCCTTCTGCTCTCTTCCTGGATCTGGCTTGTTTATTTGTTTAATTTGTTTGCCAGCCATCTCGCTGCAAGGCCATTTTACAGCCCAGCTGAGATTGACTGATTGATCGATTTAATAAATACGTGTACAGGATACCCATCTTGGATACATGACTCTGGGTAGCTAACAATAAGCCACATTTTTAGTGTTTTGCGAAAGGCCAGCAAGGTAAGGACAAATGGTAAACAGCAATGGCTCATGCCCAATATTTCCTAGTCGTACCACAAATAATTACAACAATCTAACACAAATTGATTTTACAGAAGATAACGTTGAAAAGGCATTACACAACCTAAAACCATCTCTATCTATTGGACCTGATGGACTATGTGCATATTTCTTAAAAAAGCTCTCCACAGCCTTAGCTGAACCTCTTAGCATAATCTTCGATAAATCTTTCAGGACTAGCTCCTTACCCAACTTATGGTCACTAGCCACAGTCATCCCTATCTTCAAAAAAGGAGATCCCAGCAACGTCGAAAATTACAGACCAATCTCATTATGTTGCATCACCTGCAAAGTCATGGAATCAATCATAAACCAAT
>QLTV01003690.1:1684096-1695133 GCA_003457575.1 Thermophis baileyi | reverse complement strand
TACCTATATCACTGGAATGCCCATGTGGTTCCCAACCAAATACTAACTAAGGTTGATTTTGCTTAGCTTCTGAGATTAGCCAAGATCAAGCTACTTGATGTCCCTGTAGGTTTCTCTATGTATCCACAAGAAAATGTGTAAGACAGCTATTGCTAAAATGGAGTTTAGAAACACAGAGCAAATATCAGACACAATAAAGAATGAAGTGGATGAAATCTGCAAATATCTGCAGGATGCATAAAGCCTCTCTTGCAGCCATTGAAGGCTCATATCACCTCAATGAAAAATGACACTTCTCCCAAAAGAACAAGTGAGTAGAAAAAATATATATAAACACAGATGAAAATCAGTGGAATGCACAGCCTCCCCTCTTTGGGAATCTAAAGTTGCCGATTTCAGCTATAATATCCTAGATTTCCTCTCCATCTCCCTCTCCCCCAACAAATGTTTCCGTGCATCACACATGGGTGTCTTAAAATAAAATAAAATAAAATAATAAAAAAATAAAATAAAATAAAATAAAATAAAATAAAATAATAAAATAAAATAAAATAAAATAAAATAAAATAATAAAATATAATAAAATAATAAAATAAAATAAAATAATAATAAAATAAAATAGATAGTCTGGATAGACTAGTCTTGAGAGTTACAGTTTACTTCTAGAGCAAGTCAGAAGAACACTAATACAGAAATGATTTCTTCTAGTTTAGTTCAAGGGCCTATTTTATCTTTCCTAAGTCGAAGTTCCATCCAGACATTTTGACCTTTAACTTCCATCTTCTCATGTCTGATGGGGATGAGAATTATAGATCAAAACTCAAAACTGAACCAAAACCTGGAGACCCAACTTGGAGATGGGCTGGTGTAGATAATTTAGCCCCCTGTTTTCCACAGAGACCATTAAACTGTGATTTCCTGAACTTTGGATCAAAAGATGTTCAGTTCAGTTCTTAGTCAGCAATTGGCCTTAAAGAAACGGTGCTTTCTCATCCATTTCACTATGAAACACTGATCTGGTTTGTAGGAAAGATTGTTTTCTTTTCTTTTTTTGCAAAGCACTTGGAAGGACTATATATTATAAGCCAATTTTGTAATGGGAAATTATAACTCAAAGATTTACAAGACAAAAGTGGATAAAACTAAGACATTTACCTAACCAGGGATGTCAAACTCAAGGCCTGCGGGCTGGATCCGGCCCGCAGGGTGCTTAGATCTGGTGTCACGGGGCCATCTTGGAAACAGCGAAGGACTGGCCCTCAGTGCCTCTGCCAGCAAAAACAGAGCTCAGGAGGGCCGAGTGTGCAGGAGGCCGTTGCAGCCAAAAATGGAGCTCAGGGGCCCGTTTTCGTTGGCAGAGCAGTCGGGCCACCACAGATACCCCCGACACAAGTGACGTCAAGCTGGCCATGCCCACCCTGGCCACGCCCCCCCCAAACACAAACACAACCGTGATGCGGCCCTCAATGAAATTGAGTTTAACACCCCTGACCTAGACCAACTGATTTGCTTCAGAATGAGCTTGGATTTTACCACCAAAAAGGTACTGAAGATATCTTTCTTCAAAATCTGTGCCTAGCCCATCGTAATTATTCATATGGTATCTATTATGGTGCACTGCCACCTAAGTCAGCTACTTCATAGCCTCATGCCAGCACTATCCCTGATTTGATGAAATGTGAGTTAGCTCCAAAAAATTTACGGTCAGATCAATACCTTTCCCTGAGAAGATGAAGCATGATTATCAGCAAGTGCTTTAAATTTAAAAGATGCACATATCCAAAAAAAAAAAAATCTTGATATTTTGAAACTTTAGAAATGTCCAAATAAATTGTTTGAATGTACAGAGACAAAAAGCCTGGAAAAGAAACCATCCATTTTGCTTTTTTTTAAACAACAACACTTTCAATTAGCTCTAGGATGAATTGATTTAAATCAAGATAATTCAAATCAATAATTTAAATCAGGATTTAAATGACCATGGGGAAAGCACTTTAAATCTTTGATTTGTTGAAGAAGCCCCAGTTGCATAAGTTCACATATCATACCAACCCAATAAAATTGGGGAGCAAAATGGCTAGGTAGTAAAATAGATGAGGTAATAAACAGAGCGCTCAGGATTCATTTGTGGCATAGAAGGAAATTTGGCTGTGGGAAGAAAAAAATGAGAGAGAAGGAGAAAGAGAGTTATCTAAAATTTCTACTTTCTCCATTCTGCTGACGGGGAGTCTTCAGGACTGAGCAGAAACACTGTAAAATAAATATCTTCTGGATCAAATCCTCACTCGATACTATATTTTCATAAAAGAAAGATCATTCCCCCCCTTTGATAATTTTCCTTTAAACCGAGAGGGTCATCTTGAGTTTGCTGAGAATATAGCAATAGAATCCAATGAGGTTTTTTTTCTTTTCTGTTTTATCTTCCTGGGCAGGGGGTTGTCTTATATTCAGAGTCATCTTCCTTTAGGGTAAATGTAGTGCAAGCTATATATCTTTTTGTTGTAAGTGTTCTGTGATGTACCCCAGGAAACAATGCTATTCACTGGGAAAGATCCCAAAGCTAAACCGTCTGTCGGCTGAATGAAAACATTCTTCTTTGTAAGAGAAAATGGATTGAGAAAAAAAAAAGGTTAGCATCACCACCTCAGGTAGACTAAGTTTTTCTCTGCTTCCTCTTCCCCAAAGCTTTCAAAGGAGGTTAAAAGTGGTTAACTCGTAAAGCAAGCATACTCCAGTAGGTACAAAACCAGGTTCTTTGATAAGAACAATAATCCTACTCAGGCTTATGTTTTTGCTAGACAATTAGTGATGTGTTTGCAAATTTGCAAGCAGTGGCTTTCTGCATGCAAAAAAGGCATTAGCTATCACACCCCACTTTACAAATCTGATTATGATGATCTTCTTTTTAAGATACGCTCTTATCTTTGATATTTCTCTTATAAATAGGATTCCCAAGGTTAATGATTTTTTACTTATTGTAACAGTTTCTAAAACACATTTTTTTTTTGCCCTTCACTGTCCTGAACCACGTGCACAGAATTGCTAAATGAACAGTATTAGTTCTGAGTAATGAAATTACAGATAATTATAAATTGTATATAAAATGATAACATTGCTAATTTTTACCAGTTTGAGAAAAAATGATAAAAAACAAAACAAAGAAGAGTGATGATTTCTTTTAAAGTAAATATACTCATTTTTTAAAAAAAATGGGAAAAACTGGCATATTTATTCCTTATAGATCCGCTATCACTTGAAAATTATTGCAAATGTTCAGCATCCTTCCAAGTTTGCCAATTCAGAGGGCAAGATTTTATCCCTCTAAAGTTGAGCCAATAAAATAGAGGAGTACTCCACTCCTCTACTCACAATAGAATCCCTTATGCCACCAGGTTTGAAATTTTGGGTTTGGACAATCTGGAACTATGCTGCCTGTGGTCTGATCTAACCATAGTACACAAAATTATCTGCTACAACAACGTCTTACCTGTCAACGGCTTCTTCAGCTTCAACCTCAATAATACACGGGCAAATAATTGATACAAACTCAAGGTAAACCGCTCCAAACTCGATTGCAGAAAATACGACTTCAGCAACAGAGTGGTCAGTGCCTGGAATGCTTTACCTGACTCCGTTGTTACATCCTCAAACCCTCACAGCTTCAACCTCAAACTGTCTACCATGGACCTCACCCCATTCCTAAGAGGTCTGTAAAGGGGGCGTGCATAAGCACACCAGCATGCCTACCGTCCCTGTCCTACTGTCCCCATTTATTTGTATTCATTTCCTTTGTTCATGTCCATGTTTATATTCATACCTGCTATCTTGTACATGTTTGACGAACTAATAAATAAAATAAATAAATAAATAAATAAATTCTCAGCCCAATAGATCTATGATCCCTCGGATCCCTTTCTTGAGGTCCTAGGACTGCAAATGTAAAGTGAGCTTGTTCATGTCTTTGCGATTTGTGTTCGTCTTCAACACAAATAGTACAAACTCATTTGTCATCATTCATTCATCAGATGCCCTCATTAGATATAAAAGCAGAACAGGCTGACAGAACAAAAATATTTGAAATTTTAAACAGCAGCTATAAAGCAACGTAATTCCAGAAGGCAGCATTTGCATTGATTCTGAACAGCCTACTGAACATAACCCAAGGGAGCTTACAAAAACCAAGGGAATTCTCTAGGATGCTGTGCCGGATAAGAACGTTTAACTGGTCTATTAGGAAATCTGTTTTGGTTAAGTGGAGCCCTGGGGAGGACTAGTTTCTTACTGTTTTAGTTAGGGGGCTGTATGTATACAATACACACACACCTGGAGTGTTTGTTCTGAATATTAAAAAACTGATCTTGCCTTGTGTAGCTTCAGGAGCTTCTTCAAATACCTGTTGACATCTATGTGAGGAACACAGCAATATGATTTCCTAGTGAAGGCCAATCGTATTCAGGAATCCCTTGGATTTCTCTGTGACTTTCTTGAGTGTGAGACAGCTTTATGTTCTTACTTACTGGATCTGCCCATCCAGACACTGCTGCTTTTTTAGAACTACATTATATCAATGGAAGCTTTACCATTTTTCCCTAAGTGAAGTCATCCAACCTCCAATGAAGGCAAATCTTCAATGAAAGAACAGCCAATAAGAAAATAAATAAATCCACAATCATTTATTTATAACATGCAATTACTGCTTTGCCAAAATCCAAGGCATCTGTGAATTTTACTCCAAAATGCAGACAAATTTGACTTTAACTCCTGGATAATTTGTTTCCAAAAATGGAGGGCCAACAGATTATTGAGTTTGAAAGAGATATGGTGCCTTTTTGCAAATATTCTTACCCTCCATTTAGGCTGTATCCTAGTACATGTAAAACATCAACTCTAATTTTTTGTCTCTTCATTTTTTATGTTTCTTAAAGTTATTTTGTCAGATGATGAGTCAGTGGGAGATCCAAAGTGAGCATGCTGCTTTGTAAACCTGGAGCTGGCTTATGAAAATATGGTCTAATAGCCAATATGGCTGGTTTTGCTTTTCAACACAGATATGTGATATGAACACAAAAATAGTACCTATGCACAAAACCCACTTACTAATCAATTCACTGAGCTTTTAAGCATATGCACGAACAATTAGAAGCCTGGGGAAGTGTAGAGTTCTCATCTGTGATTAACATTACAGAAGACATCAAGTTCTGTATGTCAAGCCACTCCTTTACTGGTAATGCAGAACATCATAAGGGACTGTTTTTAATTTGCATGTCATAGAAGAACTCACTGAAATAAAATGGCTATTAAAAGTATTCAACCAATAATATTTATTTCTACCTCTACATGGCATACGTTGTTTTGGTTTGGTGTTTTTTTTTAAAAATCACTGAGCAACTTAGCTATGTAGGGACCATAATGTATTCAAGGCTACCCAATGAATAACACAACTGAGCATGGATGATACCCAGATGTTCTTCACCAGATCTAACAATCTAATCACAATTCCATATTGTTTTACCATCTTATACTTATCAAGAATACTAAGCAGAATCAAGTTGTTTATATTTAAAAGAGTAAGACTTAAATGTTACTTTGAAGTCCCAGAAAAATCAAGAAAATATCCATACATAATGAATGAAACATGGTGCGCACATACAATGGAATGACTGCAATCCAATCAAGACCATGATGCATTTTTGTACCTTTGTGTTCATTTTCTATTTCCCCCTCACTCTGAGCTTTGACTAAAACCCTCAAAGGAACCACGTATTACTGTCTCTGAAACATGACCCAGAAAATATTGTCTTCAGATTCTAGGAACTGTATTTACATATTAAGGGTTGAGATTTGTTTCCACATCAAGGAAAATATTTGTTTAATGAATTATTCTTTAGTGAACAAAATGAACTGAATATATGAGGATGTGGATGAACATATGCATATATACACAAAAACATATATGCCTCTGCTTGCCCTACCTCACATGTAGAGATAGCTCACTCTATGCTTACTAAGATCCATATATACAAACTTCTGGCATAATTGGTTCATTGTTCCTAATAGATGTTTCATCAATCTCTGAAGAAAGAACTTACATGAAGGGATTTGCCAACAGTCCTTTGCCATAGTCAGTGCATTTTTTGAGTATTATTGGGTTGCTTGACTTTTTCATGGGTCATGGACAGAGGTGGTATTCAGCCAGTTCGGACCGGTTCGCCCGAACCAGTAGCGGAAATTTTAACTGGTTAGCCGAACCGGCAAATACCACCTCCAGCTGGCCACATCCCCGCCCGCCCAGTCGCCCGGTCGCCGCTGTCCCCCACTCACTGCTCGCCCCACCCGCCCGCTTGCCGCTCACCCCACCTGCCCGCTCACCCCGCCTGCCCGCCCGCTCGCCCCGCCCACCTGCTCGCCCTACCCACGGGGTATATATTTTGCCTTCGCCATGTGGCCTAGCTAATCACCTCACCTCGCCTCTGCACCTCGCCCGCTCTGCTCACCTTCTCATGCTGCCCGCTCACCATTCGCCTCGCTCACCTTCGCCCGTGCCTTGGTGGGGATCCCCGGTGAGCCTCCAGCCACCAGTAGTTTTTGGCTGCCTTCTGAGCAGCTCTGCTGCGACACCGTCCCTCCAGCACAGCAGGCCATTCTCCTGGCTGGGTCTGGCCACAAGCAGCACCGGCAGGCAATGGGGTGCATGTGCATGGCCGGTGCGAAGAACAGGGCGGCGATGGCAGCGACGGGACTTCTTCAGGCCTCATTTTTGGCCTGTAGTTTTCGGTAGTTTTTGGCACAAGAACCTGCAGCCACCGCCTCTTTTTCGGCGTGAGAAGCCTCCAGCCGCCACTGCCAGCTCAGTTCTGGCAGGCTTCTTGCACCGAAAACTACCGAAAACTACAAGCCAAAAAAGAGGCCTGAAGTCCCGTCGCCGCTGTCACCGCCCTGTTCTTTGCACCAGCTGCACACATGCACCCCATTGCTTGCTGGTGCGCATGCACGGCCGCACCCCATTGCCAGACCCGGCCAGGAGAACGGCCTGCTGCGCCAGAGGGATGGCGTTGCAGCGGAGCTGCTCGGAAGGCAGCTGGACTGTGGTGTCCCTTTAAGGTACTTTGACATGGGGGGAGGGGGGACCATAAAGGGACAGGCCGCAGGAGCTGCCTTTTCTGCTTGTTCTGTGGGCGTGGCTTGGTAGGCATGGCTTGGTAGGGTGACATCGAGTTGGCCACACCCACTCAACCTTGCTGTGAGTGACGTCCAGTTGGCCACGCCCATTCAGTCACATGACACCCGCCAAGCCACGCCTGCCAAGCCACACCCACAGAACCAGTAGTAAAAAAAATTGAATCCTACCACTGGACTCATGGACTAGGTTAGGAGGGTCTATCCCCAGCATCTAATGGAGCTTTTCGGGTTTCTGAGGGCATTCGAGGAATTTGCAAGCAGACTTAGCAGTCAGCTCTAAGCAGTCACCTCACTGATCATTAGAATATGGAAACAATGGACTCACTGGATAATTTTACCCCTGAGTGGCTTCTCCTCCATTGCGATCCCAGTGGTTGTAATAGGATGTGAGAATAACCTTGAGGAACAGGAGGAAGAGCTGCAGCCAAGATAATGGTAAAATAAGATGAAGCGGAATCCAAAACAGGATTGGAATTTGAGAAAACATCTTAGACTTAACCCTACCTAGTTTTCTTTAGAATAAAAGCAGGAGGGGAGGGGCACATTCAGAGTTGCAAGATTCTGTTTTTATAACCGTATAATAAAGTTTTAGCATTCATAACTTTGATGTTCAAGTCTGGTCTACCTTAAAGAGATTTTGGGATATGGGCCAATAAATTGTGGGAGATTAAACAAGTGAAGAAAACCTAGCATGACAGTGGAGGAAAACAAAGAAAGAATGTAATCAATCAAAAATGCATGCTAATGTTTGAGAGTTATTTATTTATTTACAATTAAATGTATATGCTACCCATCTCACTATCAAGCAACTCAAATCTATGTCAATGGGTGCAGTAAAGCACCCTCGCTTTTCTACTCATACCATAATCACTCCACACATAGAATACCATAATGACCTCTGCATGGACTACCCATAAATGTAACTAGGAAGTTTCCTTTGATCCAGAATGCTGAGATAGCAGATATACAGTAGCTATGTTACAGAATACTATAATCAGTCATTGATTGCCAATTGCTTTCAGATCCAGTTGAAGGTTCTGAAGATTATCTTTAAAGCCTTACATGTCTTGGTGCCCATATATCTCTAGGACTATCTCTCCTACCTTGATTCCATTTGCCTTGTGCATTCCCTGGGAGATGCCAGGCTGAGAGTTCCTACTAAATAAGCATCAACATGCTTTCTGAGTGGCTTCCTCCACTCTCTGGGACATCCCACCAATGAGATAGCAATTCCTTCCAACTTCTTAGCCTTTAAAAAGGCATTGGAGTGCTGGACCACCTGGTGATAATAAGGGCTGCCTGAGTTAATTCTGATATACTTGTGGATTTACTCATATTGTTTGCTTTCACAGTAAACTGCCATGAGACTACAGAAATAAGTGGTATATTAAAAACTGTATGTATCAAATAAACAAACAGATGGATCATAACTTTTGATATTTTGAGTCCGAGCAGCAAGTGATGGAGAAGTTGCAATATATTATAGTTGCTCACATATGGTGGTTTGCCTTTAGCACCCAGGTTGAAATCTGAGATCCTGATTTATCTGAAAGACTGCCCGATTCGGAAATGTTGATGGGTGGATGGAAGCTGTATTATGATGGAGAAAGTTTACACACTGGGGATCATTCAATCAGTCTCTCTAACCAATAAAGAGGTTATTAATTTCAAGCTTTTGGGACATCAAATATCTCAGAGCTGTAGTTACTGTGGAATCTATACCGGATGGTGATAATAGCAGCTATAATTGTTTGGATGATTGCCATTCTTCATTTGGATACTAAGAGAGTTTTTTGAGGATACATACAGCATATGACCTCTTGGCTTCTTATAAAGTACAGATGATACTATTACGAAACCTCACAAGGTATATTAAAAGAGGGGGTAAATCAGATGTTCTTTGAATTGGGTAGTCCTACCTCAGCCAGCTTCTCCTATGCTATTCCAAGATAAGATATAGGAGATGGGACCAGGCTGAGCCTGAGGGAGAGGTCAAGCACATCATTAGTCTCGAGTCCCTTCATGCCCACAAGAGATCTAAGTCCAGCCCACTTGAATTCCATTGACTCTTATCTCCCACCAATTTTCTTCGACTGTTAGTAGCTCAGTTTCTGGCAGAGAGCTTAAGCTTGCAATAAACCTTTATTTGAACTGCCTAGATTTCCTGATTTCCAGTGCTTGACACAAGATGAACATTTTTACTTATCACGTCTGGTTTTATGCATGCTGGTTCAACATATTTAAGTCTAGCTGTGCCCAAGCATAGCCTGTCGAAGGGGGGCTATGCAATACCTTTCCTAAAGCAATTCTAGGCAAATGGGCAACCGTAGAATTACATAAACACATAAACAATATATGTGTATGCAGGGACGGAGTCCATACCCACTGCTCAGTTACAGATACTGATTGTATGTATTAGTTATTAAAATATTTACATATAGTTCCCACACCATAGATCTCTGGCTGAATACAATCATTACACATTTTCATCAACAGCTATTGAAAACACAACATCAATACACTGCATCAGCCCAAAGGCGCTTAGTAAGTCTCAAACACTTACTGAAAGTCATGAGAAATGTGACAGCCAGGATGTTGGTGGATGAAAGCTGTTATTGTAGGTGACACTATTCTCTACTTCTTATCCTGGTTAATAACCAAAATGGCAGTTATTATCTCCAATGCCCTATATGGCTTCCCTCCAGGATAGGGAACATCCCCTAAAGATGGAATCTACTGGCCCATATGGTGATACAGGGAGGGGTCCCTGTAAGGCCCTTTAGGTAGGAGGGGGGCGCCTTTGAGTCAGTGTGGCTCCTGGCAACTGCCTAGGCAAGTCCTTGCCATTTTCTTGACATGTTTCAGAAGTGATTTGCCACTGCCTGCTCCCTAAGCCTGAGAAAGAATGATTGCCTCAAGGTCATCCAACTGGCTTTGTGCCTAAGGTGGAACTATAACTCATAGTCTCCTGGTTCCTAACCTGGTACCTTTACTACTACACCAAACTCTCTCTCCCTTAGGGTCCTACTCCCACAAAAAATCAAAGTGGAATGGACACAAAAGCAACCCTCCTCTTTATTAGCCCTCTCACTCTTCAGAGATGTACCCTAACCTTCGTCTTCCCAGTACATCACCATTACAGTATTTTGTCTGACTAAGAGTTCCATAAGGAGGTTATCTAGGCAGCAGGTGGAAATGATAATATTCTTTCTGGGCTATATTCTTTCAGACTGTGAAGTGGTTTCACAAACATTGTATATAAATGACTCTACGATTCAACTTCATCTTCTAAAAAAGGAAGCTTTATGTTACTTGCATATGTACCACGGGTGGGTTCCAACTTACCTCGCTGCCGGTTCGCTCCCTCCCATGCTGCGTGGGTGCCCCTTGTGGGCACGCGCGTGCTTTGCGTGCACGTGCATGCGCAGTAATGAAAAATCCGGGGGGAAAAAGCCAAAAACAAGATGGCGACCGCATGCACAGTGCCGGAACTTGGCTTCTGCGCATGCTCAGAAGGAAAAAAAAAATAAAAAAATTCAAAAAAAAAATTTCAAAAAAATTTCAAAAAAAATTCAAAAAAAATTCAAAAAAAAAGATGGCGGGCCTATGGACCGGCACCGACCAAACCGGATTGGTAACATCATCGTGACGTCACCAGCGGGTCGCTACCGGTTCGGGTGAACTGGTCCTAACCGGGAGGAACCCACCCCTGATATGTACAATGATTCACTCACTAGCCTATGATCTTATTTTAATAATAATAATAATAATAATAATAATAATAATAATAGTAGAAGAAGAAGAAGAAGAAGAAGAAGAAGAAGAAGAAGAAGAAGAAGAAGAAGAAGAAGAAGAAGA
>QLTV01003690.1:1668745-1684017 GCA_003457575.1 Thermophis baileyi | reverse complement strand
ATTAACACACTAAAAGAACAAAATATTATAATAATAATAATAATAATAATAATAATAATAATAATAATAGAAGAAGAAGAAGAAGAAGAAGAAGAAGAAGAAGAAGAAGAAGAAGAAGAAGAAGAAGAAGAAGAAGAAGAAGAAGAAGAAGAAGAAGAAGAAGAAGAAGAAGGAAGTTAGTAGTAGTAGTAGTAGTAGTAGTAGTAGTAGTAGTAGTAGTAGTTTACCTGGAATGTAGTTGTCTGCCTGTGAAACACAGCAATGACTCAGAGAATCTGCCTACATTACCCTTTGTTCCTTCTCCCCCCGTTTATGCCAACGTCTGTCAGCATTTCATGAGGAGACTTTGGCTCCCTACCATGGAGCACATCAAGATAACGTGGTTCTCAGATCAAATTTCCCCATGACTACTTTGAAGAAGGCATTGTGTGATATTCAGCAGGAAAGAACATGAACACCGAGTGTGCATGACAAATGAGTCGGCAATGTAGGTGTTTCCAGCACCAGCTTTATCAAGCCATGATTCCTTTTGGAACAATAGCCTTACTGGAATTGCTCAGTACAGCAAGTTGGAGCAAGCAGGGTTTCCCTTCGCCTAAAAACATTTGGTGGTGCTCAAAAGGAAGTGAGCACCCTCAGCAAATGGGAGGACATAAAATCAAACATGGCGAGTTCTTATTACACCTTGGCTGGTTTTTCAGCCAATGAGAAGAATTCAGTCCTTAACTAAAAGCAACACTACAGTGATATTTTGAATTTCTTTTGGAGCGGTTTAAGAGAAAGGGGGGATATTTGCAAGATTCTGTCAGTGTAATCTGACAATAAAGTAGAATTAGTTCATCTGATTGTGATTCTTATCTGGTTTGTCCAAAAGGCTGACTTCAATCTTGCAAGTATAAAAGTACAATTCTCCCCACTTTCTCCTTTATAACCTGAGAAAAAAAGGGAGGGACTCTTCTGAGCTTCTTGGCCCATCACTATCTAGCTGTGGCCTATGCAGTCTCTTATCTGACCACTCCCTTGGCAATGTCTCTGTCCAGTCTCCCAAGATCTTTCCTACATACTATTTCATCTAGGGGCTGGAAATAACCAGAACTTTGTATGTTCAGTGATGTAATAAATGTTTATATTTATTTGGTCACCAGAATCACCTGATGTCTTACCATGTTCAATACAATTTTCAACATAATCAGAATAAAAAATCAAAATGATAAATAAAATTAAAAACATAATATTGTCATTCAAGTGACAAGAAATGCTAGGAACAACTAGATCCCTATTCTGTGGGAATAAAATCCATCTTAATATACCTTAGAATGGAGAGGCTTTCAGTAGGAATTCAAAGGACTAAGGGTAGAATTTGTATCTTTTGTTTGTTTGTTTGTTTGTTTGTTTGTTTGCAGGACTTAGATGGCCACCATCTCCTGGAATGATCAAGAAAACTGATGAAGGTCCACAATTTGGAAATTCCTTGCATATAAATGTTTATGGAGATTCTCAGTCATCCAGGTCATGGTTGTCCCACAGGTGCTTTTTTTTTCTAGAGGCAACTGGACTTTTTGGTTTTTCTTTGAAGATGCTTCGTTTCTCATCCAAGAAGCTTCTTCAGCTCTGAGCTTCAAAGAAAAGTCTTCAAAGAAAAACCAGAAAGTCCAGTTGCCTCTAGGGGAAAAAAAACACCTTTGGGACCTTGCATATAAGATTAAACTTTTCTAAAATGAATGAAGCCACATATCATTCCTAAAGGGCACATAGGAGAAATCTGAGAGAATAAGGAGGAATGTCTTGTTAGAGACAATGAATTTCACGCAATTTGGAACCCAATTTTCCAAGAAACTGAAGGCAATACCTGTGGTTTCCTTTTTTATTCAGTGAGGTGTGTTCAGGCTGAGAGGCAAAGTTTTTATTTGATGAAGGATTTTAACTCAGAACTCCACATAATCCATGTCTGACAAGTCTAAGCCTTGGACAACATGACTTTCAGAGAACTTTAAGGAAAATGAAAATGAAACATTTCATTGCTATTTGTTCAGTAGAAGAGAGGCCACTCAGGAATCCCACCCCTTCCCTCCACTTTATTAGAAGAACCCTACAACCCTCGGCTTGTAGGAATTTTACTGGAAATATCATCTTGGGTAGAAAAAAAATAAGTTAAGAAGCTCACCAGCAGTATCATTTTATGTGGGGAAAAATGAGTAAAAATCATCTTGTCTGAGAAAAAAATAAGTAAAAAAAGTTTCATTTTGTGTGGAAAAAAGTTTCAAGAAATTACTTTTCCATCAAATTGAAGGAGAAGGTTCAAAAAATAATGCAGAAGAAATGTCTGGCACAGCACTGCTTCCAAATGACTGATCTGGATTGGAACAGATGTTGTACTAGATGGGAAGTGCTGAGATCTCCCCGGAGAGATTTATGATACAAAGGTCTCTTATCTTTTCCCAGCTGATCTTCACTGCTTTTTATATTCATTTGTAACTGTATAACCCTGAAAGTGGTCCAACCAACTGATCATGGAGGGAAAAAAACATATTATCTGAGGTGAGATACAGAGAGAAAGAGGTGGGGACATTTTTGTTTCAAACATGAATTCAGTCTTACAGCAATGCAACCAGAAAGAACTATAACATTTAATCAGTATGGGGTCCAAATTTTTAAACTTCAACGGGAGAAAGAGAGAAGTACAACCAGCAAAGAAAATACTGTTTCTTAGTGTGAGGTTGGCATGCTTTTCTGTAACTCTTTCAATGTGAAGAAATAAAATGATATGTCATTTAAATTCAACCCCTGAAGTGATGCTTTTTGAAAAGGCAACTGGATTTTGTTTTTTTTTCCTTGAGGAAGAGGTTTCACTTCTCATCCAAGAAGCTTCTTCAGTTCTGACTGAATGACTGACTCACCATTCAGTCAGAACTGAAGAAGCTTCTTGGATGTGAAGTAAAATGTCTTCCTCAAGAAAAAAACAAAGTCCAGTTGCCTTTTCAAAAAGCACCTTTGAGACAATCATGACCTGGATAACTGAGAATCTCCATAGACACTGTGTAGTGGTGGGCAATCTCTGGTTCCCCAAAGGTTGAACTCCAATTCCCATTGGCCTCAGTTAGCATGACCAGTGATGAAGGAAGCTGGAATTTATCTGGAGTGTCTTTGCTAAGGCTTATCTACTTGTACCTCTTTCTGTTGCCAATCTACAGTTGAAAGGAGGGGAAACAGTTGTTGGCTCTGCTGCTTGCTACTTGAGGAGTGGTGTAACAAATTGTTCAAAACAGCTGAACTACCTACTAGCTCAGTTTTAATGCTCGCCACACAGATAATATAACAACTGCTCCACTGCTTATGAATAATTAAATAGTAAGTGAAACGTAGCGTTTCAAGAAGATGAAAGGTGACAATAAGAAAATTTGGAAAGTACAGGGCACTGCGATGAAAAATAGGAGCTTGAAAGTGTGTGTGTGGTGGTGGGGACACCAGTAACAATATCTGAAAGCAGCTCACATGCTGCTCAAGCCAAACACACCTGAAGGATACCAGGTTGTGGAAACCGGTATCCAGATGTGAGAGTTCAGTCCTGGACAAATGCAATCCTAAATCTGAGGTTGTTCCTTCTGCTTGGAGATGTTCATGATTGCACCATAACACTCCCTAGAGCAGCAGCTAATCTCTCAGGTATTGCTCAACTGCTGGTTTTTTACAAAAGGGATAGGCAGGTTAAACATGACCTTGACATGTACGTCTCTCCTTGATATGTGTGTGTCTCCCCACTTCTTCTGGGTTGATGGGTTCATTTTCCAATTCACTTGTTTCTTTTTGCAAAGAACTTTAAAGAAAGTGATATGTTATCCCAAGCTATGCCATACTAAAACTTGGAAAACAAAGAAGAATGAGAGTAATAGGTTGGATGATTATTTGTTTGTCGTTATTCAATGGCATTTCACAGTACAGCAAAAGAAAAACAAAGGGTAGTGGGGAGAAGAAATTTACCTGTCTCTAAAGCAGTGTTTCTTAACCTTGGCAACTCAAAATTGTATGGACTTCAACTCCCCAAATTCCCCAGCCAGCATGGTAGCTGGGGAATTCTGGGAGTTGAAGTCCAAAGAGCTTGAAATTGTCAAGGTTGAGAAATACTGCCCTAGAGGGATAGCATGTTAGACTAAGAGAAAGGAATCTCCTGCCCTCCCAAAGGTGCAATGCTTAAAATGTATCCTGTAACATCTGGAAGGCTTTGCTGGGTAATACAGGAGGCTGCAGGGAAGTATTGCAGGAATGGAGATCCAGAGTTCATAAACATCAGCCCAATCAAGAAACCACCAAGACCATTTCCACTGACAAACCACTAGCATATAAAATGAGGGGAAAAACACTTCCTTCTTGCGCTGATGATCTTACCTAGTTTGGTAATGAAACGTTTGCAAGAAGGCAACCAAGCTACAAGACCACCAAGCACCTGACAGTTCAACCCTGACCTACAAATATTCTCTTCTATCAATACAGGAGTTAATTAGCTATATTAGCTGAATTTGTATACAACTGTTGCATCACTTTAGGGCCAAGAAATAATGGAAAGGATTTCCTGTACTAGCTGATTTGTTTAGGTGACAAGTTCTTCCTTTGTGATATTGTATCCTGGGCTATTTCTTTTTTTTTTTTGGCCCTATTAATTTGAGCAGCGCAATTCAACTGTATGGAAGTAAAGCATATATTAGAATAAATGAGGGACTTGGTGAATGGTTCAACAATACACAGGAAATAAGACAAAGATGAGTGATGTTCCCTTAGTTATTTAATGTATTTATGGATGAATCTATATATATAAAAGCCAAATACCACTCACTCATCACGAAATCTCCAGAACCGTAAAGCCTACAAACTTGAAACTTGGCACGTATGTTCCTCTTGGCTTTTAGGTGCTCGCTAAGAAAGGACTTTTTGAAATGACCATCAGATCATTAGTATTTCTTATACAATATTATATTGTATATATCTTATACAGAATATATACTGATNCTGTTCCAACTGCCAGTTGCCTTATATTAACATGCTCTGATGCTAAGGAGTTACACATTCTACATAAATTTTCAAGCTTTAAGTGTCAATTTATCAAGCCTGCTTTTAACTGCTCATTAATTTTCAAGCTTTAACTGTCAATTTATCAAGTCCGATCACATAGTTTCGTAGCAAAGCACTGGTATCCAGCTACTAGTGTGTAATGAATATTTGTAACAACATTGGAACCCTAATGATGCCTAGTGAATGTTAAACTGTATGACACAATGATGAGTATAGATCTGAAAATTTATGTATCCCTGGATATACTTATTTTTGACAAGTTGTGGGTGAAATAGTGAAAAATAGAGAAGAAAATGAATTTGTGTACCTTGAGAGAATTTTCCTTTGTTTTTACTAAAAATGGGGAAATTAAGGGATGATCTTTAAAAAGTGCAGTTCTAGTAAAAATGTACTGTATGGTGTCTTGTGAGGAATCAATGTCAAAACCCCAAAATAGCTATTTACAGAAGAAGTGAAATTGAATATGTCAAGAGAAACATAACAATAGGTTGAATGCAATGAGCATGAAATACTTAAGAAGTGTTTGTAGTGAAACCAGAGGAAGTAGGATCAAGAATGAATGAGTGCTCAGCAAATATGGATTGAATACAAAGTTGACCAATAGAAAAATATATTGAGATTGTTTGATTGTATACAGAAAATGAACAAGGATTGAATTACAAACCAGATATTTGAAGGAAGACTAAATGGGTTGAGAGGAAGTGAAAAACTGAGATAACCAGTTGGGTGGAATTGTTGAGATATTGAAAAGAAGAGATGAGAAGCCTAAAGAACAAAAGGGAACATATATTATATGGCATATTGAAAAACTGAAAACAGTGATACAAGGATAAAGAGGAAGGAATCGTGCAAAAAGTTTGATGTAATCTAGTTTTTCTCAAGATTCTTTGGCTTACTACTTTCTACTTCTTTTGTATGCTCTGAATAATAATATTCCTTATTCCAAAAGGGAATAACAGGATGGGTATTTATACAGTCATCAAATTTAATTTGCCTGTGGCATTAGTAATCTAATTTTTTTTTAAAAAAAAAACTGTTTCAAAATATGTATCTTGGAATTTCTCTTGACAACAACTTATCTATATTTTATTCCATTTCTCTAAATGTTAGTTCTGGTTAGCTGAAATAATATTTTTGATAGATTCTTGCAGCTGCATCTTAATAATTTATTTGTATTTCATCTTTCCATCACACCATACACAAGGCAGCCAATGATTGGAAATCATACATGAAAAACAACAACAACCAGAAAGAGTGACAATAATCATATAAATATAGAATTCTAATAAAAAGTTAAGATGATGATACTATTTTTTACAATGGTTGAATAAGTCAGGCTGTGTCTATAATTCAAAACAGCCAAATATTAAGGAGGGTAGAATGGCCTTTTTGGATTAAAGAATGTGGAAGTTTGAAGGAAGCCACCAAGAAAGGGCACTCAACTATTCCCACTTGATGTGATTCAGATATTGACATAAGAGTCTCTCTCAAAAAGCTTAAAAGATGCATTTCATGCTGAAACATATTTAGCATATGGCTCAATCTCTGAACAGTTCTAAATCACATGAACTTTATCAAATAATCAACTCTCCTAGAACTAGAACAACTTGAGAAGTGACTACCTGTTCCATCCTTCTTTCTAGGTTCCGAAACCCTATGCTTCTTCAGTATCAAATATCTGGAAAGACAATGCCACAATGATCACATTTTGAATCTTACATGAATATACTGAATTATAAACTTTTAGATAAAGTGTAAGTTTCTATTTAAAACATTTGTGGGAACTTCAGCTTTTAAAACTACCTAGTTTGAATGTCAAAATAGGATTAGGACTAAAGAGACTGAGATTGAAATCCTTTTTGTGAATGAGATTCACTGAGTGGTATTGGGAATCCTCTTTGACTGAGTTGCCTGTACATGTTAGAAGACTAACACCATACTCCTAACATAGTTTAGCATGCTGTACTGTTCAAACCCTGTGCAAATATCTTAATCTAGCCTATTTCACAAGGTCCTTGGGCCTGTTTCTTCCATATTCCACTGTACAGTGGAAGCTATCACAAGCTCCTTGAAAAAGAGGAAGAGAAAAATGGACAATAAATAATAAGAACAATAATATTCCATAGAGTGTCTCCCTTAGACAGACAAAGGTTTAGTGCACAGTTCAAAGAATGAACTTAGTCTAGACACCAGCCCTTAATCTAAACTACTCACTGGAGTGTAAAATGGGAGATATAAACTATCCTTCAAAAGCAGGATGGGACACAAAAGTGTATCTCAAACTGTTACTCTCTAGCAGAACACAAGCCATGATTCAAACTGGCAAGCTTCTACTGAAAAGCAGTCAGTGGAAAAAGTCGTGATTATACAAAGGTACAAAACTCCTCAGTTTTGGTCTCAAACTGTAGAAATGGTTCGCAATCAACCATATTATTCACTTCTTTAAAGGACAAAAAAAAATCATCTATTAACAAAAAGTATTTGGGTGGACAGTAAAAGAATGGTGCTCTCCATTACTGTTGTTGTTGTTGTTGTTGATCATCGCACAGTCAGCCAGATGTTCAGACTGGGTTTGGCATTTTTGTGTACCTATCGAGTACCGTATTTTTCAGAGTATAAGACACACTTTTTCCCCCCCTAAAAGAGGGTGGAAATGTTGGTGTGTCTTATACACTGAATATAGCCATTTTTGGCGTCCCGAAGCCCCACCTTGCGCAAAAACGGGTGTGCAGAAGGTTTGGGAGGTCTGCAGAGTGCTCCTGGGGACTGGGGGAGGGCAAAAACGCCCCCGTTTTGGTGAAAAACGGGCAAAAATGGCCCATTTTTTGCAAAAACAGGGTGGGCAGAGGGTTTGGAAGGTCTGCAGAGTGCTTCTGGAGGCTGGGGGAGGGCAAAAATGCCCCAGTTTTTGCAAAAAATGGGTGAAAAATGGCCCGTTTTTCGCAAAAACGGGGTGGGCAGAGGGTGTGGGAGGCCTGCAGAGTGCTCCTGGGGCTGGGAGAGGGAAAAAAAACTTTTTTTTCTTATTTACCTCTTCGAAATCTTGGTGCGTCTTATACACAGGTGCGCCTTATAGTCCGAAAAATACGGTACTTACCAGGGACCAAATCTGGATAGCCAGATTTGGATGTTTGATGGTGTTATAGATATTGCAGGATGGAAGCTGTTCCAAGTAAAGCCTCCTTCTGCAATTGACTGATGGCAAATTTGTCAATGCTGATGGTGTTCAAGTGGTGCTCCATTTGTTTTGGAATTGCACCCAAGGCACCTATTACTGGTGGTACTACCTTTCCTTGCATTTGCCACAGTCGTTCTATTTCTATTTGTAGGCCTTTGTATTTTGTTATCTTCTCCAATTCTTTCTCTTCTGTTCTGCTGTCTCCAGGCACTGCCACATCCACTATCCAGACTTTTTTGTCTTTCTTATCGACAATTGTTAAGTAAGTGCTGCCTATGCAAAGAAGCTGAGGAAACAGTGGACCACTGGAAAGCCTGCTGCAAGAAGATTGCACAGACCGACTACAAGCAGCAGCATGACAAAGTAGCAGCAATGGTGCATTAGAAGATCTGCAAGAGATATCATTTGCCTGCAGGCAAGAACTGGTGGGACCATAAAACAGAGAAAGTCATAGAAAATGAAGAAGTTAAATTGCTCTGGGACTTTAGAATTCAAACAGACAGGCAACTGCCACATAACACCCCAGAATTATTATTATTTCTTTTATTCATTAAACATGAAACTCAGTCAACTGAACATTTAAAAATGTATCACAAATATTGTTGTTGTTGTTGTTGTTGTTGTTTCAGTCCTTTTAAGCAAAGTGTCATAGGCATGCTCATATGTGCAGAGGCTCTTTCACATGTGAGAAATATAAGCTATAAAGCAAGGGTCTCCAACTTTGGCAACTTTAAGACTTGTGGACTTCAACTCCCAGAGTTCCTCAGCCAGCTGGCTGAGGAACTCTGGGAGTTGAAGTCCACAAGTCTTAAAGTTGCCAAGGTTGGAGACCTCTGCTATAAAGTATCTAAAACAAATAGATATATAATATAAATAATCTAATTCAGAATGCAACCTGCATCTACCATTTACAAATGCTTATCACTGGTCTGTTCCAAAAGAATGATTGTATGTTGATTGGTGTACATCTACATAGTAAACAAACAAATAATCAAAAAATGAAATGAGAAAATGCTTTATTTCGGTGATGGAAGAATTAGACAAAAGTTTTCAGCTGTCTTTGTAACATTACTCACTAATGACAGTGTGTATTAATAACTGCTGACAAAGAATAATTTAATCATAAAATTAATAATGCTATATACTAAACTGTCATGCTTCAAGAACCTAGATGCCCTCACTTCTAATAAACAAAGTGATACTTTTTTGATTTCCAAGTTTGTCATAAGGGTGTTGAATATTCCTGTATGAACAAAAAGGTTCAAAGGTCATGGGGCAGACTAATTTTCTCTTCAGTTAAAAGACAAAACTTTGGATCAAGAGTCCAAGGATTTGTTCAACAGGAGTTGGCGGTTCTTCAAATGCAATTTATTTACTACAAAATTTTCAAGTCAATTATACTGCTACATAAAGACCATCCATTACCATTGTAAGAACATTAAAAGTCTGAAGTAGGTTTATACAGTGTATAGACTGATCGTTGTATATCAGGGATGTCAAACTCACGGCGTCACGTTGTCATCCCATGACATATCGTGACTTTTTCCCCCTTCGCTAAAATGGGGGTAGGGGTGGCCAGCGCATGATGCAGCCAGCCCGCGGGCCGCGAGTTTGACACCCCTGTTATAATATGAATGTTGGGGGCAATATGCTGACTCTGTAAACCGGTACGTAAGTACTATTGCTATATACACTTGCACCTTAAAGCCATTTATTGCACTTTCAGTAAGTTTGGTGTAGTGCTTAAGGCACCAAGTTAGAAAGTGAGGGACCATGAGTTCTAGTCCCACCTAAGCACAAAGCCAGATGTGTAACCTTGGGGCCAGACCCTCTGAAGTCTTGCCAAGAAAACTTTGTCCATACAGCTTCCACAAATAAATACTGACTGCGCCACCATGGCTCGTATTGGTATATTCTTACAACAGACTTGTAATATTCGTAAAGTGGTAATGGCAGCAAGTTCTAGGCAGGACTAGAACTCATGGTTTCCCAATTTCTAGCCTGTTGCCTTAACTGCTATGCCAAACTGACTCTCATTATCCTGATTATAATGTAATAATCATTAAATCAATAATTTAAAAATAATTTAAATTATTTATTTAAATAATTAAATAAAATTATTTAATTTTCTCTTGCCTGTTGTGCTTAGTGCCCAGTTCCTTCCAACGTATGCAAACTGGGATAAGAAAAAGCCCTACTTGGGAATAGGTTGGAGTTTTTTCTTCCTAATTCCAATTGGTTCCTGGGTATTTCTATGTCTGTAAGCATGATCTCTATAGCCCTCACAGAGGAGAGGGAAGAATTCATCTGTTCTGGAACAAGTCCACCTATGCTTCATTTAAAATAAACAATAGATACAAGTTGCATATTTAACATTACAACCTTGAGCCAGTGAGAATCGAACTGCTGGCAGTCTGCAGAATTAGCCTGCAATACTGATTCTAACCACTGTGCCGCCATGACCATCTTCTCAGTTCGTTTGGAATCTAAAAAATGAGAAAGCAGAGGAAAAGATCTCAAACAATGTCTTGTCTGCACTTCACCAAACTACGATTCCCAAGATTCTTTGGAGAAGCATCAGAACTTTAAATGGTACAAAGTGGAGATTGCTACACTCATCAGAGTGGCTGCCTTGCATCAACATTTCAGGCCAGAAACATGCATGAGGAACTCTGATTTAATTTCTTCTTCAGCGGGTAGAAATACAAGCTCAGTGTTGCATGTTTGAATTCATTCAGGCTATAATAAGAACGATCTATAAGTGGCCTCCAAATCAGAAGGTTTACCATTTAGAAAGGACTACCTCAACCTCGGTGATGGCAAGCTAGCGCAGCGTCTCAAGGAATAATTAAATCCCAGACAAGGAGCAAAAGCCACACAATGAAACCAGCAAGAGACGAAGCCATAGTGATTACCAAATCAAGCATGTGGCCTTTGAGAATGAGTGGGATTGTTCATGTGTTACACAAGCTGAAATGAATGTAAAACCATGGACGGGCTATGAAAAGAATTCAAAGCCGTACAGAATCCATACAAATGCACATACTGTGCTTTGGCAAAATATATCCCATGAACTCACATTTCCAGGGTGAGGATCAATTTGAAATTCCTTGGCAAATCATGATTAAGGTATACAATATGCAGCAAAATCACAATCGACCTGCTGACACTTCAAGGGTACCGGTAACTGTGCAGACAAATCAGGACTCACAAAGCCTTTTTTTTTTCATCGTACAATTGTCTGAACTGGGGGTCACCATCCCTATCTCCTTCACAATGCACTAGACAAACAATAGGGCAAATAGTTTCAGTGCTAGTATCAGAGACGTTCCCACTCTTCCTTCATGCAGGTAGTTGTCTTATTTGCCTGTGGGCCGGATTCGGCCCATGGGGTGCTTAGATGTGGCCTGCGGAGCCGCCCTGGAAATAGCAAAGGACCAGCCCGCAGTACCTCTGTCAGCGAAAATGGAGCTTGGGAGGGCCATGCACAGCCCTCCTGGGCTCTGTTTTCACTGGCAGAGGGCTGCAGGAGGATTCCCCCCCAGCCCCGCCTGGGCCACCACAGGTGCCCCCAACATGAGTGATGTCAAGCTGGCCATGCCCACCCTGGCCACACACCCTGGCCCTCCCGAGGTCAAACACAACTCTGATGTGGCCCTCAATGAAATCGAGTTTGACACCCCTGCTTTAGAACTTAAAATATTGAAAAGAGAATGGTAGGGAGACTAGTGATATCATCTTTGTTCTAGACAATTGGCATCTGGCAGGAATTACCCAGGTACTATGGTTTTCAATCTCAGGGAAAAGTTGGAGTGTCTGTACAAAAGGCAGATTTGCTAATGTGCCACAATCAGAAATTGAATGGTGTGCAATGATCATAATAATGCAGTTCACAAAATAATTTTAGTTCCTCCATCGGGATGCATGCTCTCTCTTAAAACCTTAAGAGATAGATTCAATGATAAATTAGTGTTATTAATTTATTAAATTTATATACTGCCTGACTCCCAACAATAAATGGAGACTGAAATAATGTTTGACACAGCAAAAGCATTTTTCTGTTAAGAAATACCTTCTGGAAAGGATATAAACTTTTCATTGCCTAAGGTTTATGCTCAGAGGCTGAATTTTGCAATTTGTTATTGGACAGCTTACTATGTGAAAACAAAAGCTACAAAGTAAAAATTAACCTTTCCCAGACATTTCAGAGATAACTCCAAATTTTCATTTTTCTAAAAAATAAAATAAAAATCAATTGGTCATTCCATGTACAGTACTTATTCATGCAAGCAATTGTTTGCTTATATTTAGAATTTTACTATGACTCTCTGATAATTAAATATCTCCTATCGACCTTGTTGTTTCCAAGCTTTTTTCCTTTTTGAAGTCATAAATGACTTTTAGTAAGTTTAATGATGAAAGTTCAGAACCTTTCTTGAGTCCATGGATTTCCAATTCACAGCAATTATGAAGAAGCTAAAACCATGATCTTTATTTACTTATGACAAAACAATCAAAACACATCTTAAATAACCAATTAAAAACACACATATGAAAAGGCCACGAAGGATGGTTTGAAAAACTCATACACAATAAAGCCATCTTGCAGGCTGTTTCCAAGGGATCTTTGAGTCGGCTGGAATAAACATATCTTGAGAGATTTCCAGAAGGCCAATAGAGTCAAGACCAAAGAGCAAGTGTTAAGGCAAAAAAAGGACATCTTCTGGGTCACATTATGGATGGAACTCCTTAGCAGATGGAACCTATTATGTAATGGGCTTCAGTAGGCAAGAAGCAGACCAGCAAAGATGCAACAGCATTTATTGACTAAAACTGTAACTGAGGAACAGCAGGCAACGCCTGTAATTTATACTCTGGGCCCACAGGGTCTTAACCAATCATAATACTTGAAAAATCCACCCAAATATGAATGTTCAAAGTTTCCCTCCAAAACAGTTGGAGTTAACAGTTAGGGTCATCTAAAGGTTAGTTTCACTTTAGCACAAAACAGTTGGAGTTAACAGTTAGGGTCATCTAAAGGTTAGTTTCACTTTAGCAGGGTTTAACACAACTATATATATTCAATACATAACAGAACCTATAACATCTCTCCTCGCTTGACCTGACGAGATGGATAGTTCTAATCAAGAAGTGTTAACATAAGAATACACAGTAATGAGAGCACTCATTACTCCCTCATAACAACTATGAATTTAGATTTCCTTTTTGAATTATGACAATGATGGTGATAATGGAGTTAACCAGGAAGCTATAGAAAGAGTGCAGATTCAAGAGATCGCAGTCAACAAAGAGTGAGTGCAGGATGAAGCTAATTATTATGAAGCATTTTTTGAAAAAAAGATTATTGTGATATAAGAACAACTCTGTGTTCCCCAGGTCCAGTATTTTGTGTGAACCCAGAAACTTGATTGGAAAGGGACCATTTTATTTCAAACCCAGATAGCTACATATTACAATCACTTTCAGAGACCGTGTGCCTCTAACAATTCTCCGTACAATTTGCTGGGTAAGAGTAATTCAATACAAAGGTGTCTATTATATTTACATCTTTCTTGCAAGCTTTTCCTAGGCATCTGTGAGAAGGAATGCTGATCTAGTTATGTTTTTGTTTTGATCTAGTAGGGCTTCTTCTCATGAACTTCACTGATACTTAAAATAAGCATAGCTGTCTAGGGTTCTGTCCTATATGTGTTTATTAGCTCTTAATATTAGAAATCTATTCATCCCAAAGTCTTTTAGTTAAATGGATAGATGTGGCGTCTGCAAAGGAAAGGTAAAGAAACATTCTTTGTGTGTTAAGCCAACAGACAACCCTCTCAATACAGCTGGCTTGCAGCAGCTTCAAGACTGACCACCCACAGTGGCATTTGAAGAGAAACAAGAGCTCTCTGGTATACTTTACTGGAGACTCCTAGAACAATGGAAAACATTGATCCAGAAAGTCAGCGCATAAAAAGCTTTCTAATTCCCAAAACAAAATGAAGGAAAGTAAAGGAGGGATCAAAGAAGATACCACAGTTTAAAAGGCTTGGTAACTTGGACTTTATCTGATGGGTGTTCTATCCAGTCTTTTTTGTTTTTAAAGACAGCATCAGATGAGTCACAAGCTCAGAATGTGCTGAGTACACATTCTGTCTCCTAGGATATGGACACCACTGATTTAAAGGGTGCCTGATGAATTCTCTCTCCCTGGCAACTTCCATGAGAAGGGCTAAGACTGCATTTTTCTTTCAAAACTACACTTCACTTGATTTTTTGGGAACAGTCTGGACAGCTCAAGAGATCTAAAATGAATCACTGAGTATCACACCACCCACAAATGTAACATGAAGTCATAGTAGAAAATCAACATGCTCGTGCTTCAAAGCCAACACACGCCATCATAGCTAAAATCAAAAGATGGCTTGCATCACTGTCCAGTAATGCAGTTAGAAGAAAACCATGGACTAAAAACAAAGATGAACCCTATGCTAGATAGCCAGAACTAGGAGTCTAGTAGCACCTTTTCAAATTCAAATTAAAAATTTAATATATTTTGAACAAGTGCTACCAAATTCCTCCTGTAAATTCCTCCTTGTCTAGGCCCAGACAGGATAACTCCTTCTTGCTTAAAAGTCTGTGCTGACCAATTGGCCCCCATCTTCACCCAAATCTTCAACAAATCACTAGAGATATGCCATGTTCCTTCTTGCTTCAAACGCTCCACTATCATCCCAGTGCCGAAGAAGCCCTCCATCAAGGAACTGAATGACTACAGACCAGTTGCTCTAACATCTGTAGTTATGAAAACCTTTGAAAGGCTAGTGATGTCCCACTTGAAAACCATCACCGATCCACTGTTAGACCCCCCTGCAATTTCCATACCGAGCAAATAGATTGACAGATGATGCTGTTAATATGGCTCTGCACTACATCCTACAACATCTTGAATCTCCAAAGAGCTATGCAAGACTTTGTAGACTTTAGTTCAGCATTCAATACCATCATACCAGACATTCTTCTAACAAAA
>QLTV01003690.1:1636899-1668175 GCA_003457575.1 Thermophis baileyi | reverse complement strand
GAAAAAATAGACACATGAACAGTTTTTCCCCAAACGCCATCACTCTGCTAAACAAATAATTCCCTCACCACTGTCAAACTATTCACCAAGGCTGCATTACTATTACTATTAGTCTTCTCATCGTTCCTATCACCCATCTCCTCCCACTTATGACTGTATGACTGTAACTTGTTGCTTGTATCCTTACGATTTATATTAATATTGATTGTTTCCTGATTCCTTATTTGTACCCTATGACAATCATTAAGTGTTGTACCTCATGATTCTTGACGAATGTATCCTTTCTTTTATGTACACTGAGAGCATATGCACCAAAGACAAATTCCTTGTGTGTCCAATCACACTTGGCCAATAAAGAATTCTATTCTATTCTATTCTAATAGACTAGGTTAGGAACACTGTAGTCATCCAGAAATTGCTGGATTACAACTCTCAATATTCTTCATTGCCTTGTTGTCTTCTGAGCATTATAGCTCAGCAAATTCGCAATTTCCATATTTCCATAAGTCAGCTATCTAGCGGACCAGATAGTTATCATTGTACAAAGTTAGAGCCATATGTATGGGGCACAGTGACCTAGTGATTAAGACACTGGGCTCGTCAATTGGAGGGTTGGCAGTTCAAGACCAAGCATTGCATGATGGGGTAAGCTTCCATTACTTGCTCCAGGTCCTGTCGTTCAAAAGCATGCAAATACAACTAGATAAATAGATACCATTTCAGTGGGAAGATTCCGTGTGCCTCAGTATATAATCATGCTGGTCACATGAGACAACACTGGCTCCCTCAGCTAAAAAACAGAGATGAGCACTTGGTACCATCAAAAGAGCAAAACAACTTTGTTAAATCATTAATTGAGTAAACTTCTCTATATCTTTGGCAAAAGATTCCATAATTTAACTTCCCCTCTCTTTCCTTAGGGTATCTTCTCTTCTACTGCTAAAATCATTCAACTCCAGAGCATTATAATGCATATAATTTTATCTCAATATGCTTTTTTCTTACATTCTCTTTCTCTCCCTCTTTATTCTCTTTCTTGCACACAACGGTATGTTCTTTTTCTCTCTCTCTCTCTCTGCCTCACCCTGAATCATCAACCCAATTTCTTTATTCAATTTTGAAAATGAAATGACAGACATATATTCTAACGAAAGGAACACAGCCTTGCTTTCTGATCAATCCCTGCTCCCAACTTCAGATTGGTTGCATGATTGATTGATTTTTACAGATATATTTTTAGCCATCTTTTATCAAAATGTTCATCTCAAGAATTCCTTCAAGGTTCACTGTAGGTCAGAATTCACAATCAGAAATACCAGGCAATAATTTCTGCAATTAGATATTTGCACAATGATAGCTGATTATGGCCACTTTGTTTAATGAAAAGTGTTTCATAACTCTGGAGTGCATTGATCATCTTCCACAACTCCTATGATATTCCCTTTAGGGAAAAAGAAAGGACCAATGAGTTTCTCATATTACCGAGAATGTATGTTCTATCCCAAGCTTCAGGGTGGCACCAGCAGAGGTGAGTTGCTCCCGGTTCGGACCAGATCTATAGAACCGGTAGCGGGAATTTCCCCCCTGCTTGCTGAACCGGGAGCAATGGCCGGCTGGCCATGCCTACGAATCGAGTCTCTCGGTGGCGCCATAGGTGCCGCCATTTTGTTTTTGGCTTCTGCGCATGTGCAGAAGCTGTTTTTTGCTTCTGCGCATGTGCAGAAGCTGGGTTTCCGGCACTGCGCATGCACGCGCTTGTGAAGTGTGGGCACGGATGTGTGGCACGGCCATGTGGCACGCAACATGTGTGCGCCCACACGGCGCGGGAGGAAGCGAACTGGCGGTGAGGTAAGTTAGAACCCATCCCTGGGCACCAGCACATTTTTCTACATATCAAGGATGCTGCTCAAGTTTCCAAGTTATTCTTTGCCAGCTCTCTAAGACTATCAATGCAACTGTTGATCCCATCCACCTAACGTAGATTGCAAACTTTTCTTTAAAGGCAACCCCCACAAAAATATAAATTACTTTCTTATTCAGATTCCAGCTTAACTATAGGCTGGAAAAGTCAACTAAATTGCTATGGATTAGTAGGGCATGTTATACTCGTTCACAACAGACCTACCTAAAGTTTAAATCTGAATAGACTTGAAAGAGTAAACCATTGATTTTTTGGGAAACTTCCCCAACACTAAAAATTTCAAATTATTTACCCCAAGACAGACAAATGTTACTACTGTCATTACTCAGAACTATGGTTGAAGGAAAGAACTTGTACATATGATTCCATATCCTTCCTTGATCTCAGTCCCTAGCTGCAAAGGGTATTTTAAATCAGCCCTCGACAATCTGTGGCCCAAGGCAGCTATTTGTAATGGTTCATTAACGGTTTGGTAAATCTGTTTTTCTCTCTCTCTCTTTTCCTTTCTCCCTTACAGTTGTCAAAACCAGTTAGTCCACAATACGGGGCTAGAGTTTTTCTCCAACTTGGACAGACCTGGTCAAAATTCAAATATCAGATTACAATGACAAGCCAGATTTTAGCTAGTCACTGAAAAGCTATGATCTATGACGAGACATAAGTGGGGTCACCTGCTAGTTGTTGTAAGAATTCAAACTAAACATTGCCTGTTTGCTAGGGGATTGAATTTGGGGAGGGGGGCTGAAACAAGCCACCTGGGATTGTAAGGAGAGAGGAATGCTTTCATCTTAAGGACCATCCACTTACTTTGTAAGTTTCCAGTGAAATTTCTAAAAGACACTCTTTTTTCAAGAGAGAGAAACTTCTTGTCCCTCCTTAAAATGTTTTTGTTCTCTTTAAAATATTCCACAGAAAGCCAAAAGATATTAGTGCAAGTATTATTGTCACCAGAAAATGGATGCACCTTCTTTCATTTCATACTTTGCAGGAGTTTTAAAAAGAGTCAGTCCGGAATAAATGAATTTTGTCTTCTTTTGCTTTGTTGTCCTGATTTCTTACCAATCACTGTCCTAAATGTGCCATTTGAGCATTTATTGTTAAATTAGGCTAATCTGTAGACATTGAACTAACGTTACCAACTGAGGACTCCATCCCCTCTTTTGCCAATATGTTAGAAAATATATTGCAGCAAAACGTGTTACCCAACTAATTGAGGGGAAGGGATGTTTGGTTATTAAAGAACGTCTATTAAATTCAGGAGTACTCAGTTGAAGCAATCTGTATCCTGTCTTTAATGATGTCATTAGACAAATGATGCAAACAATATTATTCATGTCAATTTGTGTCATTTGGGTAATAATGTCCTTATGCAAATAGCATCATTTACCTCAGTTGCATAACATAGGAAATAAAGGGTTTGCTTTTGAGGGGAAATGCTGTCATTTGCATAATGATATCATTACACAATGAGGTTAATGGTGCATACCAACCAAACCTAGGTTTTGTATTTAATCAGATCGATATTTTCAATCAATGCAGCAGGACCTCCATTCCATTTTTTGGCCTTCATATTCTGAATTTTGTTTTTTTCAGCTAGCCTCCTAATTCTTCTGTTGTGCCTGCAGGACTGCTTAGAGACCGATGTAAGTTAAAAGTATCTACAAATATAATTGATTACTGGTTACTGAATTTGTTATAACACAGAGCAAAGCTCCAGCCACAGCTTAGCTGCTCATCAATACATATGTAAGAATAGTCATAAAGTTTTGTTAATTTTTTTTTATTTTGTTGTTGGGAAGGAAAATTCAAAGCACTTTGCTCTCTAATTATCCAAGAGCTGGTTTGAAGGAGAAAACTCTGTCTCTTTTTCTCTCTATATATATATATCTATCTATCTATCTGTCTGTCTGTCTGTCTGTCTATATATCTATATCTATATCTATATCTATATCTATATCTATATCTATATCTATATCTATCTCTATCTCTATCTTCTATCTATATCTATATTGTAGTTCTCGGCTGTCGCTCTATCTATATATCTATATCTATATCTATATCTATATCTATCTCTATCTCTATCTCTATCTCTATCTCTATCTATATATATATCTAATCTATCTATCTATCTATCTATCTATCTATCTATCTATCTATCTATCTATCTATCATCTATCGTTTTATCATAAAAAGTAAAATACAAAACAGAAAAACAAACAAAAACACATCCAGCACTAAAAAAAATTGGTGCACAATAAAGGAGAAAAAGTGACCCAAGTATCAAATAGATTTATAGAATCTTCCCCAGCTGGATTCTGAAGAAAAGAAAAAAGAAAAAATGATAATTTCTCCTCCCCTTTACATAGCAGGTCTACAAATAATTATAAGTTTTCCCATCCCTCTTTAACAAGAATACTACAATAAATATTCTATATGCTATATTAAACAAAAATTCCAAATATGTTTTTACAATTTTTATTTTATTCAAAAGATTAAAATACAAAATCCGAAAGATAAAAATTAAACAGAGATAAAGCAAAACAAAACTAGACAAAAACATTTAAAAAGATTAAAAACACAAAAGACAAAAATACATAGTTTCCCCCCCCCCAGTTGAACATTGACTAATCTATTACAACAATAATAGTTTTTCCCCCCCCTTGCAAAGCTGGTCCAAAATTTATAAACATCTACATCTATTTGTAACCCAATTGACCTGTCATATATTAGATATGTGAAAGAAAAAATAAGTAACAGGTTAAACAACAGCGATCAAATACCCTAGTTTGGTTCTTAATAAAGAAACCTTTCCTTAGGTTTTTAATTGGGAACTTTCCCAACAATTGCATCTCATTTCCAAAGTTCATAAGTCTTTGCTGTAAATCCTATGTTGCTCAGAAACTTGGTCCTGCAGAGATGGTCCATGAAAGGTTTATACTTGCAGAAGTGACCAACCTTGGGAACTTTAAGATCTGTGAACTTCAACTGGCTGGGGAATTCTAGGAGTTGAAGCCCACAGATCATAAAGTTGCCAAGGTTGGACACCCTGGTTTACAACAACTTCAAAGTATGTGCCGTTTAATTGAATTACTGCACTCCATTACTGTAGCTCTTTTCTGCTAATTATCTCATTGATGGATGAAGATTGATTCAAAGGATATCCTGTCTATCAACCCCATTTTGGGCAATCATTTCCAACTCACTTAAAGCCATATATCGGGGTGAAATCCAGCAGGTTCTGACAGGTTCTGGAGAACCGGTAGCGGAAATTTTGAGTAGTTCAGAGAACCGGCAAATACCACCTCTGGCTGGCCCCAGAGTGAGGTGGGAATGGAGATTTTGCAATATCCTTCCCCCAGAAATGGGGAGGGAATGGGGATTTTGCAATATCCTTCCCCTGTAGTGGGAATGGAGATTTTGCAGTATCCTTCCACTGCCACGCCCACCAAGCCACACCTACCAAGTCACACCACACCCACCAAGCCACGCCCACAGAACCGGTAGTAAAAAAATTTGGATTTCACCACTGATATATATGGAATGAATATATTTGGGGGGGACAACTGTTTTGTTCTCATGTGCTTCTTTGTAATGGACTGATAATGTTCTTGGTTTGAGCTGTGTTTTGTACATATGCTGTAATCCCAAAGTAGCAATCCAATGACATAGCACATAGTTTACTTATGGGTTTTTTTTTATCAGTTATCAGTTTTATGTCTTTATTTATTGTACCCCCTTTTAGATTAGGTGTTGTCTGTTTCAATCAGCTGGAGGTGCATGTAAGTACTGATAAGACTCAAATAGTGTAAAGTAAAGCACAAAATTAGTTGCTGGAATTTTCACATACATAATAAATATAATAATACAATATCTTTAAACAAATAAAAGGTGGATTTTTCTTTCCTAACCTATTGGCATTGAGGTGATTGACAGAGAAGTTGATGGTACTTCAAAAAAAAAACAAAAAAACAAAAACCGAGAACCACTGATATATGGTGGAACTTGATTTAGTTCCAGACAGTTTTAAACTTGTCTGGTTTAAACCAGGGTTTAGATCAGGCCTGTCAAATGGGCCAGATGCGTCATGCACTGGCCATGCCCCTGCCCGGTTTAGCAAAGGGGGGAAAAGTCCTGATATGTCACATGACGCTGCCGTGATGACGCGAGTTTGACAGCCCTGGTTTAGATAAAACAGATCCCCACCAAGTGTGAAAATATATGAGAAAGCCCTATTTGGGAGATAGGGTGTACAGCATTTTGCTAACCCTAACCCTAACCCTAACCCTAGGTTGCATGATCATTGGTAAGGGAATATGGGAGTTATAGAGCAAAAAGTTTAAAGGGCATCCACAGGTTGAGGGGATAGCAAAATGAAAGCCCTACCACTTTTTGTGTCACATACAGGATGCACATTAAAAATTCAGGTGAACTACAACCGCCATATTGACTCCAGTAGATACTCCCTGGTTTTGGTTGATTTCTCTCTCCTCCTCCTCCTCCTCCTTCTCTCTCTCTCTCCCCTCCTTTGGGGCATGTATCTCTCTCCTATCAACAAATTGATATAAAAATCTAAAATTCAGATTAAGAACCAGTTTGGTCTAGTGGTTAAAGCATCAGACTAGAAACTGAGAGACTGTGAGTTCTAATCCTGCAGTAGCCATGAAAGCCATTGGGTGACCTTGGGCCAGCCTCTCTCAATCCCACTCAATTCACAGGCTTATTGTTGTGAGGACAATAGGAGGAGGGAGAAGTATTAGTAATGTTCGCCACCTTGAGTTGTTTATAATAATAATAAAGGCAGGATATAAATTTAAAAAGTGTGAGGAATTCAGGACCATCTTCTGTGACATTCTTTCATCTGAATGCCTTTTGTTTCATTCCTAGCTTTTCCCCAAATTCTGTCTTTCTTCTTTAAACACTTTTGTAAATGCTAAAGAAATATTCCTTGTGCGCTGTCAAATCTGTTAACAGTAACCTTAAGGGAAGCCAACAGCTATTAGAAAGGATAATATGAGATGGGCTACCTTCTGGGCACTTGCTCCAGACTGTCCAAAACAATATAATTTTTCTACATCCATAAGGTTCCTATACTTTCCAAAGACCCATTATGGGGGGGGGAGGTGGGGGGGGGGAGGAGGAATCAAAGCAAAACAGAGCTGAGCATTTCATAAGATGTATACATTATTAGGAGGGAGCAGGAGTGACAGGAATAAAAGAAAAATAGGAAAATAACAGGTGAATTTTATGCAACATTTCACCACTTGTTATGGAAACCTTATTAGCAGATGAAAGTGACAATTAAGCAAAATTGCAAGGAGTAGCAATCTAGTGAGTAGGCCAGAATGCTTAAGAGCAAATATACTGGTAAGGTTTAAATAGGTAAGCAGAAGTAGTAAAGTGGGAAAAAGTATTTCTCTGTTAGAGACAGATAAATAGAGATATCAAAATTCTTCATATGAGACAATTTCAGTGTACTGGAAGCCATTCCAAGATTATTCTTTAAAAAAAAGTTGTGTGTGCAACTTTGTGCCATCCAGATGCTCTGGACTACAGTACTTATCTATAATTCTTATGATGCTGGGGATGCCAAGAATTCTAATCTAATTTATAGGGGGCCGTGTGTGTGTGTGTGTGTGTGTGTGTGTTGTGTTGTGTTGTGTTGTGTTGTGTTGTGTGTGTGTGCATGTGTGTGTGTGTGCATGAACCTGGCAAATTCTGTTATGTTTGAGAATGGATAATCCAGAATTTCAGAATGTCTTTGGGCAATTCGTTCATCACAGCCACTTTCCACTCCAGTCTTGACAGTGGTGTTTTTCTAGAAAATGACAAGTAAAGGAATCAATAAGGTGGACTTTGGAGGCCTTATTCTCTCTCCACTCAAATGTTTTCAAAGGATGGCTGTTGTGGGATAAAATGAAGTCCTCGCTGGAAGCCACTTTAAGCTGTTGTAATTGGAAACTTGGGTTAGAAATCTAACTATGGTAGAAGCACACATTCCTTTCTGGCCTATTGTTTTGAAGCAGCCATGTTGATTTTCCCCTCTGTTTCCATGTTTTGGTGAGAAAGGTAGCACAAGGCCGACACCATCATCCCTTCACTCAGACTTAGAACTTGCTTCCTCCCTCTTTCATACACAAATAACAGGGGAATAATATCATCTGGCTTTGCAGGCTTGATAGTGAGAAAGAATACAAAATCTCCAGTATGTGGCAGCTAGTAAAATGCTATGAAATGGACATTTGGCATCAGGAATTAAGCATTAGCAATGAGAACATGCTAATGTGAACATAGGATAAATAATAAGTGTCTCCCAAAGGTAAAATTCACCTTAATGCCAGGGATCAGCAAGTCAATATAACGGCTCGAGCACCACTTTAAATTCTTCTCGAGGATTGAAATGTGACAGGAAATGCATACATTTTGTGCAGAGCCCCTCCAATTTCCACTCCAAATATATCAAAGTGCTTAGCAACCAACTTCGTTAATCATGCCCAAAGTGCCAATTTTTAAAATTTCTTTCTTAAATGTCACCTCTGCAAAAAAAAAAAAAAAAAAAGTGCAAATTTTAAAAATTTCTTATTAAAATGTAACCTCAAAAAAAAAAAAAAAAAAACCAACTTTGTATACTTTTTGTAGCAATATCCAGATGGTCTTATATGCGCATTCAATATATGCAAATAGGTAGTTTCAAAGATGGAGAAAAAACAATCTCTCTTGTCTCTCTAAATGCCAGACGGCAAATCTTAGGAAAGGTGTCCATATTCAAGAACAGAAGTAGAAACTCAATGCCAGCAAGAAGCTCCTTTTGTCTCCACGACAATCAGAATGTTCTTGTGACGAGTATTGAAGCACATCCAACTTATATTTGCTATGGTTGGGGTTTTTTTTAAAAAAAAATTTAGTTACTTAGTTGGATGCTTAGTATAACTCTCCTTCCGCTCCACAAGCAAAAGAGTCCTACCAGGCTTTGAAGCATACAAATAGGAGTAGGATGGGGTTTTATCGGGTTTTATTTGTGGATTTTAAGAAGCGTGGTGGCTCACAAGGTTAGGACAATGGCCTGACGATTGGCAGGCAGTTCAAGACCCGGTTGCTGCCATGGGATGGGGTGAGCTCCCATCACATGCTCCAGCTCCTGATGACTGAGCAGTTCAAAAGCAGTAAATAAAAGGGCATTACTTCAATAGGCAACTTAACAGGGACATGAAAGAAGTGCCCAAATGGACATCCCCCAAGCAATGGTGATGTCACCATTCAATCCTTTCAACCCAGAAGCACTTTGATGCTCCCAACATGACAGTAGTAGTAGTAGTAGTAGTACCATAGTAGTAGTAGTAATTTGTGGATTTTTTATGTTGTAAGCTCCCCAGAGTCACCTATGTGTGTGTTGGGCAGTATTTTATTTGTATAATAAATAGTGAAGCCAGGATAGGCTGTTATTCTGGGCTTCCTTTGTCCCACATCTGGACCCATCTCTAGGCTTTAAAAATCCCCATCATCTGGGATCCAACGAATGCTGTAGAGGAGAAACAGCACCTAAGGAAAGTAGGATCAAGGATCTGCTACTACTCTATTGTTCCTACATCTCCTCAGCTGCCAGTTCCCCCACCCCTAGCAGAAGCCACACCTCCTTCCTCATTTTCTCTTGAGGGAAGAAGAGGTAGAAGGGATACTTCATGCTAATTGAGGAGATGAGGAGGGATCCTCAAAATGCATCAATGCTACGTCAGCAAAAAAATAATCATTGTTCCTGTTTATCTTACATTAAAACTACTTGGGATCAAAGTGCATACAGTGCTGCATATGATGCAGTTTATTATTATCAACTGAGAATCCATTCCTAATGCTTTGTAAAATCTAACCTGCTTTTCCTTGCTTTCGTCTCATCAACAACAGCTTGCACAGGCTTTCAGGAGCTTGCAGATTAGCAGAGGGGAAAGTGAAATGTGAGTTGGAATGCATGGGACATGATGAGCAGTAAACCTCCCCAAATAAAAAGCAGTGTTGGGTACATAAAACTGTGCTAGGGTGCATATTCTACATGTATGATTTCTTCATCCTGTAAATGAATAAAAATCTGTTAAATAAGTATCTATACATTTAATGGTGGGAATTCAGAATTGGGGCCATATGCTGAGGAATACCACAATGACAAATGTACCACAAACTCAGAAGCAAACTTTGCCTTTTAGTATTTGCCTTGAAATCTCACACTTAAGTAGATAAGGGGAAGAGTCTATCTTGTGACATTGCAATGCACATTTTGTTACACATTTCCCTTTGCCTCCCTTGGTGCAGAGGTGGGTTCTTACCGGTTCTATCCGGTTCTTTAGAACCGTTAGTAACTCGGCGATGACATCACGGAGCCGGTTCTGTCGGTGTCTCCGTGGGCGCCGCCATTTTGTATTTTGCTTCTGTGCATGCGCAGAAGCTAATTTTTGATTGCTACTGGCGTGCGCACGCGTGCACGGCATGACCTTGAGCGAACCAGCAGCAAAAGGATCCACAATCCACCCCTGCCTTGGAGGGTAGGTGTACTAATCCAAGTGTATGGGTAAAAGAGCTGGTAAAGAGCATCATTAGAATGCGATTCCTGATTTAGAGGAATAGAGGGAGGATAAAAATGTATTCATCTGGAGGAGGCAGAGAAAGAGGGCTGAACAGGAAAAGGAAGCTGTGAAAGCATTTTCTAAATGGATGTAGAAACAGAGAGAATGAGCAGAGGGAAAGGAGGACCTACAGGAGGGGAGAAGTCCCAGATGGAGGATCTGCAATGTTGCACTTCTGCAATCTCCATCTCCCTTTGGTTCTGTTGATTCTACCTATAATATGTTCAATCCCAGTCCCGAAAAGGGTTTTTCCAGTAATCTCTGGTTTTTAGAAAGAGTGCAGAGAAGAGCAACAAAAATGATTAAGGAACTGGAGGCTAAAACATATGAAGAATGGTTGCAGGAATTGGGTATGTCTAGTCTAGTGAAAAGAAGAACTAGGGTGACATGATAGTAGTGCTCCAATATTTGAGGGGCTGCCACAAAGAAGAAGGGATCAACCTATTCTCTAAAGCACATGAGGGCAGGACAAGAAGTAATGGATGGGAACTAATCAAGGAGAGAACCAACCTAGAAGTAAGGAGAAATTTCCTCACAGAACAATTAACCAGTGGAACGGTTTGCCTTCAGAAGTTGTGGGTGCTCCATCACTGGAGGTTTTTAAGAAGAGACTGGACAGCCATTTGTCTGAAATGGTACACGGTTTCCTGCTTGAGCAAGGGGTTGGACTAGAAAACCTCCAAGACCCCTTCCAACTCTGTTATTCTGTTATCAAGTTCCCACAAGGTGGGAATGAAAACCCCAAAGGATGAACATTGCTAGAATCTGCATCTTTATTGTATTTCAGGAATGGGAACCATAGCAGACAGCTCACAGCTTCTGAGCAAACACACACACACACACACACACACACACACAAAACACACACACACACACACACACACAAAATGTTATGAATTAATACCATCAGATTTCAAACTTTTTCACTTTCTTGCAATGCCTTCCTCAATGAAAAGACATTTTAGATTTCTTCTGGAATCTTGGAACCACCAGCTGAAGGTGGATGCTTGTTTACATTCTCCGCATTCTTACTCTTTTGTTCAGAAAAATCTCCTAATTTAAGATGGAATTTTTCAGGCATTAGCTGACACAGTCTTCGTAGTCTTTTTCTTGATCCTATTTGTAAAGCAGTATATTTTTAATCTACTCCATCACAATTGATGTCCATCAAACCATGAAGGCCACTGGTGCTAATACCATCTTTTTTAAGGGAATTGAGGAAATATAGTGTGGAAATAAAGGGCTACTTGTCAGATTCCTACTTCCATTCATGACCACCAATTTAAACATGCAATAAGATAATCACAGGTTTTGAAATTCCAAGTTAATTTGATGCTTCAGTGTCCACCCATTAATTCAATAATTTAATCTGCACAATTAGGCTCCTTCCATATAGCCACTGCCTCCCCATCAATTGCTATTATCATTTTTATAATTCATGGTGGTGCCCTACAAGAATTCCCCACCTTCCCTCCTAGTATCGTCTAAGTCAGTGATGGCGAACCTTTTAGAGACCGAGTGCCCAAACTGCAACCCAAAACCCACTTATTTATCGCAAAGTGCCAACACGGCAATTTAACCAGAATACTGAGGTTTTAGTTTAGAAAAAACAACTCATACATTAACATCTTTTGTCTTAAAAGAAAAACACAATAACAGAGCTTTATGATACAAACAACTTTTGATATTTACAATTTTGGGCCCACCTCAACCATAATTTTATTTAATTATGTTTTTACATTTCTGAACTGTCCATCTCCCTCAAAGAGGGAATCTTGCTCTGTCCCCAAATACATTTGGGCAACATTAATAGAGGATTTGAACCCTAAAATCAAATACAGCCTTTCCATTCGTCTTACACAGAGTCACTGATGATATCTGAAGTCATCCATCCACCCATCTCCTTTTTTTTCAGAGTAAATTATGATTCTAATATACTTTGTTGATATTCTGACTTGGCAATGACCAAAATGCTTAGTTTGTACAACATGCTGGGCACATAGAAGACCCTATTAGGCAGGTTGTGTTAACAGCAGGGTGGATAAAAATTGATGATTTTTTAAAAAAATTAAAAAAAATCGGGTTTTTTTTTCATTTAAATCTGATATTTTTGATTTTTATCAAATTTATTTTAATAAAATGCTTCTGGAGTAAAATCTATCTAAAGATAGTTTTCTATTTAAGATACATTAATAATTTAGTTTATTCAGCATGAAATGGAACTTAGTTATGTAGCATGAGGCTATATATTCTGCAATATTGAGACCAGAGGTGGGTTCCTGCTGGTTCGGACCGGTTCTATAGAACCGGTAGTAACTTGGCGGCCTGGGTCGCTGGAACCGGCAGCGACCCAGGCCTGCCACGCCCCCCAAGCCAGTTCTCTTGGCGGCGCCATAGGCGCCACCATCTTGTTTTTTGCATCTGTGCATGTGCAGAAGCTTTTTTTTTGTACTGCACATGCGCGCGCACCCGCAACCTGCCCGCACGGTGCGTCCCTGAGTGAACCGGCAGTAGGAAAATCTGGAACCCACCCCTGATTGGGACTGTCGGTGAGTCAACAGCAGGTCAGAGGAGGAGCTGCTGTGGGACAGAGATTACAGTTGCTCTTTAAAAATTATGATTTAAATCGAGTTGATTTAAATCAAGCCTTTTTACTAGTGATTTAAATCATGATTTAAATTGTGATTTAAATCAACTTGATTTAAATCAAATCCACGCTGGTTAACAGCTTCATCAAACCTGTCTGAAGAAACACAACCTACCACAAATCCTATTGTGCCTTAGTATGAAGTATGATCCCAATCTAGAACTTGCATCAATGAATATATTCAATGTCATGTTCATGCAACATGTCATAGTTTGCATAACTGATTTACTCAAAATAGTCAGATTTGTTGACTTTGCCAAGCCAAAAAATCCCTTTATGACTTAGGGTACTATATGGCTGAGGCTTGTAGTTGTACGTATTTACAAATTAAATCAAGATTCAGGGGGTGACTTTACCACAGTAGCCAAATTAAGACAGTAGAGAGAGCCTCAGAAAAACCACATCAAAGCTTAACACAGCACACCATTAATTGAAAAAAAAAAACTTCCATTAATTTCTTTTTATGTATAAATATTTTTTATTGTTTTATATCACAAATTCCATTTCTATATTGAACAGTGTATTTTCTAGGTGTCCAAAGTGTTAAAGTATAAACATCATCATAGTCATTATAATCATGTACAGATAAACATACCGGTATATGCGATAATACCAATCGTTATTAAAAAGTATACTATCTTCCATTATGGTATCAATTATATAACCATCAAAATATTTACTCATCAGTTTTTCTTTCTCATGTAGTCTATATTTCACATAAATTCACTCATCAATTTCTTGATATCCCAAATTAATACATGATTTAGTTTAACTGACAAAATATTCCATTTAATTAAGCATTTTAAGGCAATGTGTTGCATATCTAGTTTTCTAGTTTCTGGGGAAAAATATTCCAGCCCCAAACAGCTACCATATCTTGCAAGCTCTGAAACCTGATTTTGATCCTAGATGTTGATGTATTATTGTTGTCTCTGACCCCTCACTTGTTTTTTTGTTCTTTGCAAGATTATTTCTGTGTAGTTTGTGCATTTGAATGGTGTTTGAATCTCTAATTAGGGTTGGGAGTGAATTTTGTTTTAAAGATTTATTTGACAGGCCTAATTAAGCTTTAGTGTGAATATCCTGCATTCCTTTCCCCCTCTCCAAAAGAACTGAGCAGGGATTTAATTCTAATAACTCCCCCCCTTCCTAATATTATAATAATATTTACAGATGGGCAGCAAATTGGAAAGAAATTGGTTTTCAAAAGTTTCAGCTTGGAGGCATGGCCCCGCCCCCTTTACGTCCGCCACGGAGAAAAACTCCGGTTCTTTCTAACCGGGCGCTTCACGTTAGTCTTTCCTTGCTTTCCTCTGGGGGTGGAGGGCTCGAGAAGGGGATTGGGGATCAGGTGTCTCGCGGGGCAGCCTAGGGGGCAGGGTCCTCATGCTGGCAGAAAGTGAAGGGGGGAGAGAAGAGCCTGACGGAGCTGGAGCTGCAGAAGCAGAGACCGATGTTTACAGTGGGCCGAGGTAACTGCCCCCTCGGAGAACTCTGGGCTCGGGCGACGGCGTGCGTGCCCACAGAGAGGGCTCTGAGTGCCGCCTCTGGCACGGGTGCCATAGGTTCACCACCAGGGGTCTAAGTAATAAAAATAGAAGGCAGCTAATGTTTCTCTTTCCATTCTTTTCCATTTTACCTTGATAGCATTCTTCAACAAGGCAAGTGGGCCGCTGTTGGATCACCAGCAAAGTAACTATTGGGTTCAGCAGAGAAAAATTAGGGGATGCCATGGTATCATCCATTGTCTTGCTTTAAGGTGGAAAAGGAGAATTCCAGGAGCAGGGGTTAAGACGATGCTGGAGGCTGGACCAACAGGAAGTCATCCTATCCTGCAGCTCCAAACAAAGGGCTATAAACTCATAGCATATTCTCTGAAGCAAGAATTATGCTACTTAGGGTGCTAATTGACTTGGTTTTTCAAGACACCTTGTATCTTAATTGCCCTGTGGGGAAGTACAGGGTAATATTTAATTAATACTAATTGAATTAATGACTATTGATTAAAAGTAATTGCATGTAAAATAAGGCAGCACATATGTAAAATTAATTGTTCCTCCATCTGTATTCACGTAAGCATTCATCATTCTCTCATTGATAAATGACTGTTTCATATACACATGTATCCATACATACAAACTCACATAGCAAAAGAGAGACTGGACTCACCAAACATAACAAGAATAACTGTTTTTATTATGTTTTCTTTTAATGGTTTTTTATATTGTTGTGAGCCGCCCAGAGTCCCTTGGTAGTTGGGTGGCATACAAATTTAATAAATAAATAAAGAAATATGAAAGCAGCCATGGAGTCACATAATGCAAGTAGAAAAATAGGGACCACCTTTGGTGGGAAGGGTTTTTTGTTGTAGAAATATAGGAGAAGGAATGTGTGTTGCATATGTTCGCTGACTTAAGTTATTTGTAAAAATAATACAGGTGGGATGCAAACAAATAAAAGTAGTAATAATAGTAGTAGTAGTAACAACAACAACAACAACAATAACAACAACAACAACAACAACAACCTGGGTATAGTTATTGTGTAGTAAGTTGCTCTGAATCCAATAGCTACTACTTCACTGTAAATATGCACAGGGTACTTTTGGTGATGGCTCTGTTAGGATCAGCTTACTTCTTACTTAGAATAGTAAATGAAAAGAGATCCCTTCCTTTTGTTTGCAAAAACAAAAGCAGCTTTCTGGGAAACTTAGTGCCAAGAAAGCATGTATGGCTTTCTCTGATATCCAGAGAAAACCATGCATGCTTATGCTGTTAATAATCCTGATGAATTCATAGGCTTTGACTCCAAATGAAGTATGATTAGGACTTGTAGTGTCATGCAGGCAATATGTTAGCTTCTTTTTGGTCTGGGCCAACTCGCTGTAGCCCACTCATTGTGACCAACTTGCCATGGCCAACTCACCACAGGACAAGAGTTACACTAATATGGAAGAAATAGTGGAACAGAATTATTAAAAGAAGGATGCAAAAGGAGAGACAAAATGAAATGTCAATGACAAAAGGTAAAATATTTTTAAAATTATTTTAAATAATTAAATTGAATTCTTAAATTATCCCGTGATGAGTTGGCTGTGGCGAATTGGCCATAGCAAGTTGGCTGGGACGAGTTGGCCCATTCCGCCAAGACGAACATGCAATTAGCGTGCTGGCCTCCACTAATTTCTTGAAGGGATGGCAGCAGCTCTTCTGTATTATTTGGAAAATAACTGGTGAGGGACCTCTTTATTGATGGTGATGATCTACAAATCCCAACAGCCCTAGACAGCCTGGCCAAAGATGATGGAGGATGGAGGCTGTAGCCTGCCAATTGCTTTTCTTTGTGCCACCTTCGAAGAGAAATATGGGTGTACCCGTTCTAGATGCTGCTTTGGGCAATCCCATTTCAGGCAGCTTTTGCACTTTACTAAAAAAGGTAATCGATGCAAGAGAGAAGAATATTTTTAATGCTCCCTTGTGCAAAGACCTCCAAGTATTCGCTATATACCAATGCATGCTTTTAGTACTTTAGAAGTAATTGCAACAAAACATAGAAATGGATTTGTACTATCTGAAAGACTAATATTTCACTGATCTAAATCTGACATGCATGCTGATTGTTTCCTAACCCCCATTAGCAGCTGAGGTTTTGCTAGTATGAGTGAGGAATCAAATGCAGTATTTTTATGACCTCAAAGATATTGCTTTGAGATAAATTAATTAAAGTTAGTTTACATATTTGGCTTCAGATCACCAAGAACAGGGAACTGTTTAATGAAAAGAAGGACTAGGGGTGATCATTTTTCTGAAATGATATAGGGTTTCCTGCTTGAGCAGGGGGTTGGACTAGAAGACCTCCAAGGGCCCTTTCAACACTGTTATTCTATTTTGTTGTTCTGAGAAATTGGCAGGTTTATATGTGATTTTATCTTCGAACACAAGTATATTCATCTGATGAAGTAAAACTTTGCTTGAAAAATCTCAGGTTACAAGCAATCAGTAAAATGGGCTAGAGGCACAACTGAGACTATCTTGACTTGCTGTATTACATGCCTGTTGCATCTGAACATTGGGTTCCACTTAATGGTATGATTGCTGCCATTCAGAATATTATCATGGTTAGGTGTACTAATATTGTATAGTTATATCATGGAGATACGGCAAGACAAAGTGGAAAGACCTATTTGGGTTAGTTTGATTACCTGGTATCTTGAAATAATGGGAACAAAGGTTCCTAGGATGATGAAGTATACCATTAGGATTCAGAGTAATCATCGTATCCAAGTCAGAACAGAGTGGCTTGATTACAAAGGTTATAGTAAAAATGACAAACCCAGAAACCTAATACAGTATATCTAGATGACAATTCTTCTCCCGCTACATAAGGAGTGTGTCAGGTAGAAGTGTCTCAAGAAATAAGTATGAGATATCATGGAGATTTTGAAGAATAATAAGGTTGGCTGTGCTACCTACCAGAAGTGATCCTGATATTGTTTAGGTTTCCATTAGACAGGGATCAATATAGTTTGAGGATGCTTTGAGGAGACATGGATGGGGGCAACCACATTTAGATAATTACTTTGTTTACCACTACTAATATTTATGAACCACTTGAAGTTGTTGTCAAATATCCTATTATGTATGCTTTAAAAGCCCTACATACACTTTGCCTTCTCTGTCACTCCCACTCCTCAACGTTCTCTTCAGCCATCGCTAGTATATTCCTTATATTTTTGCTCCCAGTACGAATTGCTGCTTTCATGAATGAGGCATACACCAAACAAATTACAGGCTTGGAAAAAAAATGTTGAGGATTAACAAGAAACAGAGGGAGAAAAGCTCTCCAAACAGACAACTGCATAACTGAGTCAACATTCAAAATGAGAAGTAACTGGGCAGATTAAGTGCACAAATTAGTGTTACAATTATGACAAAATGAGGAACAACTTATTATTTTCCTCAGCCTCAAGATGAAGCTGTGCAACCTGCTAGTATCTGACTATCTAAAACGGCCATATTCACGAAGAAACTGCATTCTCACCATTGAATATGCAAATAATATGGTATTAGAATTAAAATAGGAATTTTTTCGTTATAGAATTGAAGGAAAGAAAAATTGCTTGTCCTTAATTCAGGTGGTCCTCGGCTTATGACCACAATTGAGCCTAAAATTTATGTTGCTAAGTGAAAGATTTGTTAAGTGAGTTTTGTCCCATTTTATGTCTGTTCTTGCCACTTTGTTAAGTGCATCATTGCAATTGTTAAGTTAGTAATACGGTTGTTAAGTGAATCTGTCTTCTCCATTCACTTTGCTTGTCAGAAGGTCGTAAAAGCTGATCACATGATGCCAGGACACTGCAACCATCATAAATATGAAACAATTGCCAAGCATCTGAATTTTGATCATAAGACCATGGAGATCCTGCAACGGTCGTAAGTGTGAAAATGGTCATAAGTCACTTTTTTCAGTGCTGTGGTAACTTTGAACAGTCACCAAATGAACTGTTGTAAGTTGAGGACTAACTGTACTGTTTTGGTACCATATCACATATTCAATAGTCTGAGTAGAACATTGAATCTGGAAAAACCTACCATATTTTTCGGAGCATAAGACACACCTTAGTTTTTGGGGAGGAAAATAAGAAAAAAGCTGATTGGCGGGTGGATCCTGCTCCCGGAATACCCCCAATGAGCTGTTCTCAGAGGTGAATTTTAGCAACAGGTTCGTTGGTTGTGAGCTCTGCGCCTTGCTTTTTTTTCTGCCTCTGAAACCTCCATTTCAGAGGCTTTTTTTCTGAAGTTCCATTTGAGAGGCTTTTTTTCTGAAGCTCCGTTTCAGGGGCTTTTTTCAGCCTCTGAAACTTCCGTTTGAGAGGCTGAGCGGGGCTACATTCTGAGTGTAACACGCACCCAAATTTTCACCCTCTTTTTTTGGGGGGGGGAAGGTGCGTCTTATACTCCGAAAAATACGGTATTTTCGTGGAAATTTTCTGTAGAAAATAGAAATTTTGTAGAATGTTTCTAGAAAGCAGATACCCAGACATGAGCAGTGAAAGACAAAATCAAAGATATATGCATTTGATGGATACAGTCCCTGGTGGCATGTTCAATAAGCCATTGATGGAAACACATCTACACCCCAGCAGTGGGTTGCTACCGGTACGGCCCGGATCTACGAACCGGTAGCGACGGGATTTGCAACCCATTACTGCTACACCTACATATTCATAAACTTGGTTATTAACATTATTGTCATCCAGAAAGAGCATGAGATTAAAATGATCATTGATTAAAAACAGGGGAGTAAGGAGATCACAAATAATGATGTCCCATTGATCCAAAATCAGGAGCAACTAAAATTTGAGGAGTCCTTGGTGCTCCCTGAGCTTGGTTGTTTTCTTGTAGACGTTTCATTACCAAGCTAGGTAACATCATCAGTGCTAAAAAGAGTGGGGTTTGCTCCTGTTTTATATTCTAGTGGTTTGCCCTGTCAGTTTAAAAACAACAACAACCAAGCTCAGAGATCACGGAGGACCCCATAGTTCAACCCTGAGCTATAAATACCCTCTTCTATCAGTACAACTAAAGTTTGCTTGCCATTCTAAGTCAATACCACTAGTGGATCTTGAGAGAATTGATTGTTTCAGTGCACAGAGCACGAGATTAAGAAATAAGAGGTGGGAATTCACAATTCCCACTGGAGAAAAGAGGAAAACATGCTTCTGCTTCACGTTTTGTATGGCAGGAGGAGAGAAGTCTTGTCAGGAACAAGAACAAGGGATCTCCCAGGACAATAAATACAGCAGAAGCAGGAAATCTGCCATGTAGGTGGTTGGGCATTGGGGTGAAAAAAAATGTGCTATGGGAAGATAAGGAGATGTAGAGAAGATTATTCGAATCCCGGCATCTATTTTCACTCCAGAAGATTTAGAGCAGGTAAATCCATACTGAATTTTCTCTGGATGAAAATCTGAGAACTGAAACGGATAGCAGGGACAAAAAGATGAAAATTTAGATTTTTATTAACCAAATGAAAAATGAGGCAGGAATAATATTTGCCGGTGAAATAGAGCATCTGCTTTATCCATTGCACGCTTCCAACACATATGTTATTAAAAATAAATAAGCTAAATTCCGATGTGAGTCCCTATTGAACTCCTAGGAGCAGCATGGAATAAAGACATCTCAGAATTTGGCCCAAAGGCTTCTTAATAGAGAGAGGCTGTTTGTCATGCATTATTCAAGATCTGCATTATTCCAAGCCCCCAAAAGGTAATGCACTGATTTATTTACACAGTGGGTGCTATAACAGGATGAAATTCATGATTTGCGGTTTGCTTGCAAGAGTTTCTTTCAAAACACAGCAAGACAGACTGTACTAAAACATTTGCATGGCCAAAGCAAAACCTGGGACATTACAGATGATGGTAGAATCCCCTTTCCCCCCCCCCTTTTTTGTGTGTGTGTGTGTGTGTGTGGCCATTTCATAACAAAGGGCTGTGACCAAAAAAGGATCCAAGCAAAAAAAGAAGAAGAAGAAGAAGAACCTGATGGTTTCTACGTTTGCTTGTTATTGCTTTTGCTACAGCATTGTATTAAAAGTACTAAAATGCCAGGAGTATCTTCCAAGGGATAAAAATAAGGCACCTCAACTGGTATGAAAGATTATCTTACCAGCTGGGCAGCTCCTAGGATCAAAAGCCCAGAAGAGAAGCATGAAATTATCTTGACTTTGGGGCTATCATCTGAACTCTTAAAACACTGGGCTTATCAAACACCAATGTTTATGTATTAAATGTATCACTCACTCTGAAAAGCCATTGCACATTCTATATGCAGAATTGGTTGTCCTTCTGAAAGATAATTTTGCCTTCCGCTCTCAGAAGTGTGTTCTGTGTTTAAGAGACCATGAAGACAAAAGGACTTTCATTTTTTTCCCCCTGGCAAAAATAAAATAAAATCTGCCATGTCTCATGATGTTGTTTTCATCTGGAATCATCTTGTGAGTGAAAGTGGCTTAAGTCATCCTTTTCTGTTCTACCATTCAAGTAGTGCTTCCCTCTTATTCTGACACCATCCAAGGGCAGCCTCAATGTATGCCAAATCTTTTGGTATCACCTATTACCTTGGACAGAAGTCAGGTAACAGTAATAGCTTGGAGCAGAAGCAATGAAAGGACGATATGGGTCAGCAATGGAGACAGTGAATTCCATGCGGGTGTCATTTTCTGCCAACTCAAGGTTGGGTGGATAATATTTCAGCTCAGCAGTGATACTTCAGCTCAGACAAGTCCCATAAAAAGCATACAGAATATTTGCCTGAGCCTCAGTGATTTCTGAGCTGTATGAATTGGATGATGTATAAGATGATTTAGATCAGGAGTGTCCAACCTTGGCTGGCTGGGAAATTCTGGGAGTTGAAGTCCACAAGTCTAAAAGTTGCCAAGGTTGGACACTCCCCTGGTTTAGAAGATCATCTTATTTGTGGAATGCAAGATGAATTTTTCTAGTGTCATCTCCTCCCTGAATAAAAAATGTCCCCCTTCATAGCTTAGTAAAGAGATATAGCTATTGAAGTATCATGACACAGAATGTAAGGAAAATATTTCTTGCATAATCCACTTATCATGCATTTGGTGTAGCCATGATTGTACCATATCAGGACCGCCTTAGATGGCAGCAAATAGACAGCAATTCCAACTGCACGAGTGAATCTTGTGATCAAGATTCATGGAAAATTGGATCATTGTATCACACAATATGTTCTTCAACCCGACATGCACATTAGTTCGGTTACAGCCATTGTCCCAATCATGAAATATCTGCATTTCCAGAGATTATACAGACATCATAAATAACGCATTCAAGAAAGAACTATATCCTCTGCCTGCTATAAATCAGGGACTATCCACCTGTGAGATTTAGTTCTCACACAGTAAGTGAAAAGCAATATGGTAACAAATCTGACAGCTGGAAAAAAAACAAAGGATAGATGGAGGCCTGTCAGTGTACTAAACAGACAAGACCAAGCAATCTGTGACACAGGACATAAAGGAAAAAGAAACTCGGGATCTGAACATTGTTGTTTTATATAGGACTTTTTCCGGAAATCGTAATAATTGTTGAAAGTCTTTAGTTACGGTTACCTTACTAGCTGTACTTTATTAATTGTTAATTGTTGGTTCGTCACATAGTGAGCCAGATGTTCAGATTAGATTAGGCATTTTTGACTGTTTATCAAATTCTTCCCAAGGACCTGGGATAGGCAGATGTGGATGTTTGATGGCGTTAAAGGTATTGTTGCAGGATGTAAGCTGTTCCAAGTAAAGCTGCCTTTTACAATGGACTGATGTTGAATTTATGTTTTGCCGCATAGTTACCCAGATGTTCAGTATGGACTTGGAACTTTTATCCATATGAGTCTTTTCCAAGGACTTGGGATAGGGAAATGTTGACGTTTCACGGTGCTATCAGTAAAAGTATTATTAAAGTATTGGAGTTCTTGTGAGCTCACTTAAGGGATTCCAGTCCAGTCTGTCGGGTGAAGCCTGATTTTTGCCAGATTTAACCTGAACTCAAACTAACAAGCAATTGCTTATGGACAAGAAAGCCAGAGATACATACACGAGTATCCTGTTGTGGTCCGCCAGAGACCTGCGGAGCTGGCAGCAGAGTCGGACAGTGAGGAGGCTGGGGAGGAACATGGGCCAGGCCTGGAGTCTGGAGAAGGCTCAGTGCCAGAGGGAGAGATCCAGCCCGGGCCATCTGGGAGGTCTGTGCTGACTCCAGAGCCTCCAGAGGCTGACATGAGCGAGGCAGAGGAACAGGGGGAGCCTGTTCCCAATGCGTGCATGCGCAGAGCTGCCATTTTGGCCTTGCAAAGCTACTTGCCAATTAGGTCTTTGGCAGCGTGTCAAGGGAGATAAAGGTGGGTGCTTATCAGCCTTCTCCCGAAAGACTTTGGCAGACTTCTGTCGGACTAATTAAAACTGTTTGGGACTGATTACGGCTGTGAATGAACAGAATTCACAGCCATTAAAATAAAAAGAGGTTTTTGGGACTCCGTTTGTGCGGTATTATTTATCAGGACGCCTAGGTCAGAACATATCCACAGCGAGCTTCTGTGGCACCACTTCACAGCTAATGTTGGACACAAGTACCTAGGTCACAGGCTTTGTATTAATACATCATATCCCCCTGCAGATTCCTAAGGATATATGAACTATACATGTATACATGGAGGAACATGGATACATGTATACATGGAGGAACTTTTCAGATTAGGTATCTACCATCATGCATGCTTTTGGCACATAGGATATTCCAGAGTTTCACAGAAATCTCATTAGCAGGAATTTCAGGCATCTAGCTTGATGTCATTATAAGTCCATCTGATGAAAAACTCACCAAGTGATTTGAAGAAAATTTGACAATGCAAGAATTGGAATGAAAAAGCATCAGTTGCAAGTTTCTTGTATGATTTTCCTGAGATATGCCACGAGAAGACAAGGTGAAGGCCATACATGAGATCTCCATCGTATACAAGATATTAAAGCTTTCCTTGGTCTATTGACCCTTTATACAATTTGGTGAACAAAGCAGTAAAATAAAGGTGTTCTCATCAGCACAAAGAAAGCTTTCCAGTCTGTCAAGGAATAGTTAACTTCTGATTCACTCCTGATCCATTGTGATGAGCAAAAATCATTTTCTCTTCAATGTAATGCCTCCCCATTTCAACAAGGGGCTGTTCTTGTCGCCAGAAAGCACTGATGTACCAATTAACTTCTAATCTCAAACAATGATCTTCCTTGAGAAGAACTATGCATTGATGAATAAGGAAACTTTGGCATAATTACAGCCATATGGGTATGCTTTGTAAATACAAATAGATCATAGACTCCTCTTTGGAGTTGAAGGGAAATTCATCTCTCCTCATTTTATCTCCCCAAGTGTAGCATTGGAACACCAAGTTCCAAACCTATTTCTATGCCATTTGTAACAAATCCTGCCAAATCACTGTCAGGGCTGATATACTGAATCAATTACCATTTCAGATGCTAGATTGTTCTCATGCTTCAATCCACATTAGAGCCTGCATCCTGCTCTACATTCCATTCCAATAGCAAAATTGACCACAAAAGGCCCTAATTTAGCATGTGTCCGAAGCAGGGACTGAGAGGGTAATCAATAGACTGGTGATAAAGTTTGGGCCTTATTTGTCACAGCAACAAGAACTGTCTGCCCACAGAGTTGTCTGCTTTGAGGAAATAGGGTTGTAATTTCCTAATCATCAGATCATGGCAACATTACATGTGTCAGACTCAAATAATGTAAGAGTTGTGTCTGGTGCCACGGTGTGGAAAATGACACAGAAAGAACTGTGGGTGAGCGTGATATCTAGTGAGCTATTAATCACAATCCAACCAAGCACCAGTTTTTCTATAGGAAATAATCTAAAAGGCACTGGTCATGCATCCATACTCATATTTCTAATTAGGTAAAAGCCTCCTCCTCCTCCTCCTCCTCCTCCTCCTCCTCCTCCTCTCTTTGAAATATGAAGTAAGTAGGAAAAAAAATAGTAAAACACAAAAAAGTAAGAAGAAATAGCAAGATGATACAAACAGGGCTGCTGCATTTGAATTCTTAAAGTTAAAAAATGAAAATTTATTTATTTGTTTATTTTGTCAAGTACATATTTGGTAATATACATAGATATAACATTATTTATATACATAAGATGGGTACAAATAAAAGGGAACGTTTGGACAGGGACGGTAGGCACGCTGGTGCGCTTATGCACGCCCCTTAAAAAATTAAATTAACCACCATTTCCCTTCCATTTCAGTCCCCAACTATGGGCCACAATTTAGATATTTGAACTTTGCATCAAACATTAGTAATTGGTGTTTAGTTTCAGTTTGAGTACTAAAAAACATATTCCAGATGTCTTAATCTGCCTTGCTCAGTGTAAGTGAGTCATATTTGCTTGAACTTAGTTAAACCTCTGATGTGGATGTACATTGTCAATTTTGCCATTGCATCATATTCTCCAATTTTAGTCTCTCAAGCTGACATCATGGGCAGGCTATCTCTTTTCTAATGTTGTGCTAGGTTTATTCTTTCTGCAGTCCACATGTACCTTAGTAAATTACATTACTTTTCATTTAGGTTTTCTGGAATTATGCCTAATACAAATGTATGTGGTTTCAGTTTCAAAGTTATTTTAGAGGACTTTTTTTAAAAAAATTTCTGATGCATTTCTAATATTTTTGAATTTTTTTTTGCATATCAGCATTTTCCAATTTCTTGAAGTCTTCATTATGCAGGACACTGTCCAGCACACACAATATCAGCCTCTCTCTCTAGTTGGTCTCTCTATAGTTGGTTGTTTGTCACTCACATACGGAGTACCCAAAAAACATTATATCTGAAAATAAAAGAGTATTCATTTCTGGGCATTTCATTGTCTACATTGTCTTTTGCTTCAGAGATTCAGACAAATGGGCAAGCAAACATGCAAAAAAATAAAATAAAAAAAAATACAAAGACATGCTGAAAAGAACTGTTGTAGAAGAATGGCCAAAAGGAATTCTTGATTCCTCTTGGCTCAGCATCTGACGCAATGGCCTAGAACAGGACCCAGTCCAGCAACTGAGTTCCTTATGGGCCAACAATTTAATATGTGCTTTGTTATAGTTCTTATACTCTATTGAGTCATAATGATTCCTGGTGACAATGGTTGAAAGCTGTGCAAGCCATCCTCTCTCTCACTAGGTGAGAGAATTCTTGCAAATGCATGCTTATACCATGTTAATTTTAGGAACACAAAGCTTAAGAAAGAAAAAGAGTTGGATTGAGTTCTAGCCTCTTCAAACTTTCATGCACTCTCTCCGCAGGAATCAGGTTTTGCTTGGAATTATGAAGCATCTCCCCAGGGGATGCATCTATTATGGTACACCTTACACTGCATCTTATACAGTTCAGAAAGCAGAACAATTCTAACAACCAGTGGTGTGATCACAGTTCTGTAACCTACATTTGAACAACTCCTTGAAAAGTCTCTAGCGACAGAGAACTTGTAGAAGAATATGAAATTGCCAATATATATTCAAACAGATTTATAACACCTTGAGAAAGGACTGTGCAAGGAGAACACCTAGTGTGTGACAGGTGTCATCTTTGAGGCCTATAATGAAATCAGAACCTGTTTGAGGGCCTCAGTGGAAATGGAGTATTCCCAAATGAATGGATAATTATTCCTGGAGCTGGAAGAAGGAGTATGCATTGAAAAATAGGGTATATGTTAAAACACAATTCCATGAAGATTAAATCTAGTCTTAGTAGTAGTTAGCATAGTCAAATTAGACTCTGTTTATCCTCAGACATACATGAAACTCTGGATACTTTCATGCAGCCACAAGTTACAGAATACAGAATAACAGAGTTGGAAGGGAACTTGGAGATCTTCTAGTCCAACCCCCTGCTCAAGCAGGAGACCCTATACCAGTGATGGCGAACCTATGGCATGCATGCCAGAAGTGGCACGCAGAGTCACCTCTCTGGGCACACCAGTTGTTGCCCGTTGCTTTTCTGGGTTCTGGTGCGCACATGTGCGCCGGCCAGTTGTTCTTCGTGCGCGCGGGAGCACTAGAAACTGGAAGAGCAGCTCCCTGGTGTGCATCCCAGCTGGTCTTCGCATGTGCATGCAAGCCAGAAACCGTAAGACCAGGTGACTGGCGCATATGCGCACGCCAGAAACCAGAAGCTCAGCTTCCCGGCGCGCGCATGCGCACCAGGAAACTGCTCTTTCAGTTTCTGGCACTTTGCCAACACTGTCCTATACCATTCCATACAAGTGGCTGTCCAGTGTCATCTTAAAATCCTCCAGTGATGGAGCACAACTTCTGAAGACAAACTGTTCCATTGGTTAATTGTTCTTATTGTTAGGAAGTTTCTCCTTAGTTTTAGGTTGCTTTTCTCCTTGATTAGTTTCCATCCATTGTTTCTTATCTTGCCTTCTGGTGCTTTGGAAAATAGGTTGACCCACCCACTCTTCTTTGTGGAAGCCCCTCAAATATAGGAACACTTCCATCATGTCACCTGTAATCCTTCTTTTCTCTAGACTAGCCATAGCCAATTCCTGCAACCGTTATACCATGCAAACTCCGAGAAATGTCTCCAAGCGTCCTCACTATTGACTTCCCTGCCACCTACAGTGCTTTCTAGGTAACTCATTGGGAAACACACACACAAAAATCAACATCCAGCAAGTGCCCTACCACCTGTCCTTGTCCTTGTCTTACCATGCTTGTCTCTGTGCCAAGGAAAACAAATTGCCTACTTTGCTCAGTTTGAGTTAGATAAAAGGCTATCGCGGCACCTTAATTTCTCCTTAGGTTGTTTACATGAAGCTGATGAAAGGCTGAGAAAGCATTGTGGTTCTTTTACTTCAGCAGAAAGTGGGTTAGGATCAAGGGTTCAGTAAGTTAATGCTTCCCCTTAATCAGAAACTACCATTCGGCTGCTCAGTTTTTGAAGCTGCATGTCATCTTACACCATAACAGAAATAGAAAAATAATAATTGACTCAGCTGTAGAGAACTACAGAAGCCCCACTAGGTCAATGGCATGGAGCAATATAAGGGTAGTAAAGATGCCAGTCTGGCACAATTATCATGGTCTCCAAGTTGAATGTATTGTGCAGAGAATAGCTATATATTTACCAGATTGGGCACTGAAAGGACTGTTCAGCTGTCCAGCTAGCGAATCCAAAAAGAGAACTCCTGGGACATTGTACTTCCCAAAAGTAGAACTTTATTGAATACACTACATTGGCACAGAAGAAGCGCAACCAGCTCTGGGTTTTCCGCACACAAGCCCACATAGTTAAACTTATTTTTCCCCTTTGGCCATCCCCCTCAGTCCATTGCATTGTCGAATTACATCCGCTTCTTTTGTTATGAGAACAGTCCGGATCGCTCAAACACCTGCACGGTGTGACCTTGAGGCTGGCAGCAGGGTCTCATGATGCAGACGGAGTCTTGGCATTCCATTCCCACCCCAAAATTGCCACCCACCCCCCGCCCGATTGTTGTCAAGTTGAGAGCGAAGAAGCAACTAGGTGAAACAGAGAATCACTCTTGACAAGGACAAATAATTAACAAATCATTGTAAGGATATAACAATTTAAACTTCTTTTAAAGAAATCATCTTCTTTAACCAGCAGTACTTCTGCAGTGGTTTGTTTGCAACATAGATAACCCTACAGAATTATAACAATGGGAGGACATGTGAGCTATTGCTTAGTGCAGGATTTCCAATCGGCAAGAAACTTAGCATCCTTCCCAAATAATCGTGTAGACTTTATTTCAATTTCTCCATTGAAGTGGAGCCTACTTTAGCTCTAGGTAGTCCATTCACTATTAAACATATCGTCCTTGATCAATTTCTCTTAATTTTTCTCAAATGCTTAGTCATAATAATCTTCTAGGCAATTTTCACCCATTCATTTTAGCAATTCTGCAACAAAGGACAAATGCAATCTTTCATTTGGCAGCCATAAACAGATAGAGAAAGAGGAAGAGGAGGAGGAAGAGGAAGAAAAAGAGGGGAAAAAAGGAAGAGGAAGAGGGGGGGGAGAGAAAGAGACCACATTCCTCCTTCACACTGTAGGCATTCCTATAGTCTCCTGTGACATAGTAATAAGTACCAATAAGAAAGGGACAAAAATCTTGCATTCACGTGTTGCTTGAAAACAAGGAAAATGTAGTCTGTATAATATGTAATAAGATGAGCTGTGAATCTTACCTTCATTGGAAATCCACCTCCATTGGAAATCCTGCCCTGCACTATTAATATGCATATTTCAAGAAATCTGGTCAAGATATATTTGGGGATTCACAAGTCAGTGTTTTATTCTGATTTTGGCTAGTATATCCTTATTGCTATGCCTAAAGGTTTTTCCAATTCAAAAGATGCCCCCTCTTTTGCAAAATTGCTTAGCAGTTTTGGATGTTTCAGAAAAGGTATGGCTAGGTCGGCAGACAAGGGATCTGGCCATTCAACTGGCATCAGTTCTCTACAATTTTCAAATCTGTCTATTAAAGCAGATGTTACCACCTCAGTGCCATTAAGTTGCTGTCTTGTCAATGCAGTAGGGAGCCTTGAACATCCCAATGTAACACAGAAAAAGGAAATAAATGATCAAAACAATTCTCCTTTTTCAAGGAGAATTGGATAATGCAAATCATACCAGGTAATTCTGGCCATATCATAAAGAAAAGAGACCTCCGGCTGCAGTTTTCAACTTCAAGAAAAAAAAATTAAAGTTACAAGATGTTCTTATGTCTTTGATTTTCACTTGAATTGCAACTTAAGGGGGGAAAAAGATTCTTGATCTAAACCCAGGGTGGATCTATAAATAGACCGGCAAACTTTGCAACAGGGCAACCAAAGATTTGTGACATTTCTCTAACTGCTATGGCTTTCACAGAATAATTTCAAAATTAACTGGGTTAATGAGTTTGGTGGGGTGGCTCAGTTCATACATTGCCCTAAGTCACAATGTACAAGGATTGTTTATGGGAAAGGCGGTGAATATGAGTAAAACACTGAGTAAATTGACATGGTTTAGTGCAATTTATGAATCCAATCTTTCTTATCAATAGGATGCTTGTTTAAAATTATAGACTTTCAAAATGAATCACACTGCGACTTCAGGCAGAGACATATCCTGGATACCAATCAGTGGTTCACAGTTAAATGTATGAACAGATACAATTTTGCTTCTGGTATATGTTTGTGTGTGCATCTGTGTATCCATTGTCTGTCTGTCTGTCTATCTTAAATGTAGGAAGGTGCCTGAAGAACCTAATATTAGATAAGACCGTCATTCCTTCTCCCTGATATTTACTTTAACTAGCAGCAGTTCTCCTGCATGTCCATTTGATGCTCTTTCCAACTTTCTTTAACCTTTTCTGAAACTAAAATGCTTAGGGTTGAACTTGAAAGTATTTGAATGCAAACATGTGCTCTATTGTAAAACGATGATCTTTACCTAACATTGTCAATTAACAGAGTCTATAATTATGTATAGTAACAGACTGAAACTAACACAATTTCATTGGAGGAGAGAGAGAGCATCAGTTATTCTTGCCTTATTAACTGCTCATCTACTGGCTACATTGAAAAACTTTTCTCTATATTTTTTCATATGGGTCTAGGATATAGTGAGGGATTGACTGAAAAAGAAGGAAAATCAAATACACAAAATCCTAGGAATTACTGTTTCCAAGCAGTCTTTTAGAATGGAAATAAAATTAAGTATTTTGTTGAGATTTGGAAACTATTTTCATCCTTATTCTAATGATCATGTTCACACAATTTTTACATAGGGCAGTTTGTGTGCATTTACTTATTTCATCAATTCATCTATTTTATCTTTCTTCTATCAAAAATATCTCAAAGAAATAACATGTGAACCCAACAACACATCATCTCCAGCAGGGGATAATGATGATATTAAATTATTATTTACCCAATATTGCACTAGTAATAGTAGCAATAACATAACAATAAGCTATATCTATATTAAGATAAATGTAGAAGAATAAACAAAACCTGTTTCTTTTTTTAAAATAGTTTTTATTAAAAGATTATTCATGGATAATAAGACATACATTCATAAAAAAGAAGAGTATAGTATAGTAAACATGAAAAAGAGAAAGAGAAAAGGAAAAAGGAGATAGAAAAAAGAAATTAAAAGAACAGAGAACATAAATCTTTAATCATGCCTCTGATTAGAGATGTGCTATAAGAGAATGGAACAAAATCAGAGGTGGTATTCAGCAGGTTCTGACCAGTTCTGGAGAACCGGTAGCAGAAATTTTGAGTAGTTCGGAGAACCGGTAAATACCACCTCTGACTGGCCCCGCCCCCATCTATTCTCTGCCTCCCGAGTCCCAGCTGATCGTGAGGAAATGGGGATTTGGCAGTAACCTTCCCCTGGAGTGGGGAGGGAATGGAGATTTTACAGTATCCTTCCCTTGCCACACCCACCAAGCCACGCCCACCAAGCCACACCCACAGAACTGGTAGTAAAAA
>QLTV01003690.1:1610159-1634110 GCA_003457575.1 Thermophis baileyi | reverse complement strand
TTATTATTATTATTAAATATAGAGGGTTTCATGGATGCTTCTACCTTCTCTATGCATTTTGCTCTATGCCGCTTAATGGCCGTCTTCTTCTCCGCATTCTTTCAGGAAGGATTACTCCTGACCAGCAAAACGGACCGCTGCCAGTTTGCGATCAACGGAGAGCCCTTCCTCTCCTGTCGCCCCTACAGGGTGACTTCGGCTCCAAGGAGCCCCTCAGATGGACAGAAACCGGCTGTGCTCCGCGGAGAACCCGCTCACACACCCATTCGTGATGACACCAGCTGGCTCCTCCCCTAAATAAATACATACTATAAACATGGCCACTCTACATTTAGTGACCACCTCAGCAGCCAATCACAAAGAAATTGAATAATAAAGCATAATAAATAATTCATTTCCCAAACAATGCATGCATCTGTGACTGAATTTTGTGCGCCTGACAACAGCTTTTTAGAGTGAAACTGATTAAGATCCAGTCAGTTTCAGGCAACAGAACTAGCTGGCTGAAGGGTCTTAATCAACTAATTAAGGCCATAGAGCTGAGCATATCAACTTGCAGTTAGCACTTCAACTCTCACAGAGTTGAGAGATTGCTTCAAAAAGCCATCTCTTCCCTATCTGCTTTTCTTCATAGGACAATACTTTTTAAAAAAAAAGGTTGATGAAGCAATCTCTTTGCCCTGTGAGGGGGCAAAAATGGGGGGGGGGATAGTCAGATAGGACCTGTACAAAAAGAACATTATGTGAATGAGATGGCAGCAACAGTCAATATGTGATTGAGATACACACACACACACACACACACACACACACACACACACACAGTTTGATCTCAGTCACATATTCACTTAGTGACCATTATACTTAAAATCAAGTTACAGAAATGGATTGTGGGTCACCGAACAAGGGGATGGTGAACATACATAAATATTAGATGGGTAGCTCAACATTCAGCTAATGGTTTTGTGTCACAAAGTCTTTATTTCATATTTACAACATAACTAATGTGGTTTTGTTGTATTAATAGAATCCCCTGCTTATTATGAATTTGAAATGACATACGACAAATCGGAGGATATCTGTTTTATTTAATCCATTTGTACAGCCCACCTCTACAAGCGACTCTGGATATGAACAATATTAAAATAAAATTAAAAAACAATAACCACTATAGAAAGGCAAACACATAGCAGCAGCAGAAGGTATTACAATCAAGTCCCAAAGGTGCTTTTTCAGGAGGCAACTGGATTTTCTTGTTTTTTTCTTTTGAAGACGTTTTGCTTCTCATCCAAGAAGCTTCTTCAGCTCTGACAGGATAGTGGGAATCCAAGAAGCTTCTTCAGCTCTGACAGGATAGTGGGGATTCCCCACTATCCTGTCAGAGCTGAAGAAGCTTCTTGGATGAGAAGCTAAACGTCTTTAAAAGGAAAAACAAGAAAATCCAGTTGCCTCCTGAAAAAGCACCTTTGGGACAACCATGAGCTGGATCACTGAGAATCTCTACAGACTATTACAATCAAGACTCATTCATATAGTTAGAAGACAGGTCCCTTCACCCACTTGAGGTTCCAGGCCATGGCCCATGTTATATCATCACCCTTCACCCACATGATTTGGGCCTTAGGGTTCAAGGATTTTGTCATTAGTCCTGAGAGAAGGCACCCTTTTGTTCACTGTTGCAACATTTGAATAGTGGCTTCCATATTGCCCAGGCTGTGCAGCCAGGAGAGACTCAAAATCTGTGGGATCATCAGGGCTAATAACACAAGAGACTTTGCAGATCTAAGTCAAGGAAAAAATACCCGTCCAAAATCAGTAGAAATGGAACAACAGAGCAAACCCAAGAGATTGTGACAGGCTGCATCTAGAAAGGATTCCTTTTTAGGCCAGAGAGAACCAGTGGGCATCCCAGGCTCATAGCCAAGGTGGACTTAAAAAGGGCATGTTGGCCCCTTTGTTCTCTACAGTGCTAAGCAACATCCTGCAAGTGCCAACAGACACAATCCTGGAGAGTGGTTTAGTTTAAATCCTGTCTGAAGCCAATAAGTAAAAGATTAGAAAGCTGCAGTATAATGGACCCATTGGCCAAGCTGTACGGCCTTTTCTCAGCAGTTACTCCAACGGGTTCTGACTAAACAGCCAGTTTTAAAGCAGGAAGCTGTAGGGAGTTAAGAAGAACTGACCTTCAGTTTGTCTGTCCCTGAAAACTCTGAGACTTCTCTTTTTCCTTAAATTGTTTCACTTCTTCATAATCCTATAGCACACTTTGTGTCCCATATTAGCAGCTTTGGGGAGACATTGAACTCCACAGCACAGGGAGAGAGATGTTACTACTTAAATTGTCTTCATCAGAAATACCTTGTCCCATTGACATTGTTGTACAGGTAGTCCTTGACTTACAACAGTTCATTAAGTGACCATTGAACATTGCAATGGCATTGAAAAAAAGTGACTTATGACCATTTTTCACACTTACGAACTTTGTAGCAGCCCCATGATCCTGTGATCAAAATTCAAATGCTTGGCACCTGGTTCAAACTTATGACTGTTGCTATGTCCTAAAGTCATGTGTTCCCCTTTTGCAATCTTTTGACAAGCAAAATCAATGGGGAAGCCAGATTCCCTTAACAACCATGTTACTAACTTATCCACTGCAGTGATTCCATTAACAACTGTGGCAAGAAAGCGCACTCACATGGGTGAGAGAATGGATAAATTTAAAAAATAAGAGTTATTAACGTTGGAAGGACATGACATGCAAACAGGGTGACATGCATTTATGTGGGACGGCAGACACAAAGCTCACCAGTACTTCCAAAGGCATCATGTTAGACGAGCTATTTTTGAAGTATGGATAAAAGTAAAACAACAGGTTTACAGGGAAATTCCGGCTTGGATCTCTACATTAGAGGCGCTGGTGCATCCAAATTTCATGAATATGGGGAAAGTAGTTACGTATAAGGATATTCTAAACGAAGAAGGGGATTTAAAATCCAGAAAAGAGCTACAAGAGGAAGGGGTAGAACTGGAATGGTGGGCATATTTGCAGATTAAATCACGATATATAAAAGATAAAAAAGAACGGGGTATTAAGAAAGAATCAACGGCGACAGACAAAATCTTGCTAGGAGTGGATGTAAAGGTGATAAAAAAAATTTATCAATATTTATTGGAATACAGAATGGCGGAAGAACAAGTGAAAGAAACCATGGTTGCATGGGCTCAAAATTTGGACAAACAGGAAACTAACCTTGGCTACTGCTTATAAAGAAAGTTTATATAAAATGTTTTATAGTGGCACCTCCCGCCTACAAGGTTAGCAAAAATGGACAGGAAACTCTCACCGCAATGTTGGAAATGCAAACTAGCGAAAGGTTCTTTTTATCACATGTGGTGGTTATGTATAAAAGCAAGGAAATTTTGGCATCAGATAAAAATATGGCTGGAAGAGATACTAAATAAAAATATAGATATGAAACCAGAACTGTTTTTACTAGGAATCACAAATGAGAAATATGGTAAAGGACAGATATACCTAATGCTGCATAATAACTGCAGCAAGATTGGTCTATGCGCAATATTGGAAAAATGAAGAAACTCCTCCGGAAGAAGAAATAATAAAGAAAATATTGGCATGCACAGAAATGGACAGTCTAACATTAGAACTCAAAAACAAGGTGAGACAGAATACTTCGAAATATGGGACAAACTCAGGGGTGGGTTCTAACTTACCTCGCTGCCAGTTCACTTCCTCCTGCGCCGTGTGGGCCCACGCGTTGCGCACTGCGTGGGCATGTGCACGTGCAGTGCTGAAAATCCAGCTTCTGCGCATGCACAGAAGCAAAAAACAGCTTTTGCGCATGCGCAGAAGCGAAAAACAAGATGGCACCGCCCATGGCGCCGCCGAGAGAGCAGGTTCAGGGGCATGTCCAGCCGGCCATCACTGCCGGTTCGGTGAGCAGGGGGAAATTCCCGCTACCGGTTCTAAAGAACTGGTCCGAACCGGCAGGAAACCACCTCTGGACAAACTGTATCAATGGATGGAAAGGAGAAAAAGGAGTTGGAGAAGTAAATACTTAGGGTTTGGAGAATGGAAATCGGACAAGGCTTAGATATATAAATAAATAAGGACAAGGGATATGTATATAAGATCAAAATAGTATTGTATGATGAGTAATAATTGTATTTGTTGTTATGTAAAAAATATGTAAAGAAATGACCAAAACAGGATGGTCACGCTGTGTCCAATGTTTTTAATCTTTGTTTAAATAAAAGAAAACTTTAAAAAAAAAACTGTGGCAAGAAAGGTCATAAAATGGAGCAAAACTCACTTAACAAATGTTTCAGTTAACAACAGAAACTTCGGGCTCAATTGTGGTCGTAAGTCGAGGACTAACTGTACGCATACAGACCTCTGGTCTTCCTAATATTTAACATTGGCTTTAACTAGATGGATGTGGGTGTTTGTTTCCATGGAAAGAGCCTTTTTCTTCTTATAACTAACGTAGCTTTAGACTCTGCAGATAGAGGTGCTTGCAGACAAATTTCTGAGTGTGTGTATTTTGTGTATGTGTGTGTGCGTGTATGTGTTTGCGTGCGCGCAAGCTATGATTTCTTCCATCATTTTATTATTTCACAGCCCAAAGTATGAAGAATGTAAAAGAGGGCTGCCCAATGTTTATACAATTATTTTGTAATGGTGGCGTCCTGCAGCCTACCAGCCTACCCACAGACTCCATAACAATCTTGCCGAGTGTTGCTTGCCAGTCGCAACATGTTTCTCTAGCATCCTGGATCTATTCGCCAAGCCATCCCCAGTTGAAAGCAATATGTTGGAAATAATGTAGTATGAAGCCTCTTTCTACTGCTTGATTTATAATAGGTCATTCATACCTACAAGCCATCAAATGATAAAGGTGGATGATTAAGCGCCCTGCTTTGCATAATAGCGCTCAGCTGAGAATGTCTTCATACGGCCTTTGTTTCGGTGGGTGGCTACCCACTTCAACCAAGCAATAATCTGCCTTGCAGCTCCCTTTATACATCTGATCATTTTTCTTCTTACCTTGGGCATCCTGGAAACCACTGACAGATGATTTAGCAGTTTGCAGCCCTGCAGCTGTGGGCTTGCCAAGAACAGCAGTATTTCCTCCAGCTGAACAAAAGAACCCCGTGAATTCCTTTTCGGAGTTTCAAAGACTTTCCCCAGGAACTGACTTCTTTGAAGGTTCTGCACAGACAGTGAACTACGGCAGTAACTGCTGCTAGTTAACCCACTTTCTGGAAAGACACAATTTGGAGACTCTGCCAATACCTAACGATTGGCTGCGTGAAACATCTGGCGTTATAGTAGGGTTAGAAGTGCTGGGGAAAACAGGCATGAAGAGAGCCGCGTGAATGGCAATTCTGACATAGAAAATTATAAAGGACAACTAAAACAGTGCTGTGTTCTTTCTCTTGATCTGGACACCAAACATTGATATTTCATCCATTTTAATATTCTGTCTCTCAAATAATGGAATATATAGATCATAATTGTAATAAAATAAAGGGTATGTTTCACTCTTTAGAGCAGGAGGGCTATTATCCAACAGTGATGAAGGACAGAGGGATGACAAGTTATAAATATTCAGTAAATTAAATATATGAAAAATTAAAAAGCAGCACTTGGCTAGATATTTCTAAGAAGTCCATAAGAAGGGCATTAAATCCCCAGCAGGCAGGAAAATATATCCCCGGATATACTCTTGCCATCATTACCCAATAATTCCCTTTAAAATTAAAATAAATAATAATCTAAATTGGCTGTGTAGATACACTGGAAGTATGCATACCATTTTATTATTCAGTGAGGCATTTGAAAAGAGGAAAAATGCAATACAAAATATAACCAACTTGATTTCATTCAAATTATATCTGACATTTAACTTTATATAAAATCCAATTTAGATTGCATTTCATTGCTTTTTGTCTGGTTGATTTATGATTTTATCTGTGGGTTAATTTTTTTGTTCTGCTTGTTGTTCATTGTTATGGGGTGGTACCATGGAAGCTTTATTGTTGTGATTGGGACCACAAAGAGTCTCTCAACTGTGGGGAACATGATCACCCTCAGCAGCAGCAGCAGCAGCAGCAACAACAACAACAAAATAAATCCTGGATATTTTTGTCAACTTTCTTCTCACTTTTACCCTTTCAAACAGCCAATGGTTTGCTATCAAACCTCAACAACTGTTCACAACCAGCCCACCATTAAGCCTGGCTGTTGAGTGATTGCTATTTGTAGCTGAACATTTGAGCTATTAATTATTTTCATCACTAAACAGTGAGTTTCAGTTTAGGATAACACCCTCAGGAGATGCAACACTTCTTGTGGATTGCCTATTTCCCTTCTAAAATGTAGGTAGTCCTTGACTTATGACCACAATTGGGATCAGAACTTCCATCACTAAACAAAGCGAAATGAGTTGCACCCGATTTTATGATCCTTTTTGCTGTGATCATTAAGTGAATCACATGGTCACAAAGTGAATCTGGCTTCTCCTCTTGACTTTGCTTGTCAGATGCGCCCTGGGAATTTCCAAATGATGATCATGTAACCCGGGGACAGGACAACTGTTATAAATACATGAGGTTGCCAAGTGCCCAAATTTTGATCATGTGACCACAGGTAGACTGCAATAGTTGTTAGTGCAAGGACCAGTCATAAGTCATTTTTTTCAGTCGTAACTTCAAATGGTTGTTAAACAAATGGTCAAAAGTCAAGGACTACCTCAGGGGTGGGTTTCTCTTACCTTCCCTACTGATTCGGAAGTGCGCGCATCGCATTGGAAGTGCACGTGCGCATCACATCCGGGTACTAACCCTCTGCGCATGCGCAGAAGCCTTTGCGCATGCGCAGAGGGTTATTTGCCAGCTGCTTTCAAACAGCGGCGACCGGGGAACCAGTTTGGGGGCGTGGCAAGCTGGCCTTCACTACCAGTTCGGCGACCATGGCCAAATTTCCACCACCGGTTTGCACAAACCAGTCCAAACCAGTAGCAACCCACCACTGGACTACCTGCATTAGAAGAAGGTTCTGTGTTTGAAAGACATGTTCTTGGTAATCTTCAGAATATCTCTGCACATTAGACCAACATTATAATTCCCATGTTGGCCACCAAGGGCCAAGGCTGAGAGACCACCTAAAGAGTTTGCAGCAGAGGTGAATGTTGAAGAAACAAAAAGGAAACTTCTTGGTGGGAATATTATTTATGAGGCCCAATGCATTTTGAATAAGATCTTCCTCAGGGGTATTGTAAAATATCACACTCTGGGCCATTCGCTCTCCAAATACTCTTTTACAAAATGAATCACTTTGAAGAGGATAATTAGAGAGCCCAGAGTGTTATATTTCACAGTACCTCAGAGGAAAATTTTATTCAAAACTCATTGAGTCTAATAAATAATAGCCTGGCTATCCAGAGGTCTCCTCTCTTTGTTTCTATATTTTCTTCTTCTTCTTCTTCTTCTTCTTCTTCTTCTTCTTCTTCTTCTTCTTCTTCTTCTTCTTCTTCTTCTTCTTCTTCTTCTTCTTCTTCTCCTTCTCCTTCTCCTTCTCCTTCTCCTCCTCTTCCTCCTCCTCCTCCTCCTCCTTCTCCTCCTCCTCCTCCTCCTCCTCCTCCTCCTCCTCCTCCTCCTCCTCCTCCTCCTCCTCCTCCTCCTCCTCCTCCTCCTCCTGCTCCTTCTTCTTCTTCATCATCTTCATCTTCTTCCGATTTGAATCCAAGCTTCCCTGCTCATGGTTCACAAAAGAGGTAGCGAGCACTTGCAAAAATTTGAAATACACTCACATTTCTTTTTATTTTTTATTTTACTTACACTCGTCAGTGTTTTGAAGGAGAAATTCCAGAGTGAGAATTCAAATACATCTTGTGAATATGAGGTCATTTTATTTCACTCCTCAGTTGCTTCACACTTGCTAGGACCTCCTGACCAGTTTGACTGGAAGCATGCCTTAACTACTGCCAGATACTAATACTGCCAAATACTAATTGTAATTGGCATTGCATGTTTAACAAACAGACCAATGTTAACAACTAGAGAGCAGCTTTCCCAAAACCGACTCCCTCTAGATGTGTTGGGCCAGAAGCCACGTGGATTCAGAATTTTGTGAATTATAATTCCAACATATCGGTAGTGGCCTGATTTAGAAAAACTGCCTTAGCAGCAGCAGTAGTAATAGTAGTGATAAAAAGCAGGCTTTTTTCAATGAAAGCTTTCCCAATGACTACTGTATGCTTTCTAAGCGTTTTAATTGTTTTTAATGTTTGAACTGTTTCTATTGTTTTGGTATTGTTTATATTTTAATAGCAAGCTACCCAGAGCCCCAAATGTGCAATTGGCAACTACCGTATATAAATTGGTTGGTTGGTTGGTTGGTTGGTTGGTTGGTTGGTTGGTTGGTTGGTTGGTTGGTTGGTTGGATGGATGGATGGATGGATGGATGGATGGATGGATGGATGGATGGATGGATGGATGGATGGATGGATGAATTGACAAAGCATGGATCTAAGCCCACATTTCCTCAACCTAACTTATTTAAGACCAGACCATGCTCATCTGTTTTGCAATACAATTTGTGTGCCAATAAACTTAGTCAAATCACTGTTCCCTCGCTGTTGGATAATTTTGTATATTACATTAAACTGTATTTCATTTACGCAGAGAACCCTACTTGTGTCTGAAGATAAATTAGAAGGATGGCCTTACTGATGGCACAGGATGACTTGGGACTTTCAATGACTCTGGATGAATTTTTGAATTGCACCCCAGATCCTAATGGGCTGATTACTGCTTCTGCTGCACCATCAGGAAAAGATATTAAGAAGCAGCATGTCATCCAGCAACAACAGCCAAAGTGAGTGTTTGTTGCCACTGCTTAGAATATCTTGTTCACAGAGCCTCAGACTGTGTGACAAGGCTTAAGGCCAGATTCAATCCAATCAATTTTCAAGATTATGCAGTACATTGTACTTTTACAGAATAATCATATTTAATACAAGAAGAGATTCCCCTCCCTTTTTCTCTCACAGAACCCCATCAGGTTCTTGTGAAACATTAGGGTTCTGCAAAACAGCTTGGAAAAAACTGCTCTAGTTGACATTTTGCATCTATTTGCACCATTGCTAGCCAGCATGGCCTTTGAACTGGTAGTGCAACATGTTGGTTCCACACTATGAAACACTGACCCAAATATATAGATGATAACTGATCTGAAAGGAGTTATTTCAGCAATTTCACTTTATTACTAAGAGACCCAATTTGGTCTAGTGGCTAAAGTAACCAGGCTAGAATAGCAATAGAAATAGGACTTGGACTTATATACCACATCATGGTGCTTTAGCCCTCTCTAAGCGGTTTACAGAGTCAGCATATTGCCCTCAACAATCTGGGTCCTCATTTTACCCACCTCGGAAGGATGGAAAGCTGAGTCAACCTTGAGCCGCTCAGAATCAAATTCCTGGAGTGAGCAGTGAGTTACCCTGCATTACTGCATTCTAACCACTACACCAGAGGTGGATTCCTGCCGGTTCGGACCGGTTCTTTAGAACCGGTAGCAGGAATTTCCCCCTGCTCGCCGAACCGGCAGCGATGGCCAGCTGGACACGACCCCGAACCGGCTCTCTCGGCGGCGCCATAGGCACCATCATCTTGTTTTTTGATTCTGCGCACACGCAGAAGCTGTTTTTTGCTTCTGCGCATGCGCAGAAGCTGGATTTTCATCACTGCGCATGCACGCGTGCCCACGCGTCCACGCACCCACACGGTGTGGGAGGAAGCAAATCGGCAGAGAGGTAAGTTAGAACCCACCCCTGCACTGCACCACCATGTCTCCGAAACCAGGAGAACGTAAGTTCTAGTCCCGATTTAGGCATGAAAGCCAGCCGGGTGACTTTGGGCTAGTCACTCTCTCTCAGCCCAACTCAGGGCTGTTGTTGTGAAGAAAACAGGAGGAAGAAGAAGCATTATGTATGTTGCCTACCTTGAGTTGTTTATACAAGAAAAAAATAAAGGCAGGATATAAATAAAGAAATAATATTTTATCTAAGAATTGTTCCAAGATACGTCCTATTTTTCCTCCCACACCTTATTAAAAAAAGAAAAAACACCCACTTTGCAATATTTTCATCCATTTTGAGGGGATGCGGCCACAGTTACAAGTTCCAGCCAGAAACAAAACTAAAAAGAAAAGGAAAAACTTTATGAAACAAAGGGGGGGAGATGGGACTTCTGGTGAGGCAAGGCAATGCCCACATTTTCCTCACTCCACCAGATTGAGGAATCAGTACAGTCAAAAAGGTGAGATCTAGACTGCCAAAAATTCTCTCTGGAACAAAGAGAGATCTGGAGATTGCCCACCTACTCCTTAACAGCTGATTTTTGTGAGTAGAAATTGGCATTTTTGCAGCCACTAGCAATCAGCTGTGAGTTGTGGGCAGGGGTGAAATGCTACCGGTTCGGCCCCATCCGGGCGTACCGGTAGTGGCGGCCGCTGGTGGTTCGGAGAACCGGTAGCGGTGGCAGCGTGAGGCTCCACCCATCCGCCCAGACGTCGCCATTTTCTTTTTTTTAACCCTCTGCGCATGCGCAAAGCGTTCTGCGCATGCGCAGAGGGTGAAAAAGTGCGTGCGACAGGCGCGCGCTTCCAAACCGGTAGGGAAGGTAAGTAGATTTCACCACTGGTTGTGGGTTCTTTCTGCTCTGAGCTTTAAATGCAGCCTTTCATGGAAGGTTGACCAAACCTCATCTACTTAATAACTTTGGAGTTTATTTTTTTGTACTGCCTCTTTAAGATTGAAAAAGCCTTGAGAACTGCAAGCCTACAAGTTGCTGGGTGAGTTTCCTTTCAATCTGTTTAAAAAGAAAGAAAATGATGGGTTTTTTTTTTCAGATTTATAAGAATTTATTTATTTATTTTTGTAATTTTTTGCAATATATAGCAAAGGAGTGGCTTTAGAGTAGTTTTGAAGAGTTTAAATGCTAAGATTTTGTGAAACTGATTTAAAGAAAGGCTTTGAAAATAATTAGAAAGATCCTCTCATGTGGGAAAAACTGTTTTGTTTACATTTCAGTGCAAAATAAGACTTTAAAGGTTGATTACTAAAGCATATGATGGGTACTTTAAATGAAATATTTGATCTCTGTGTATGTGAAGTGCTTGAGCTTTTTAACTCTTTACTGGAACTAAAATTGCTACTGAAGATGAACAAGCTCCTTTGAAGACAACCAAAATTGACTATAAGGTAGACTAAAAATTACAGCGTACAAGAAAGAGATAGAAATACTGAATCTAAAATTGGAATTGGAAGATAATTTAAAAATCAAAAAGGATATACAAATAATGTACCCAAAGAGTGATGTGGACTATCTTTTTAAATTAAACTATAAGAGCTTTATTGGAGTTTCTTCATGGAAGTTACAAATGGACTTGGATAAAGATAAGAACTTTAAGAGAAGAAACAAAGACACTAGAAGAAAATAGGAAATAGAATTTTATCTATGGGACTTAACAATGTTTCAGAGGAAGAAGGAAGAAACTACCAAACTGGTTCATTTGACTGTGGTTAAATAATGAGTTGCTATCTTTGGTGATGTTTAATGGTTATCTGAATGGGATAGTTTCTCTTTTGAAAATGTTCAGTAATGTAATGGATTAGTTTATAATAATTATGTTATCAGTTATGGATATATATAAATAAGGGGATATTATTTCTGGTAATATTTAATAGCTTTCAATTTTATTACTATTTTTATAGTGTTCAATTCCTTAAAAAGTGATGAGGGGGATTTGGACTAAATAGAAAGGAGAATTAAGTTGTTGATCAATAAGCAGAGCTGAAGAATTTGAGAAGAGTTTATAGAAAATAGGTGAGGTATGGAATAAAGATGTATCTGGTTACAGTTTAAGAGGCAGTGATAAATTGTTAATGTTGAATATGCTTGCTCGGAATGAAGGGAAAATTTCTTTTTCTTATTTTCTTTTGGTGAAGGGTTTTTCTTACTTTCCCCACCATACTTCATATATATGTGTATATTAGGTTTCTTTGTTAGTTTTATCTATTTCATATCATTCTTAATTATTGAAAAAATAGAAATGAGGAATAAAACCTGTGTTAGTGTCATTAATACAGTGATGAATACAGCCTTCTGAGAAAATGCAGAAATTCTTTTTTCCTCAAATACCGGTCCAAAAGTACTCTAGAGAATTTCAGTGTATTTTTCAAATATGTTGATGTAGCCGGGAGGGCTAGTTGAGATCCAGATAGTGCTACATTGAATTCTCTCCTTTACTAGATTTGCTTCCAAAGTAGAAAGAAAATGAATGTTTGGAAACTGAAGTAATCAGCAGGCTAAGTGGAATATAGAACATTTTGAACTTTTTGTTGGTTGGGGCAAGAAACCTAACATGCCACATCATACTTAGGATTCATTCATATTCTAGGATAACAGAAATCATAAGGACATGTGGGGTTGTCATATCTAGCACAGAACCATTAGGTTGGAAAGAATGACAAGCCCAACTCCTCTGGTCCATGCAGCCTAGATGGTTGTCTACTTTCTTCTTGAAAACACCTAGTTCCGGGGAATGGTCTCCACTTTCAAACTGCTCTTACATTTGATTCTTCATAACCTTCAATCAAATCTGCTTTTGCATAGCTTCAGTCCTTTGTGTGATATCCTGAACTGTGAGATAACAAACAATACAACTTGACTTCCTGTGGGTCACCTTTTCAAAAGCTTGAGGAGTGCATTCAGTTCCCCACTTACTTTCCGTTCTCAAGGCTAAGTATTCCCAATTCCTTCCTTCCTTCCTTCCTTCCTTCCTTCCTTCCTTCTCTCTCTCTCTCTCTCTCTCTCTCTCTCTCTCTCTCTCTTTTTCAAATAATTTTATTAAGAATTAAAAATAGAAAAAAAGCTAATAAAAAGAAGAAAAACTGAAAAAGAAGGGAAAGTAAAGAAAAAAGTGGGAAATACGTAACTTCTTCTTTCATCCCAGCAAGTAAAATAATTTTAATAGATTATCATGATCTTTAAAGATAATATGAATTCTCTTCATCCCATAACTCATCTCTTAACTAAAAACCAAGAACCAACAACTTTGCCATTCGTTCTTCATCTTCATAAGTCCAATAAGAGAAACCAGATATAACTAATTTTCTGTTTTAAACTTGATCAAATAAGCCAACCTTTTATTTCTTCCCTGAATTTTTAACCCTTTCAAATATAGTCCCAAAGTTTGTTCAGTTTTTTTTAACCCAAGAAGCTTTCAAAACTTTAACAGATCTTTTTTGTACATTCAATAAATAAAGTTTTTCATTGGGGGGGGGGAAGTATTACTTCTCATAAAATCCTTCAAGACTCCAATAGAAATCTTTTGTAGATCCAGTAAGAAAATTTATCGAAATCACTTTTCTGATTTAATAATTGTACACAGCCTTTAGAGAAATAAATATCCATAGTTTTGTTTGTGTATCCAGCACATCTTTCTCCATATCCTTCTCATTGCTTGACACATTTAAGTGTCAACTTCAATTTAATTTCAAAATTATCCATTGAAGCCTATTCTTCTGTAATTTTATTGATGGGTGCTGTATCATATCAAGTAATTTTGAAAACCAGTATTTGAGAACATCTGTTATGGATTTCTATTCAATTTCTTTTTTTTAAATTAACAAAACAAATTTATTGTCCTCTAGCTCCTTCTAGTGTCAACCCTTCAAGGTCCTATCATCATGTTTCTTCTTAAAAACCCCAAACAATAGACATTTCCCACAGGAATAATTCAAAATTATTGGACCTTTAACCCATTGTTAACTTTCAAAACTCCATATTCTAAGCACCCTTTTGCTGTGCAATTTAAACAAAAAAATATTTTTCCAAAGCTTTTAAAATCATACCGGTAGTTAAACCAAGGGTATCCTGCATCCAAGGAGAAAGCAACTTATCTGAAGAATACAGTGAAACCTTGCTGATCCAAAGGATCTTAATATTTCCAATATAAACATAAAACTAATCCAAAAAGTGATTAAGAAATTAGGCTCGGTCAAAATTTATGTTCTTATGAGTTGGATGGAATCCTTGTGTCAATCCTGAAGTTGACTGAACTGTGGCCATTTTCTTTTTTGTGTAGTTTCTAGGGAGGGTTTTTTTCTCATGGTTTCAGGGCTGACACAGCCTGGAGTGGAGGGGCCAGGGAGGGGGGGTGTAGAGATTAGCTGGGGTGTTGTAGCCTAAATAAAATTCTTTCCCCTGGGAATCAAGGACTGCAGGGTGGAGTCTGAGGTCTTCTTGCAACTGGACTGTATGCTGATTGGATCATGTGACTGAGACTCTGGGGGGAAGTGATGAAGTTTTACTTTGAATTGGGGAGGGGAAACCAGCGCCAAATTGATGATGTCCTAATAAAATGTTCTTTGAGGAACTTGCCTGCCTTGGAGTTCTTATTGAATGGAACCTATTACTTGGAACCCTGACACCTTGACTTCCAGCCACTCAACTCATAATTTGACCACAAAATGACAGCTCATGCAGTCCACTAATGAGGGCTAGTTTTCCAAAATAAATTAACTCAACAATCTCCCCTTCCCTTCCTTCCTTCCTTCCTTCCTTCCTTCCTTCCTTCCTTCCTTCCTTCCTTCCTTCCTAAGTTTTTGCTGCTTATCACCTTGTACATGTGGTCATGCTGCTAACAGGAAGACAACCCACCATGGGTGCTCACTGGAAGTCTCCAATAATCCTTATATCTCTCCTCATTAGACTGAACGTCTAGTGTTTTGCTCATCACTCATGCCTTTCTTCTTCTGTTGCAGTTTGTCTGAATCTTCTAAAATGGTGCCCTGAACTGGACACACTACTTAACAGGAGTTGGACAAATGCAAAAAAAAAAAAAGAAAAGTGGAATGATTACATCCCATGATTTAGAGTCTATTCTTTCATTGAAGCACCATAAAATTGCCTTTGCCTTTCTTACATACTGCTGACTCACATTCCATTTGCAATGAGTCACTATTCCAATATCTTTTCATACATATTTTTACCAAGCCAGGCCTTCTCCTATACCTGTGCATTTTATTTCTGTTTCCTAAGCATATACTTTATGTTTATCTCTGTTAAATTTGATTCTGTTATTTTCAGTTCATTTCTTAAACCAATCAAGATTATCTTGAATTGCATGTATCTTTTTTCTAGAGAATGTCAGATACCAACCCTATGTCATCTGTACATTCAATAAGCATTTCTTTCACCAGATTATTCAAATCATCAATAAATATCTAGTCCCACATATATCAGGGGCAGCTGATTTGAGCAAAGAAAACAGTATAACATGTTTATGTGAAAACAAATCCCACTGCCTTCACTATAGCTTGCTTCCTAGAAACCATATTTAAGGCTGCATACTTATTATCCAGATCTAGTGAGACATCAGTCTCAGTTCGGTTCAATCGAACTTGCAATGTAACTGTAATATTCAGGCTGTGGTTTTTTGTTGTTTTTTTTTGCAACTCCCAAAGTCCAAAGATTGCACTGCTGAAAATCAATAGCAAACAGCAACGATTGGCAGTTTTCCTGCTGATTTTTGGCTCAGTGCCCTTATCCAAGTAAAAACCATCTCCACCCTCTCTCCAAATCAAGGAAATGGTGTTTTACCTCCTAAATCCATCCCCTCCAGTGGCACTCTAACAGTGCCATGAAAGTTGCAGCCTTTGGTTGTTGAAACAAGTCCCAGCTAAAAAAAGGCTGCTTGTGCTCTCATAAACCCAAAGAGCACCAACTTAAGGCAACACACACATGAATAAATACAGACAAGTCATTATCATACACACCGTGTATGAAGCTTGTGGGAAAAGGGATGGGTGGATGAAAAATGGGAAGACAGCTAGTTAAGCTCCTAAATTTTATTTCACTTACAAGCTGTCCTGGAAAATCACATAGTTCTTCATTGCTTTGAGATTTTATTTCCACTCCGGATAAAAAGATGTCAGTCATCTTTGTGACAGCACCACTGAGTATTGTATCCACAGTCATTGCTGGCTTTGTCAAATCAGCATGGAAAATTCAAGGCTATTACTTTCTCTTTTTAACTACTACAGCTGTCACCACCAACATGTAGTTTCAGTTTGTTTCACCCTTCACAATATTCTGAAAGGACTCCATGCCAAGAAAGAGAAAATACTGGGCAACTTCAACACTTACCTTCTTGAAAACTCTGGAGGAAAAATAATCCATCTGTTTTCCTGGGGGAAAACACATCCGTGGCTTAAATTGAGTTTTGTGGCTATATAGGAGATATTGCCAAGATACCGGAGAGGCATTTCATTCCCTTCATCCTGTCAAAATATGGACATTAGCTATCAAAAAATCCTTCCTATGAAAGATTTATCTGTGGTATACACACTAAATGTCAATGGCTTTTCATTATATAACCAGGCAGTTACATGGCTTTCGCTCACTGGAATATCAAAGCTCCATATGAAGGCTACTATTCTCAAGTGATCCCGACAAAGAAATTGGAAATTATCATTTCCCTTTTTCTTCATTTTTTTTTTTTTTACTGGAGGAAGGAAGATTGAGTGAATTCTTTCGGTGAAAGGTCACAACATGCTAAAGGGTGCCAGGATTCACTGGTCTGTCAAGAGATTTACTAGTTCCATGCAGAAAACATCCTCGGTGTTATTTTTTTTTAACCAGTTTTCACTCCATTTGATGGAAGAAAACTTGCTTTAGAAAATTATTTCAAGAGATAAGAAATTTGGTGAAATTCTCAAGGCTGAGATGTAATAATCAGGTACTCATGTCTGTGGGGGAGGGGTTAAACACACATACATCATGACATGAGCATGTAAATCATGAGAGATATAAATGTATGCCAGACATTGCTAGATCATTCCTTAACTACATCATTGGAGAAATGATGTCATGATGTACATGCCATTTTTAATATCATCATGGCTTCTTACTGGACCCAACTGTTTCTACTTAGTTGCCTACAATGTAAGTAAGAGGCGTGAACATCCTTCACAGTATATCATCTATCAGTAGTATCAACTTCCTGGTTTCTCAAGTTCAATTCAATTTCAAGAGAAGACGTGATGAAAGAATTTATGATAACAAGTTCCCATTGTGGTTTTTCAGACTAGGAATTTTAAAAGCAAAGGGGGCACCAAAGTAATGGAACAAAACAGAATAATGTAACAGCTCCTCAGCCTTTTGGCTAAAATCATGCTTGTGTGCATAGTGGTGGAACAGAAAAGAATAAAGCTAGCAGTAATGGGTTACACTACTCCAAAAATAAGGTAAGCTTTTTAAAAAGCCACTAAGAAAAATTCAAAAGAAATTCTCAAGTACCCTGAGATCAAAGTAGAAAAAACAGTACTCTTTTTCACCGAAGAAAACTTTTGAAAAATCGCAACAACAATTTTAGTACAGCCTTTTGAGCAAAAATTCATTCATTGTCTGTCCTTACAGCTATTAGAACATTACACTACAGAAACAAATGGCATTGTAGAAAATATTTGCTGCACCTAAAAGTGCAAATATTACAAAGCACAATGTCCATTGGGGGGGGAAATAGGAATAGGAAAGTAGGGGGCAAGATTCTTGAATAAAATTTTGAGAAACAATCTCTTAGCAACTAAGAAGATCGGTTACATCTCCACCTTTAGATACAGCTCACCAATTTCTCTCTTGAGACATGTAAAATTAATTGTATCCCTATCATTGATTTTTGCAAAACTGCTTAGATTTTCATTCATATTACCATTGCCAGTGGCATCTCAATAACACAGTAACCTAGATGGGCTGATGTCTGCAAGTTGTGTTGGACTGCAACTGATGAAAATTGTAATGCAACACACTTGGAGGACATTGTGTAGGTGATCACCAGGCTGAGCCCAAATGAGGGGTCAAATGCATCATAAGTTATGAGTCCCTGTGCGCCCTCAGGAGATCTAAATCCAGTCCACTTTGAATGCCTTCTTAATTCCTGTTCATTTCCCTTGACCGTTAGTAGCTCAGATTTTTGTAGAGAGCTTAAGCTTCAATAAATCTTTATACTCATTTGAACTGCCTGATTTTCCCAGTGCTTGACATTTTGGTTATCAACTGCCAAGGTAGCCTGCCCATCCATGATAGTGAGTGATGGTAACTGATATGATGCCCATGAATGACCATATCCTACATTAAAAGCTGGAGAGTATACTAAGTTGGGAAAGATTGGGCTACAGCTTTATAGATACAGTAGATGGTGGAGTCAAATACACCAAGAAAGGGTTCAGGGGAATTGCTGGGTGATATGCAGAAAGATTAGATGCTAAAAGAGAAAACGTGGGAACGAAGCAAGAAAAATCACAGAAATTATTTTGCTAGGGTGTGATCTCTGGGCAAAACATCATCTATATTTATTATTATTTGGGAGTGAAGATCTTCTTGGTTTTATATATATAAACTGTCCATATGTTGATGAAAGATTAAAAACTAATCTATAATTAGTCAGGGCAAGTTTCATGACCTTCATTATTCAGGTTTTATGGAAAGGTTTTGGATTCAAGGGAGGAGAAAAACGATGTTGCTCATTGTGTGATGCAAAATGTATGCTGAAACTAGTTGACAAAGCTGAGTAAGTCACTGATTGTTAAACTAGAAAATGTAAATGTAAAGTATGTAAAGGTAATGCAGACCAGAGAATTAAGGTAACAGATTAGGATGCATGATAGATTTTCTTTTTTCTTTTCTTTTCTTTTTTCTTTTCTTTTCTCTTTTCTTTCAAAACTGAATTATAAGTATCTAGGAGCTCCCAAGCAGCCCTTGCTGTGTCAACATCAGAAGGAAGCATTCTGCTGGTTGTTACAAAGGAAGAGGCAGAACTACAGCCTGTCTAACATTTAGAGACATAAAGCTTTCATATCTCCTTCAGTCTCCTTTCCTTTGTCACTTCCATGGGATTTTCATTTCCACAGATATTATGCTACTTGCTTTCAAAGGAATTCAATATTTTCCCTCCTCATTCAGAGAAGTAATTTCACAGCAAAGTGCCATTAAGCAACATCCCGGATATTCATTTCCTGAGCCATTCTCACAAAGTTGTGTGCAGGGAAGACTTGAAAATAGGGCAAACCTATTGAGGTTTGGTGGAACTCTATGGCCTCCTCCTCCTCCTCCTCCTCCTCCTCCTCCTCCTCCTTCTCCTCCTCCTCCTCCTCCTCCTCCTCCATCATCATTATACAAAAGTCAAGCACAGTGCTAAAGGGAAGGTGCTTAATGAAAAGGGGTACATGGTGCTAATTCCCTTCTACTAGAGTTGCTTTAATCATTTTTCTTACTTTATTGGGAGCATTGAGTGATTGAAGATCTGATGAGGACTTAAGGTTTCATATACCTGACCTCCCTGTATAAGTTTTAGGATTGTGTATTACAGTATTTAGTTTATTTGTCCATTGTTACTTCAGAAAGTAGAGGAAAAATCTTAGAAGTCTAAGGTGAAAAGAGATTAGAGTTACTTGCTTGGGCATGCAGATAAAAAGCTAATCCTGATATAACCAAGCCTGAAATCCTTCTCACACACCTAAAGTCAAGGTCAGGCCTTAATAGCCAATCAAGGTTAAAACTACACCATTTTCTAAATGAGGAAAAGAAAAGAGAGATAAACCCTCAGCCCTTCAGATGTCTCACTATATCTAAAGAACATGGGAACATAGTTTAGAAAGAACAGGAGGTGGAAGGGCAACTCTTTCTGATTTATAAGAATTTGGGATAAATTCATCACTATGATGAACGAAGTTTAAACAAGAGATTCTCTGGCTCACAATTTCTTTTCTTAAAGGAATCCTAAGCAGGTTCATTTAGATGTATGAGCCATATTTTGAAGCAAATATGAATTCAATGGGACTAATTTCCCTTTTTTTTCCCCCTTCTACCTTTCCTAGCATTAGAGTCTTTTCCAGGGAATAAAGTCTTCACGTATGTGCAAAGTAGGATGATTCGAGCCTGGCCATTTGTGCCTTGAATGAGAACTCAGGTTTGAGCTGTTCAATTATCCATTTTATGGTTTTCTTGGTTGTCCATGGTATTCTTAGGAGTTTTGTTTTTTTTCCAACAGCAATTTTCAAAAGCATTGAAACTCTGACTACCCTTCTAATTCAAAGTCCAATTACAGTATTGCTTCCATAGAATGTCACAGGGAATGCCATTGCCTGAACTATTCTGATCTCTGTAGGCATAAAGTTATAATTGCATCTAAGGTGCCTCTTCTTTTCTAGGTCTTCATGGCTACTCTACCAATAGCAATAGCACTTAGACTTATATACCGCTTTACAGTGCTTTACAGCCCTCTCTAAGTGGTTCACAGAGTCAGCCTATTGCCCCCAACAATCTGGGTCCTCATTTTACCCACCTCGGAAGGATGGAAGGCTGAGTCAACCTTGAGCCGGTGAGAGCCTTGAGCCTTGAGCCAAGTACTAGTCAACAGCACATTTATTGACTGCTTGTTCCTTCATTGTTGATGATTGATCCTAAAAGGCAGAATGTATTTATCACTGCAATCTCTTATTGTCAGTTCTAAGGCTGGTTATCTACCTGATGCTAAAAGCTTGATCTTCTGTATATTAAATTTTAGTCCCATTTTTTTTCACTGTACCTCTTGGTTTTTTATTGCTAGAGCTTGTACATCCTTTGCATTTTTGGCAGGTTAATGAAGTTTCTCCTTCCAATTTGAAAAACATCCTCATCTCCTTCCAATCCGACTTCTGTTAATATATGTATATTCAGCATATAGGTTGAACAAATAATGGGAGAGTATATATAGCCTTGTCTCACTCCTTTACCCAGCTGGAGCCAGTCTGATTCACAACGTTCTATCTAAACTCTGGCTTCCTGACCTGTATATAGGTTTTGCATGAGAATAATGAGATGCTCTGGGATTCCCATTTTTCTAAGCATATTCCACAGTTTGACATGATTGACAGAAATGAAGGCTTTTCTAATCAATGAAGCACCCAGTAACTTCTTTTTGGTGTTGCTTGGCTTTCTCATTATCCATTGTGCAACAGCAATAATGTCTCATGTTCCTTGGCCTTTTCTAAATTCAGCTTGAACATCTTTTTTTCCCCCTCATGTAGGGTTTTAATCTGCATTGGATGATCCTAAGCATTATTCTTAGCCTTAATTGCAAAAATTAAGGATATCATACAATAGTTTGCACACTCTGTCGAGTCTTCTTTATTTGTCATTGGAATGTAGATCGAGCTCTGCCAATGTGTTGGCCATTGTGTTGTTCTCCAGATTTGCTGGCATAGCTTAGTTAAAACCTTTATTTTTTTCTCTTGTTTGTCATATTTCTGGAGCATTCCATCAGATCTCCTAACCTTCTGACTTGGTAATGACTGCAGTGCTGATATAGCAATAGCACTTAGACTTATATACCGCTTCATAGTGCTTTACAGCCCTCTCTAAGCGGTTCACAGAGTCAGCATATTGCCCCCAACAATCTGGGTCCTCATTTTACCCACCTCAGAAGGATGGAAGGCTGAGTCAACCTTGAGCCGGTGAGATTCGATCTGCCGAACTGCAGCTAAGCAGTCAGCTGAAGTAGCCTGCAGTGCTGCACTCTAACCACTGCGCCACCTCGGCTCTGATATAACGTTTAGTACAGGGAATATCTTTAAGGTATCTTGGATGTTGACATCTCTATTGAACTGTATTTCAGTATATTCCTTCCATATTTTTCCCCACAGCCCACTATTACATTACAATGTTATACCCTACATGAGGTGCCTGCACTCCAGTTTTGGAGACCACTAGTTTGAATGACTGACATGGCAACTTTGGTAATATCCATATAATATTACAATATTTCACATTTGCAGAATGCAGAAAGACAGGCATCTAAAAAGAAAAAAGAAAGAAAACCACACACAAACATAAATACACACACACACAAAAACCTTGTATGAGGTGCCAAAAAAGAAGTACTGGTAAATCATACAATGGCATCTAAACAATACTTAGAAGAATCCGGTGCTAAACAACATCCAAATTTTACCTTGCGCTCCTAGCAGCTGAGCAAAATTCAATCTAGACAACATATTGATTTCTCATGCTGACTCAGAATGAGAGTCATTGGGGCATTGTGGGAAATTTAAATGACAGGTAAGCCCAAAGCCCCAAAGAGTTTTGATTGCCAAGCCGCAAAGACAATGAAAAAAAGAGCCCGAATGTGACATCACTGAAAGCTGTGCCAGGATGTCACAGCCTCCCAGCTGCACAGGGGTACCAGTTTTTGGTGCCAGCCTTGTAGCACTATGAGTCACTCTCCAACGATGCCTGGATGTGCTTTCCAGGATTAGATCTGGATTTTAGGACATGCCTGGTCCCATTAAGTAATGATAGCTTGTTCTGAGGAATGGCTTTCTTTCCCCCCCCCCCACCTCCCAGTTTATGCTGCTAATCTGTCTGCCTGATAGCCCCTTACAAGCTGCCTTTTGTCATTTTCCATGGTTCTGTGTGCCAGGATTATAAGCAAATGAACAACAAGGCCCTTGCCTTGGCAGGCATTCACATGGCTAGCCTGAGTGATGTACACCCTGTTACTGCCTCTCCGGGGACATAAATTAAAGGAGTAATAAACCATGCAGTGTGATTAAATTACTAGTTTAAAAAACCATGTGTTGCTCTGCAAAGTCCCTTCCAAATGGAGAACGCGGTTTCTGCACATGGAGAGGCACGAAATGATCATTTTGCTCAATCTGGACATTTACATTGTGACAGATCCATGCATTAGAAACAACTGATTACAATATGGGAAGAAAGCAGACACGCAATTGTTGACAGTTCTTTTGGGAACAGTGGCTGTGATACGGTTGGCTTTGATTTCACTTACCATCGCCTTCATTAACACCACCCCTTATCTTTGGCCTTACCAAATGAAGCTGTGTTTTTTTTGTTTATTTTTTTTTTTGAGGAAAAAAAGAGCTATTTTTATACAGTACAGTTTGCCAACTGTCCACTGAAGTAAATATTGAAAAGATGGTTCTTTGGTTTGACTTTATCTGCCTCTACAACTATAGGAATAATTTCTAGTGGTGAGGGTTCTGATACCCAATATGATTTTCCTTCGTGTTGTTTACTGTTATTCCATTTAAGCTACCTAAGAACAGGAACCAGAGCATTATTTTGGTGGTTGGCAGGAGGGGGTGACATCTGTTAAAATAATTTTTGGACAAAGTTAGCATAATGACTTCACCAAATGTGTAGGGTTTGGAATTTTGAAGAGTATCCTTTTGGAAGATAGTCATTTAGTTTCTTAACATGTGACAATTAAATGAAGTTTTATACATCATTTGTTGTTTGGTTGGTTTTTCACCAAAACTAACAATAAATGAAACTCGGCAATGAGCCATGGTGGTGCAGTGGTTGGAGTGCAATGCTGCAGGCTACTTCTACTGACTGCCGGCTGCCTGCAATTTGGCAGTTCAAATCTCCACCAGGCTCAAGGTTCAGAGGTGGGTTTCAGCAGGTTCTGACCAGTCCTGGAGAACCAGTAGCAGAAATTTTGAGTAGTTCGGAGAACTGATAGTGGAAAGTTTGACTAGTTTGGAGAACCGGTAAATACCACCTCTGACTGGCCCCACCCCCATCTATTGTCTGCCTCCCGAGTCCCAGCTGATCAGGAGGAAATGGGGATTTTTCAGTAACCTTCCCCTGGAGTGGGGTGGGAATGGAGATTTTGCAATATCCTTCCCCTGGAGTGGGGAGGGAATGGAGATTTTACAATATCCTTCCCCTGCCACGCCCACCAAGCCATGCCCACCAAGCCACGCCATGCCCACCAAGCAATGCCCACAGAACCGGTAGTAAAAAAATTTGAATCCCACCACTGTCAAGATTGACTCAGCCTTCCATCCTTCCGAGGTGGG
>QLTV01003690.1:1577307-1609819 GCA_003457575.1 Thermophis baileyi | reverse complement strand
CTAATATTTCAAGTTTACTGGAATAAGGAATTTTATTGCGAGCAGAGGAGTTGAGTACTCTTCTTGTAACATACCTCTGGACCCTCTCTAATGTATTAATGTCCGAAATACAGTGTGGATTCCAGGCAGGTGAGCAGTATTCAAGGATAGGTCTGGCAAAGGTTTTGTATGCCCTAGTTAGAAGTATAACGTTACCAGAGAGAAAACTTCATAAAATAAGGTTGACAACTCTTAATGCCTTTTTAGCAATGTTGTTACAGTGAGCTCTGGGGCTTAGATCTTTTGAAATGAGTACACAAGGGCCTTACAGAGTGTGGGTCATCTTTTAGATCGTTTCCATCCAGCTTGTATTTGATATTCCGATTTTTATTGCCAATGTGCAGGACTGAGCATTTGTCAGCAGAGATTTGGAGTTGCCAATTGTTTGACCATTCAGATACATAATCTAGGTCATTTTGTAGGGTAGTAGAATTGTCTGTGGTGTTAAATAGTTTTACATCATCGGCAAAGAGGACGCAGCTGCTTACAATATGATCACAAAGGTCGTTTATATAAAGCAGAAAGAGTGTTGGTCCTAGAACGCTGCCTTAGGAACACCACTATTAACTGGTGCTGGGTTTGATACAGCGTTTCCAATTTTAACTATTTGTTGCCTATATATTTCAGGGAACTGAAAAGGAAGCTTGATTGCTACAAACAGACCATGAATGGTCCTAAACTGTATTAGAAGGATGGGCAGAATGTCAGAATTATTTCAACTGACGTTTTAAAAAAAAGAAAAAAAAAGACCTATAATTGCTCTTCATGCATTTCTGTACTAGAAAGATTCTGGGCTTTTGTTAACTAAATAATGCATTTCCAAGTAGTCCTTGATTTACAACCACAACTGAGGCCAGAATTTCCACTGTTAAGCAAGGCAGTTGTTAAATGAGTCACACCCAATTTTACAATCTTTTTTTGCCATGGTTGTAAAGGGTTGTTAGCAATCCTTACAGTTGTTCAAGTAATAACATAGTTGTTAAGCAAATTTGGCTTCCCCATTGACTTTGCTTGTCAGAAACCGGCTGAAAAGGTTGCAATGATGATCACATGACCCCAAGACCCTGTAACCATCAAAAATACATGCCAATTGCCAAGCGCCCAAACTTTCATCACGTGGTCGTCGGGATGCTGCAATGCAGTGCCAGTTGTAAGTCACTTTTTCCGGTGCCGTTGTAACTTCAAACAATCACTAAACGAATGTTTGTATCAGAATCAGTATAGAGCTGGAAGGGACCTTTGAGGTCTTCTAGTACAACCCCCTGCTCAAGCAGGAGACCCTATACCATTTCAGACAAGTGACTGTCCAGTCTCTTCTTAAAAGCCTCCAGTGATAAGTTGAGGACTACCTGTAGCTTTGAACTCATCAGCTTTTGGGGGGGGGGAAACAGTTTTATTTGACTCTACAGCCAACTTCCCTCTCTTGTTTGGATCACACCTTCTAACCAGCATGGTCTAGCTGGGAATTCTAGGACTCATAGCCCAACATATCTATAAAGGGCCACAGGTTGACAGAGAGTGCATTCAAAGATTCATGCTTTCTATGTATCTGTATCACGTAAATGATTATTTAACAAAGCCAGATTGTCAGAATGGCTGTCAAATGCAGGAATTCAGTTCAAATGAATATAAAGGTTTATTGCAAGCTCACACCCTCTATAAGAATCCGTACTACTAACGGTCAAAGCAAATTGACAATAGGTAAGAGTCCACAGAATTCAAGAGAGGCTGGACTTGGATCTCCTGTGGGAGTAAGAGACTCGAGACTGATGATGTGTTTGACCCCTCCCTCGAGCTCAGCCTGATCATCTCTTACAATGGCCATGACAACACACACCTGTATGGTTCAAGGCAGGTATAATGTTGAGATGGTGCTGCTACCTCTCTATAAGGACCCACATAATAGGGTTCTAGTGAGTTATAAACACCTCTAAGCAGTGCACCCATATAAACAATGTCTCTACAAAACGCTACATTTCTTGTTTACTATATAAAATATACAAATATTAAACCTGAGAATCCAATAGGCCTTTTAACACACTTTAAGCTTAAAAATGAAAATAAATCTTATTTGGATTAGGAAGCACATTTATAATCACAATTTTGGTGATTGTTTCATTTTATCAGACTGTAAATAGTGACTGTATCACTATTCCATGGTTAGGAGCACAATCCATTGGAACTGCAGTTCCCAAATGTTAGACAAGCCACTGTCACTCAGAATGTTGATGGAAATATGGAAATAATAACACAGAGTATTGTACAAGTTTGCAAGATGTTTGCTCAGGTAGCATATGTGAAATGTAGAAAACCGCTAAAGATATTGCAGTTAATTAGATTTAGATTTCGCTTACCTTATCCCATAGTCTTTCAATGAACAGCAATAACCTTTTTCAACAACTGGGGCTAAATCAGTCTTCTCTCACCCTGTTCCCAACCATACATCCATAAATCAATACTTTTGAATTAAAAATAAAAGATGCTATACCATTTCTATAGATTGTTTAAGCTTTAACAAATCTGTAGGGAATGGGTAATTTTAGTGATGGAAGGCAATCACCAAAATATGTATCTAAATAACTGTGCAGACCTGACTGGGGTGCAGAGTTTTCAGATCATCTGAGATTTTCTGATGAACAAAAAAGATAAAAAGATGATTATGAGGTAAACACACTGCTAAACTTCACAACAATGCCTTAAAACAAGGATATTATTATTTTACATGGAACAGTTTGTAATCCCTATAAGGCAAATTAACATGTAAGTAATTCCAGCCACAGTTTTCTAGACACAATTTCCTGCTTCATGTACAGGAAAAATTAAAATATTGCCTGGGAATCCTTTACCATCCTAGTTCTGCATATATTTTTCTTTTTTATTTGATGGTTTTTCTCCCAAACCATGTCAATATAATTGTAGAAAGCTACTGCCAAGACACACTATTTCGATAAAGCCCAGCTATCAAGGATAATAGTCATGCAATTAAACTGAAGAAAGAAGAACAAAAGATGGCTGCCCAATTAGACTTGTTGCTCTTGAGGACACACCTCCCTTCTACGTATAGGAGGAACATAGTCAGCATATCAGGTTTAATAGTATAGGTAGTCCTCGACTTACAACAGTTCATTTAGTGACCGTTCAAAGTTACAACAGCACTGAAAAAGTGACTTATGACCGTTTTTCACACTTATGACCTTTGCAGCATGGTCACGTGATCAAAATTCAAATGCCTGGCAACTGACTCACATTTATGACAACTGCAGCGTCCCGGGATCTTTTGTAACCTTTGGACAAGCAAAGTCAATGGGGAAGCTAAATTCAATTAACAACCATGTTACTAACTTAATAACTGCAGTGATATACTGAACAGCTGTGGCAAGAAAGGTCATAAAATGAGGCAAAACTCACATAACAAATGTTTCATTTAGCAACAGAAATTCCGGGCTCAGTTGTGTTCGTAAGTCGAGAACTAGCTGTAGAAGCTTCCTAAAGCCATCCAGACTATTAGAGTCTGCAAAAGTGTTGTTGACTTTAGGCAGTAGATGAGGGATAGCTCATCCGCCCTCTTACCTGCCCCTGAGGAGCCCCACCTATTGTGAACTCAGAGTTACGAACTCAGAGTTATGCGTAGTAAACTAGTGGTAGCACCTGCTTGATAGGCAGCTATGGTGGCCATGTCAGAGTCAATGTTAAGATTAGTACTAAGGCTTTGCAAAAATCTGAAGGCCTTTCTTTGGCAATGCTTCAAGCTTCACAAAGCAAGGCACCTCACTACACAGACATTTCTCCTACATAGGAAAGCAATAAGTGGCCATATTGCTTCACTTTGTAGTATTTATGTGGCCTCCACTTAATATCCAATAGCTGGATGAGTTCCCAGAGTGACACCAAGAACCCTTGCAGCACAAATAGTGCTGCCTCTAATGTGCAAAGTTCTTCCTTCAACCAAAGCATGGCAGCTTCACAATTTTCCTCCTTCTCCTCCTCCTCCTTCTACCTTGCCTTTCCATCCAGAGACTATTCAAATGAGAAAAATAACGTCTTTAGGGACCCCCTTAAAGGAATAGATTTGCTAGCCAACTGGCTGGCAGAAGAACGAGTGGGGTTGCTGTTGCCACTGGAAAAAGCTGTATGGGAAGGAGAGCACAATTGTATGGGGTGTGTACAGGGGAAATATTAGATCCTTACCCCACCTCATGCAAGAGGCACTCTTGAGCCTCTTCTGGAAATCTCTTAAGAACAGCATGCATAATTTTAGACTGATTGGCTTCTTCTGTGTTGTTCTCAGTATGTGCGCATAATTTGAGAAGACAGCTCCTCAAATTAACCTGGTGGCAAAAGGCTGTCTTTAAGAAAAATCTCAATTTTGTATTATTCCTGGAGATGGGTAAAAAAAAAAGGGGGGGAGTGCATCTTGCAGCTAATACACAGCATAGAAACAATGCTATTTGTTTCACATCCGATCCTCTGTTAAATGCTTTGAGACAGAGTCTGGGACAGCTAGAACCTAGATCTTTTAAAAAATAATAATAATAATAAAATTCACCCTTTAAATTATTTTAAAACGGTTCGGTGATGAGCTCTAATAAGATATTTCTTTTCTTGGCAGTATGTTTCTTGGACAAGAAGGAACAGAAGAACAAAAAGGAGTATTGAAAATGGAAAAATGTGTACCAGAAAATACTGTGGTTTCCCACCACGATTTGCAGTCATCTTGTCCAGTATGCATTCCTCTACCAGATCAGCTTTCGAGAAATGCAGTCCTTGATAGATAAATTGTTCATTCCAATTCATTTAAAGCATTTTTTACTCCGTTCTTTCTCCATCAGCCCCCTTCCCCCCCAAACCCTCTCCTTCCACAGTGACTTATAAAACCAATAATTAGATAATCCCTATCCTCAGGCATATAATCAAATCAAGCAAATTGTCTTTTTCTCTACACTTGATTGTATCTATGCCATACAAGTTATTACTTGGTGTTGCAGCCATTGAGTAATGAACAACCATGCATGACCACCTAACTCATTTAGCAAAACAACTTCTGGGTTTAAAAAAAAAAGTTTCCAAAACAGCAGCTCCTTTTTTTACACAAACTAAGCCTTGAATAGCATCTTCCTCTTGTCAAATGTCTGGTTTTTGCTACTGCTGCTGAACAAAGCTTTATATGCAAAGTACAAAGGAAAAACAACTCCAGCAGGGAACCGGGAGTCTGTTAACTATGAGAATAAAAGCAGTTGTCATAAACACTCTGCATCTTAATGCTGAGTTTTGGCTTTTACCTAAGATTAATTAAAGAGCAGATGTTCTGCCATCGCCTGCATTAGGTATGGTTATCTTTACAACCCCAACTCTTCCATGTGTTGTATGATAATTTGCATTATTATGCATTTTGAGCCCGGGGCATGAATGGAGAACAGGTAAACATAAAATCTACAGAAAACTGTAATTCTAAATGCATTTTCCCTCTTAGGCCACTAACTAGTTACATTCTCTGTTGTGGTGGGGTTTTTTTTTCTTGGTATCATGAAAGCCTCTCCCTTTTTAATTTGGCTTTGACACATTACATGACAGAAAGACAGGTACATTCCAGAGCAAGCATGGTTTTATGCATACAAGAAAACACACACAACAAGATTTAACATAGCACACTCTCTACAGGCCACTAATAGGGTAAAGCAAATCGAGAACTAAACTTCTGTTTGCTGGAGTTTGTAAACTTGGGTTGCTGGAATTGGGTATGTCTAGTTTAATGAAAAGAAGGACTAGGGGAGACATGATAGCAGTGTTCCACTATCTCAGGGGCTGCCACAAAGAAGAGGGAGTCAAGCTATTCTCCAAAGAACCTGAAGGCAGGACAAGAAGCAATGGATGAAAACTAATCAAGGATAGAAGCAACCTAGAACTAAGGAGAAATTTCCTGACAGAGTCAGAACAATTAATCAGTGGAACGACTTGCCTCCAGAAGTTGTGGGTGCTCCAACACTGGAAGTTTACAAGAAGAGATTGGACTACAATTTGTCTGAAATGGTATAGGGTTTCCTGCTAGAGCAGGGGTTGGACTAAAAAACCTCTAAGGTCCCTTCCAACTCTGTTATTCTGTTATTCTGCTCACTAGCTAATTCTAACAATTGAAAGTTTCTAATGTTTTTTTCTAATTTTGAAGGGTTTAATAAGGGGACCACGCAGGGACCAAGATGGTAATTCTGATCTTAGAATTCAAAACGAATCTGTCTCTCAGTGTGGTTGCTGGAAATTGGTTTTTTTTTCTGGAAACTGTTCAAGCGACGATCGAAGCTGGGTGTGAATTATTTTGTCACTGTGAATTATTTGATCTCGTTTCTTCTGCATCTCAATCCAAAGCAAAAGCTAGGTGGGTAGTTGATTTCATTTCGAAAGGTAGGACAGGCATATGCACGTGCATTTGCATATGCCCCCCCCCACACACACACACGTTTCATTGATTGCTTTGATTTAATGAACAGTCATGCCACCATATGTTCCCCCAAAAGGTGCCAATAGATGGTGCTTTGCCATATAATTACAGCAACCTGGGGAACAATTGCACTGGACATGAATTAGTTGCCAGTTTTATTGGAGTGGTCATGTCAATAAATAGCTGATAATAAATATTTCATGACTGGAGCTGACAAAGCCTCTTGTTTGTTGAGTGGCTCCATTTCCTAATGCCAATATGACATGAAATCGCTTCAGGAGGTCATAAATATTGATGAATGAGCACACCTATTGCCTCATTATGAAGTGATTAGAGAAGGTGTTACCACAAACAAGGTGAGGTGCCTCTTTCACGTGTGATCCCGTTCCCTGTGGCCAGATGTCTGCTTAATAATGCATCCTTCCCCTTCCCTAATTCTCTCCACAAATGAACCTTAAACATTTGTGCATGGCATCACTCTTCTTTTTCTGACTGATGAAAAGGACATGTCTCCTCATCAGTTTACAACAATATCAGCTTACGCGCTTGCTGCAGCTGGCCCAGAGGTGGGTTCCTGCTGGTTCGGACCGGCTCTATAGAACCAGTAGCGGGAATTTCCCCTGCTCGCCAAACCGGCAGCGATGGCCGGCTGGACACGCCCCCGAACCGGCTCTCTCGGTGGCGCCATCTTGTTTTTTGCTTCTGCGCATGCACAGAAGCTGTTTTATGCTTCTGCGCATGCGCAGAAGCTTGGTTTTTAGCACTGCGCATGCACGCGCAAGGCGCGCGCGCCCACGTGGCACGTGAGGAAGCGAACCAGCAGTGAGGTAAGTCAGAACCCACCCCTGAGCTGGCCGTTGATTTGTGGGTTGGCCTGGGAGTTTTCATCCATCACGTACAGATAGTCCTTGACTTACGACCGCAGTCAAGCCCAAAATTTCAGTTGCAAAGGGAACAGTTGTTAAGTGAGCCACAGTGGCACAGAGTGCAGTACTGCAGGCTACTTCTGCTGACTGCTGGCTGCCTGCAGTTCGGCAGATCGAATCTCACCAGGCTCAAGGTTGACTCAGCCTTCCATCCTTCCGAGGTTGGTAAAATGAGGACCCAAATTGTTGGGGGCAATATGCTGACTCTGCAAACCGCTTAGAGAGGGCTGTAAAGCACTATGAAGCGGTATAAAAGTCTAAGTGCTATTGCTAAGTGAATTTTGCCCCATTTTACAACCTTTCTTGCCATAGTCATGAAGTGAATCACTGCAGTGGTTAAGTTAGTGACATGGCTGTTTGGGGGAATCTGGCTTCCCCCTTGACTTTGCTTTGCCAGAAGGTCGCCAAAGGGGGTCACATGACCCCGGGACACGGCAACTGTCATAAATATGAGTTAGTCGCCAAGTGTCTGAATTGCGATCATGTGACCAGGGAGATGCTGCAATGGGCCAAAGTGTGAAAAACAGTCATAAGTCACTTTTTTTAATGCCGTTGTAACTTTGAAGTTTAAATGAACTGTTGTAAGTCAAGGACTACCTGTATCTTGCTGGGACTTCTTTACAGAAACTGGTTCTTTGTTTGACAATGAAGCAGTCGTCATTCTCCAGAGCAAAGGTGAATATTACCAGCTAAACCTTTCAGCAGAACTCTACGCAATAATACCAGCTGATGCTTCAATTCAATAGATGCAACCTGAATTAATGAATAAATGCATTTTATTTGATCCTGTGTGGAGAGGATTGAATGTTTGAATTTAGCAATAGCACTTAGACTTATATACCGCTTCACAGTGCTTTACAGCCCTCTCTAAGCGGTTCACAGAGTCAGCAAATTGCCCCCAACAATCTGGGTCCTCATTTTACCCACCTCGGAAGGATGGAAGGCTGAGTCAACCTTGAGCCGGTGAGATTTGAACCGCCAAACTGCAGCTAGCAGTCAGCTGAAGTAGCCTGCAGTGCTGCACTCTAACCACTGCGCCACCTCGGCTCTTATTTTCTACTGTATTTTCCCATACAGTAGAAATAATATTGCGATTTGCCACATGGGTCAGCAATCTCTTTAATCAGATAGGGAGAAAAAGTCATTTGAAATCTCAAATGAAGTTGCTGAAATCTCACAAGTTCTCATTTGGGACTAGAAAAGTCTTGAAAGCCGTTGAGAACTCACATTCACAATTGCTGACCAGAATTTATATAAATAATATAAATAAATAATATCAGTGCAAAAGATTGATTTACGCAGGATCAGAGGTGGGTTCCTCCCGGTTCGGACCGGTTCTCCCGAACCAGTAGTGACCCGCTGGTGACGTCACGATGACATCACCGATCCAGTTCGGTCGGTGCCGGTCCATGGGTGCCGCCATCTTTTTTTTTTTGAATTTTTTTTTTATTTTTTTCCCTTCTGCGCATGCGCAGAAGCCGAGTTTCTGGCACTGCGCATGCATTGCCATCTTGTTTTCGTGTTTTTTTTTTAAAAAAAAATTTTTTTTGCACTGCGCATGAGGCGTGCCCACGTGGCGCGGGAGGAAGCGAACCGGCAGTGAGGTAAGTTAGAACCCACCCCTGTGCAGGATGGTTGCACTCACGCATAACATAAAGAACAGCCTTATCCTGGATAATTGTAAAAAGGCTATGCTAGTTTGTCCTGCCCATCTGTTTTCATTTGGTCCTCTTTTTGCATACACAATGTCTGTCTGTCTTCCCTGTCTCCCCGCTCATCCATCCATCTATCTATCCATCCATCCATCCATCCATCTATCTATCTATCATCTACCATCTTTCTAATCTATCCATTCAAAGCATTATCTAGGTGCCTTGATTTGTTACTCTCAAATGCAGCAAGCTAAGTTTGTTGTCCTGCAAATCCTTGCTTGTTTGGAAGCAATAAACCAACATCCTAGGTCTATAGATAAACATCAACTAACATTTCCATTTTTATTCTCACTTTATGATGCAAAATTTGTAAGTAAGTACAAGCCAGCATACTAGTTCATAGCAAATCAAAATAATCAAGCAAGCTGGCTAATAGATCTAGAGGTGCGCACTGTAAGCATCTATTTCTCCAAATTACTTTCTTTGATAAAATGTCTTCAACTAATATTTAATTATTTAATATTTAGCTAATTTAGTGTGATGTGAGTGATGTCTTTCAGGTTGGAAGTGGTTTAGAAATTTCATTTTCATTGACCTACTTCTTCTTCCTAGCGTTATTCCCACACTATGGCAGGGTCCACTTGACCCAGTGCAGGTCATCTTCATTGATGAAAATTACCCTATGTAGGTCATCTTCATTGACCTTCATAGGAGAAAAATACATTCATAGCCATCAAATAGTGGGTGGGGGTGTGTGGACTCATAGAACATAGAATAATAGAGTTGGAAGGGACCTTGGAGGTCTTCTAGTCCAACCCCCTCAAGCAGGGGACCCTATACCATTTCAGACAAATGGTTGTCCAGTCTCTTTTTGAAAGCCTCCAGTGATGGAGCACCCACAACTTCTGAAGGCAAGCCATTCCATTGGTTGATTGTTTTCACCGTTAGTAAATTTCTCCTTGGTTCTAGGTTGCGTCTCTCATTTTAGAACTCATACTCCTAACCATGGCTTTCTCATTCCAAGAATCCATAGTACATGGAAGTTCCCCTTTCCCTCCCTAATTAGCCAGTTTCTGAACTGAACTGGGTCTTTCTTTAGCCCCATGCAAGTCAAGTGAACTCTGAATTATTTTATTTGTATGAAGAGGAGAGAAATAAATGGCTACATCAGTGAGAAGAAAGGGGGAAAATGTTGGAGAGAGGGAAATTCCCAGTTCACCCTTACCAAGGTCTTCATTACTCAAAGGATCTTGGAAAATTGAAGGCTTTCCCCCCCTCATCAAATCAATATGTTATTGATTTTCCCTTCAACAATTTGTTCCAAGCCTGCTAGATATTTCCCACCTCAAGACTTCTCCATCACTTTAACAGTTTTGTAGTTGAGTAGTCCCATTCCTCCAGAACATTTGTCACATTATGTCCTTTTTTTTCTCATCAGCTAGCTTTTCAACATATGGAGAAAACTTTTTAAAGTCACACATAATAAAGTAGAAATATCATTTCAAAATAAAGCTTAAAAGGAGGTTAATTTCATTACTTAATTTGGATTCATTCTAATGCAAATGTATTAAACAGGAAACAAAGATGAGAACATTCTTCTGTATTTAGTCTTGTGTTCGCATTGTTATATGTGAAATTATCTATTAGACTTCCTTTAATTACAATAGCACATCTATGAATTTTTGACATTCTTGAAGGAAATATTTTATCTGCCACTATTTTTTTTTTTTTTTAGTTATTTGTGGTTACATTGCTAGCCTATCTTTCTTCTGAAGAGACATTTTTATCTCTCCAGCAATCTGGAGGTGATGCTATGCCAAAAGCAGCCAAGATTTTCATTTGATATGCCTAAATTTATAACTTCTGATCTCTTCTGAAAGTCAATGTTCTTCTCTTTTGATGGCTTCATTGCTTAACTTGTAAGCCAAAACTTCTGTTTTTTTCTGTTTCATTCAGCAACCTACACTAGTTTTTGGTTTTTTTTATATACAAGAAACCAAGGTTTTGGAGCGGTTTTTTAAGCCAGTATGGTCACAGTTAGGAAGTTGTGATGTAACACCTTTGATATTATGGTAGGGTTTTGTCTCATTTTTAGCAATAATTTTATTCAAGGCAGCAGGCTAGAAACTGGGAAAAGTGAGTTCTAGTCCTGCCTTAGCATGAAAGCTAGCAGGGTGACTTTGGGCCAGGCAGTCTATCTCAGCCTACCTTACAGGGTTGTTGTTGTGGGGAAAACATGAGGAGGGAGGAGTATTAGATGTTTGCCACCTCAGGTTTTTTTTATAAAAATAATAATATAAAAATATTCACTGACCCCTCGCATCCTGGACATAAATTGTTTCAACTCCTACCCTCAAAACGACGCTATAGAGCACTGCACACCAAGACAACTAGACACAAGAACAGTTTTTTCCCGAACGCCATCACTCTGCTAAACAAATAATTCCCTCACCACTGTCAAACTATTCACCAAGGCTGCATTACTATTACTATTAGTCTTCTCATCGTTTTTATCACCCATCTCCTCCCACTTATGACTGTATGACTGTAACTTGTTGCTTGTATCCTTACGATTTATATTAATATTGATTGTTTCCTGATTGCTTATTTGTACCCTATGACAATCATTAAGTGTTGTACCTCATGATTCTTGACCAATGTATCCTTTCTTTTATGTACACTGAGAGCATATGCACCAAAGACAAATTCCTTGTGTGTCCAATCACATTTGGCCAATAAAGAATTCTATTCTATTCCATTCTAAAATAAAAGCAGGATATCAAATAAATAAATAAATGTATAATCCGCAAGGGATATATGGAAGATGTTGGGAAGAAGCAGAATTTCGATCCTTATTAACATGATAAAGTTACATTTTGAGAGAATCCCAGTTTGAAATGAAAAGTATTTTTTGTTTTGTTTACAATATTTTGTCTATTTCATTTTTATATAAGCAATTAAATATATCGTTATTTGCTAGAACTTTGCAATAAGTAATTGTAATGCCTTATTAACAGATAAGCAATGAAGATAGCTGAGTATGTTCCTTATGGTTTCACGATAGGTTTATTTCAACAAAAGGTTTTCCTTAATATTTATTGGACACCTCAAAGAAAGTTTTAAGAAACTCAAATGCTCCATGGGGTGGGAATCACAATCTTTGTCCAGAGTTTTAAATTCCTTGATTCTTTTAATTCTTTTAATCCTTGATTAAAATCCTTGAAGTTTTTATTCAGTTTTTCTATCTATGAGAATTGGTCATAAATCACCTTATTTCAGTGCCATTGTAACTTTGAGGCAGCCTTCTTCTAACTGGATGCCCTTCCCATGAACTGAATTACATCTCTGATAATCTTTAGCTATCTTGGCCACATCTGAAAGCATCTGGTTGAAAAAGGTTGATATAGGTCTTTGTTACTTTGGGGTCAAGTCCTCTTATCTTTTACCACCCTCCTTCCCAGGTTTCAATAGTGAATTAGTTCCTGATGTCAGGCATCTAGCTCTGAAGCTCTGAAGTGAGTCATATCTAACACTAATATTTTCCTTCTGAGACTGTTCCTTTCTTTTCGCTTCTTCAGACTGTTTCTGTTCCTTTTCTTTTTAAAACAAAAGTTGATGTGTCTTTTGGGTGTTCAGTTGGCAGAAGTAGTGCATGGCTCTATTGTTCCTCCTACAATGAGCTTCAAAATGAATAATTCAGCTAACTGTCACTGTTTGGGGAAGGCCACACACTATGGTGTTCAGCTTATGAGAAAGGAAAGAAGGAAGGAAGGAAGGAAGGAAGGAAGGAAGGAAGGAAGGAAGGAAGGAAGGAAGAAAGAAAGAAAGAAAGAAAGAAAGAAAGAAAGAAAGAAAGAAAGAAAGAAAGAAAGAAAGAAAGAAAGAAAGAAAGAAAGAAACAGAGGGAGGGAGGGAGGGAAAAGAAAGAAAGAGTGAAAGAAAGAGAAAAAGAAAGAGAAAGAGAGAGAAAAAGAAAGAAAGATTTTTGGTTAGTATTTTGGTCTTATCCTTATTCATTTTAAATCTCACAATAAACCAGGAAAAAGAATTGGCTGAGAAAACTAAATTGCAAATAGCTAAAAGAGTTAAATATTTAGGAATTTGGCTGACTGCGAGATGTTCAACAATAAAGGAAGATAATTACAATAAACTATTGCAAAAAACAAAGCAAGATTTGGAACAATGGAGGAAGCTACAATTGTCACTAGTGGGGAAAATCGCATCTATTAAAATGAACATACTTCCAAGATGGCTATACTTATTCCAAACGATTCCCATAAAATTAGATCAAATTTTTTTTGGTGAATTAAATAAAATAATAACTAAATTTTTGTGGGCAGGGAAAAAACCCAGAATAAAACTTAAATTAATACAGGATAGTCGAGTTAGAGGTGGCTTCGGACTCCCGGATTGGGAGTTACATTATCAATCAGCACTTCTAATGTGGACTAAAGAATGGATAGCCTTAAATAATAAAAGAATACTTACATTAGAAGGACATTATCTCCAAATAGGGTGGCACGCACATTTATGGGAGAAAAAGAACACAAAACATATACACTTCCAAAACCACTTAATTAGAGATGCATTACTACAAGTTTGGAGGAAAATCAGGATAAAACACTATATTAGGATACCAAGGTGGTTATCCACAATGGAGGCCATGATTTACCCAAATACGCTAGAAGTAAGTTAAATGAGGAGATATGACCAACTGTTGGATAATCAGGGTAAGCTGAAGACAAACCAAGAATTGAGAGATCAGGGAATAATCATTGATTGGTGGCTGTACCTACAATTACAAACAAGATATAAAAAGGATACAGAAGAATTTTGTACTGATAGGGAACAACAACCAATAGACAAAATCCTCCTAGGAACAGAGGAGAAATTTATATCTAAAATGCATAATTATTTATTAAAAATTGATAGGGAAGAGGAGGTTGTAAAAGGAAACATGATAGCGTGGGCAAGGAATTTTGGTTATAACATTCAATTGGAGGATTAGGAAAAACTGTGGACAAAAAATTATAAATTAACAATGTTGGCCTCGTACAAGGAAAATCTATACAAGATGTTTTATCGTTGGCATCTAGCACCAGCAAGATTAGCAAAAATTTACCCAAACTTGAGTCCTAGATGTTGGAAATGTAAGCATGAACAAGGCTCTTATTATCATATGTGGTGGTCCTGCCCCGAAGCAAGGAAATATTGGAGTAAAATAAGGAATTGGCTGCAAAAAATAACAGGAGCTCAAATTGAGTTCACACCAGACGTTTTTACTAGGAATTCTCAGAGGAACCTGGGTCAAAGAAATACATTATAATACATATACTGACGGCAGCAAGAATAGCTTACGCACAGAACTGGAAATTAGAAGGTAGCCCCTCAGAAAGTATGATATTCAAGAAAGTTATGGATTGTGCGGAGATGGTAAAATTGACTCTAGAATTGCAAGATAGAGTGGAAAAGGAATACTATATGGTATGGGGAAAATGGTATTATTGGTTAGAAAATAGGAATAATAAGTTGGTTTATACTATATGTATGTAAACTTAATATATGGGACATGTAAATGTAAATATGAATATTATATATAATGTAAACGAGATGGAACAATGTATGAAGACAATCAAATAGATGTTGATGTTTTAGGATTGAGAAAAATGGATATGTATATGTTTTTAACGTCAAAAAGCATAATAAACAAATTATTTAAGAAAGAAAGAAAGAAAGAGAGAGAGAGAGAGAGAGAGAGAGAGAGGAAAGAACAACACACACATATTGCTGTCTGTAAAAATAATAATCTCTAAACCCTAAATGATTGAAGACATATTTCAAAATGGCAACAAGGCCAGAGAAAAAGAGAAAAAAAGAGAAAAAAAGAAAAAAAGAGAAAAAGAAGGAGGGAGAGAGAGAGGAAGAGAGAGAGAAAGAAAGGGAGGAAGAAAGGAAGGAAGGAAGGAAGGAAGGAAGGAAGGAAGGAAGGAAGGAAGGTCTATTTTAAACATAACCATTTCTTGAACCCTCAGTTAGCAAGTTTTTATGCCAGCAAGCACTCTATGAAGGATGGTGGGAAGAAAATCTGGGAAAGGGAATGCACAAATAGGAAAGATTGGCAATACAGGTAATCCTTAACTTATGACCACAATTATGCCCAACATTTTGTTGCTAAGCAAGGAGTTGTTAAGTGAGATGTGCCCCTTTTTTGCCACAGTGGTTAAGTGAATCACTGAAGTTGTTAAATAAGTCATGTAGTCACTAAGCAAAACTGGTTTCTCCCATTGACTTTGCTTGTCAGAAGCTGGCTGGGGAGGTTGCAAATGGTGATCATATGACCTTGGGACACTGCAACTGTCATAAATACGTGCCAGTTTCCAAGCATCTGCATTTTGCTCACATGACTATGAAGATGTTGCAATGATCGTGTGAGAATTGGTCATAAATCACCTTATTTCAGTGTCATTGTAATTTTGAACAGTCACTAAATAAATGGTTTTAAGTTGAGGACTACCTGAACCTTTCAATCTTTGCAAAACTTCCTTATTTTCACCTCATCTATAGCCCAATTCATATATTGCTTTTATGCTTTAAAATTCTCACCTCTCCTTTGAGAATTTCATCAACTCTGTCCAACCACAACTTTTACCATCTGTTCATTCCTCTTTACCCTTCACTTTTCTTTCATATATTTGTTTTGTAATACAAAGCAGGATCATTTTATCTATAGGAAAGAACCATCTCAATGTACTTTCATGCTGGTAGCACAGTTTTGTGTTCTGTTCACAATCATGTATCCCTCATTCATTCTTGAACCGACCTCTTCTTGTTTTATCACACATAAAATATTTTTAAGTGATCTATTCTGTACTGCTTTCAACTTACTTTTATATCCAGTAGGAGATATTCTTGCCTGATTGTTTGTCTGGTATTGATCCCTGCTTATCTGAATATTGGCTGGAGGGGCTGTATTCTAGTCTTTTTTGTTTCTTTCCTAAGTTTTTTTATTGTTTCTTTTGAATTATGCGTAGTGTAGTTTATCTCCGGTTTATTGATGGTTGATTTGTCTGAATGCCAAGCTTCCTGGAATTTCCTAGCATTTTTTAATTGGGCTTGGTCTGCTAATAGTTTCCCAGTTGAAATTATTGGTTCATTCTTTGTGAACTGGTTGACTGTTTCCATTGTTATGAGTTTAAAGAGTTTTTGTTATGACTTCTCTAAGGACAAGGCTAGCCCTCTCAAATCATACCAGTAATGCCAGATCCAATCTGGATTGGTCACTGGACCAGAGGTTTAATCTTCCGAGTTTCAGACTCACGCTGGAGTCCATCTTCAGTGAACTTCTCTCTCACCAGAAGGTGTCTGTCACCTGGGGATGGGCTTCAGCAAGAATCCAAAAGCTCGGAAGACTAAACCTCTGGTCCTGTTGACCGACCCAGATTGGATCCTGCAACATTATCCTGGGACACGTATATTTGCCATCATTCATACCAGTAATGCCACAAAACCCAGTTCATCGTCACATCCTTGTGGTCGATCAGCCATTAAAATCACATGCAGTGTTTAAAACTCCATGCCAGTTTTTCTATTCCAGAAAAAAATTGCCATAATTTTTTTTCCTGAGATGCATGCTCTTCCCTCCCCCTACATCAGCATCTCTGTTATCAGCATCTCAGCACACCTACTGTGTAAGTGATGATAGGCTATATAATACCAGATGCCTTAGAGTATTATGAATATGGGGACAAAAGGTTCCTGTGCTGAGCATACCAATTTCAAATTGCTAGCTACCTCCCTAGTCAACACTGGTTGTTCAGAGTCCAAATCTGTGTTGTTACATAAAACCATCAGCAAGAATGACTCCCAACCTAGATAGAATGGGTTTTTTAAAAAAAAAACTGCTGTTGAGAAGGATTGAGTGTATACTGTATGTGTGTGCATGTATAGATTTCAAATTGGATCAATATGTGGGTTTCCCCCAATTTAAAACTTCAGTTGTAGTTCTCATTTTCACTATCACTCAGTCATTCTAGTTGCTGATTAGGAGAAGGAATTGCAAGCAATTTTAACCAGATCAAAGGGCAAGGAGTTGGACTTTGGTGATAAAAATTTATAGCAAAACCCAGGTGTGCAGGGATGGGATCGTAGCTAAACTTTTAAGCAGGAGGCCTTATCATTTGTTCCTATGCCATGAGTTCAATGCAACTTCTTCCCAAAGCTCCCAATAATTGTGGATGAAGAAATGCGTGGATTTAAAACCTTCTCCATTTTGGTAGCCTTCACACATAGCCAAGTTGTCCAACCCTTTATTAGAGAGAGTCAACCTCATTAGACGGAGTCAACCTATTCTCCAAAGCACCTGAAGGCCAGACAAGAAGCAATGGATGGAAATTAATCAAGGAGAGAAGCAACCTAGAACTAAGGAGAAATTTCCTGACAGTTAGAACAATTAATCAGTTGTTAGAATGACTTGCCTCCAGAAGTTGTAGATGCTCCAATACTGGAAATTTTTAAGAAGAGATTGGAAAACCATTTGTCTGAAATGGTATAGGGTTTCATGCCTGAGCAGGGGATTGGACTAGAAGACCTCCAAGGTCCCTTCCAACTCTTTTATTATATTATTCTGTTCTGTTATTCTGTTAGAAGCATCAAGTTGAGAGAAAGTGGATGAAAGCTTTTTTAGTGAATCAGCTGGTATGAATGATTACCTTTTTCTTCTCACATATCATGGATGCAATCTAGATCAGGCATGTCCAACCCACAGGCCACAGGCCACATGCAGCCCTGGACAGCTAGTAATGAAACCCCACAAGATTTATTTTAAAAAAGAAAGTTTGTTATCTATATAACAAACTGTAATAATCCAATGTTTAAATGGCTACTTTAGGAATTTTTTCATCTTTTGATGTTTAATTATCATTATTCTATGATTTTAAAATTTGTAACTCTAATCTGATTTTTAATTTTAATATTAATTTGTATATGTTATTTTATTTATCAGTTATATTTCATTGCACACTGCCCAAATCTCCTCTTTGAGGGAGATGGGTGGTTTAGAAATATGAAATATAAATACATAATCAAATATAAATACTCATTAACTATATTACATATTTTTATATGCAGCCCAAGACAATTCCTTTTCACTCAGTGCAGCCCAGGCAAGCCAAAAGGTTGGACAACCATGATCAAGATAGTTCATTCTCTATAGTTAGTTTTTATATGGTTTCTTTTTTATGTGAGTGTGGTTTCCAGTCACAAAATTCCCATGTATTTTTTTATTTTGACCTTTCCCTCATTGGCCAACTCCAGAATGTTCCAGGACTGGACAGCTAAATGACAGCAATAGCCATTGGAGTTGAATTGTGGAATTTAGATCCATACTTTATGATAAAATTTAGAAATATCCAGCTCAGCCCTACACATCATTATTTGTACACTGATACGAACTCCTTACACTTGGACAAAATTCCATTACCTTAAAAAAAAAAACAGTGTAGCCCCATTCAGATTAATGTATCATATGAAGTGATAGTGTCTTCTGCTCAATTGTATATGGTTTGCTATATATTAATAGTGTTAAATATGATGTGCCTTACACTAATGTATTTCAAAAGGTAACATTGTGATGTTCAGAACATATATAAAGTATTCCTATTTGAAAAACAGGATCTAATTCATTTTTGCAAGTTGCTCGTTTATTTTAGTCAATGGTCAATGCATGATGGTTCAGCAGTTAAGAGGTTGGGCTGGAAAGTTGACAGCTGTTTTGAGACCTGAGCACTGCATGACGAGGTGAGCTCCCGTTACTTGCCCCAGCTCCTGCCAACCTAGCAGTTCGAAAGCATGCAAATGCAAGCAGATAAATAGGTACCATTTTGGTGGGAAGGTAACAGTGTTCCATGACGTCGTGCTGGCCACATGACCATGGAAACATCTTCTGACAGCACTGGCTCAATGGCCTTGAAATGGAGATGAGCACCATCCCCTACAGTCAGCTACAACTAGCAGAGTAAAATCCACATTTTTATTTTAGTTATTTTATTTTAATTTATGGTACGCCATATTAACTATCATTTCTCTCTGTTGCTACTTCCAGAAAAACATTTAAACCACATATTGAATCTTTAAATAGTCTCCTGATCATTATAGGTAATCAGTAATTCTACCAAAATGAGTGAATGGACAATCCAAAAAGGATGTAACAATATTTGGCTTCTCCCCTAGCAGCTGATCCATTTCTGTGCAAGTTATGGAGTAGTGGGCTTTCCCCCTTCTTTCTCCACCTCTGAAGTGGGCAATGAGTGCAAGCAAGGAATATTCCTTCCCTTTTCCAGCAGTTGATTACATTTCTATATTGGACACTTAGAAGATGAAGTTCCCTCCTATTATTATATGGTAATCCTTCAGGTTTGATGAAGATGCAATCAGAGGTGGGTTCCTCCCGGTTCGCACCAGTTCGCCTGAACCGGTAGCGACCCGCTGGTGACGTCACGGAACCGGTTCTGTCGGTGCCGGTCCGTGGGCGCTGCCATCTTTTTTTTTTTTTTTGGATTTATTTATTTTATTTGGGGGGGGATTTTTCCCCAGGTTTTTTTCCTTCTGCACATGTGCAGAAGCCAAGTTTCCGGCACTGCGCATGCGTCACCATCTTGTTTTTGGCTTTTGGGGGGGGGAATTTTCAGATTTTTCGGCACTGCGTGTGCACGCGCAAAGCACGCACACGCCCATGAGGCGTGACCACGCGGCACGGGAGGAAGCGAACCGGCAGCGAGGTAAGTTAGAACCCACCCCTGGATGCGATGTTGTGTCGATGAAGATTCTCATTCATCCAGGTAGAGTTGTCTGAAGGTTGACAACATATGTCTTCATCGACATACTGCAACACACTTTGGGGAGGAAACCCCTGAGTTTGGTATAGCAGGACTTGGTACATTCCAATGACTCTCTGCTTAACTGACTTCATCTGACTGATAAAGCTGCTTGGATAAGCAGTGAAACATCTCAAACTAACAACAAAACTTAGTCCAGTTGCAATGATTCAACTTTCAGACATACTGTTGTGCAATTCATCTGTGGATGCAGAGTTGGCTCTGAAGTCCCAATCTGGAAGTGCAGAGTGAGGGCATCTGAAGTCCAATGTTGTAATAACTGTGGGTGTTACTCTGTGATACCACTCATGGTGGGTTTGTTTGTTTGTTTTTGTTTTGGTTTGGTTTTTGGCAATGCCTATCTTCAAAACCAGTGAAAACTTCATAGCACAGGGTTGCCAGCTGATTCCGTCAGCTGAACCTTCTGTATGGCCAAAATAATCTAGTTTTGTCCTAACCTCTTTTTCTTCTATACAATTCACCCTATTTATGTTCTCCAAACAAGCAGGTTGTAGGTAGAGAGCACTTGCTCCTGATCTACAAAGCAGATCTACGGTCTGCTTTGTACCCAAAAGAGACTATTGCAATGGGGAACCAAATTTCTTCATTCATTCCATCGTCCACCAGCCTCTCTCATGAGTCCAAAGCACATCAGTACATTTTGCTGAAGGCGAGTTCAGCTGTCTATAGTTTTCTTATTTTATCCTAATCAATATTGTTATTTGCCAACTGAAATCCAAATAAAAGTGTAGATGCTGGTAACATCAATCTGGGAGACAGGCAGCTCTTCAAACAAGGTGATAATCATAGCAGCTGGAGAATTTTGTACACAATTTTCAGATAAAGAAACATTGCTAATTCTGGCTAAGAAATACATTGTAATACTCTAATGAGGATATTGTTACTGCTGGGAAGAATGGCTAATTATATTATGGAACTATGCTTTGATGTCCAATAGATTCATATTCGAAAAGTAAATCTGATGTAGGATCAATTCTGACTAAAAGCCTTTCTAGGACTATAATTTTTGGCATGAATTTGAACCACATCTCAATTTTATTCTTTTTTTTTAATGTTTAGACTTTACATTTCAGCTTCATAATATATTAGACTCTTAGTGTTAAGTGAGTGATTTATACTGTATTAAAAAACATTTGTAAGAAAAGGAGTGGCAGAACCTGGGAGGGGAGTCAAAAGAGGGATCAGCCTAGAGTCTCTACGTAGCCACAAGAGAACAAATTCCAACCTCCCTTGAATTTCCATTGACCTTTATTTAATTCCTAGCAGATGCTGTTAGTTGAGAAGATTCCTGTGCATAGGCATGAATAACATCAGTTTAATTGGACTTTCACATGTGGATCTGATCTTTCATGCCTGACTTTATTTTAGTTTATACCTTAATAAAGACTTTTTTGATTCTTCTCTAAAAAGTGATACAACAGAAATTATAGCTTTACAGTTTGTCTGGACAAACTGTTACTTCCACGACATTTCAGACCCCATGTTTATTTCCTTGTAGTTTATTAATTGTATTTTATTCTTTTATTCTTTTCTACATGTTTTATCTTTACATCCCTTTCTAAAACGTTCAGTAAAACAAAAAAATCAAGTTATTAGATAAAATGCATCCATTTCAGTGGTGAAATCCAAAATTTTTTTACTACCGGTTCTGTGGGCGTGGCTTGGTGGGTGGGGTTGGTGGTCGTGGCAGGGGAAGAATATTGAAAAATATCCATTCCCTCCCCATTCCTGGGGGAAGGATATTGAAAAATCTTCATTCCCATCCCATTCTGGGGCCAGCCAGAGGTGGTATGTGCCGGTTCTCCGAACTACTCAAAATTTCCGCTACCGGTTCTCCAGAACCTGTCAGAACCTGCTGGATTTCACCCCTGATCCATTTTCACCTACACCCAATGGCACTGCCGGATCTTAGACAACTGTGGAATGGGATTGTGGGAAAGTCTTGGAAAATGGATGTTAGAAGGCAAAGCTCCTCAACTTAAAACCATTCAAAGTTACAACGGCACTAAAAAATGCGACTTATGACTGATCCTTGCACTTATGACTGTCGCAGCATGGTCACATGATCAAAATTTGGACACTTGGCAACCTGCATGTATTTATGACAATTTCAGCACCTCAGGGTCAGATAATCACCGTTTGCGACCTTCCCAGCCAGTTTTTGACGAGCAAAGTCACGGGGTCAAGCTTAACAACAGTATGATTCACTTAACAACTGCTGTGATTTGCTTAACAACCATGGCAAAGAAGGTTGTAAATTCCGGCATGACTCACTCAACAACTGCCTTACTTAGCAATGCGAATTCTGGTCCCAATTCTGGTCATAAGCTGAGGACTCCTGGTACGCAACAGAAGAATCTTTGAATCTGTCATCTTTCCGAATGAAAGAAACCCAACTGTTGGTCCTCAGAGAATATATAACTCTATAAGTCCTTCCACAGACAGCAGGAAACATATGTGAGCTGCACTGTGAGTTCCTGGTGCTAACTGCAATGATAATTTTTTTTTGTGTCATTCAAGAAGTATAAAACCAATTCAGAGCTGTTTCTGATGGAACCGGGGCCAGTGACTGGGAGGCTGCAAGACAAGGATCTGTGTCTGATCATTGGATCACAAAAATAACTGGTACAATTTTAGAAAGTTAATGGAGGATTGTAGGAAGGAACGCCAATCTCAGATTTGGTTTGCTTCCTGCAAGACTGTAAACAGCTTGTTGTTGTTGTTGTTAGTTGCGAAGTCGTGTCCGACCCATCGCGACCCCATGGACAATGTTCCTCCAGGCCTTCCTGTCCTCTACCATCATACCTTTTTGCCTTTTGGTACTGTCCATGGGGTTTTCATGGCAAAGATACTGGAGTGGGTTGCCATTTCCTTCTCCAGTAAATCACGTTTTGTCAGAGCTCTCTGCTATGACCTGTCCGTCTTGGGTGGCCCTGCACGGCATAGTTCGAGGCTTCATTGAGCTACGCAAGCCCCTTCGCCACAACAAGGCAGTGATCCATGAAGCTAGAGAGCATTAAAAGTAAGTTTTGAGTATAGTCACAGATTCAGATTTAAAAGTCTTAGGTAAGTTCCAGAAACACTGCCTGCTTACAAGTATCAATGTAAAAGTCTATGGAGATTCTCAGTCTTCCAGGTCATGGTTGTCCCAAAGGTGCTTTTTTCAGGAGGCAACTGGACTTCCTTGTTTTTTCTCTGAAGACGTTTCGCTTCTCATCCAAGAAGCTTCAAGTGCAAATGGTTCCTGTAATCTGCAATTTTTGAAAAAAAAAAGGGATGAACCCCCTTTGAATGGTGTGGGAGTAGGAAGGATTTTCCAGAAAAATTGCAGATTACAGGAGCCATTTGCACTTCAGTTTGAGATGCAGACAACACAGACTCACCCCCAGCAGCCTGTGCCTGTCTTCAACAGGGAAGGGACACAGGGCAGAAAACATTCTGCAGCCAAGAAGACTCCACACACCCATTTGCATTACTCAGGTGACCCTGAGGACACAGACAAACCTCCAAGTGGCCTCAAGGACTCTCTTTTAAAAATGCAAATGACCAGCTGTCTGCAAGGAATATAAATCCTTCCATTCCCAACCACCCAGTCAGCTGAAGAAGCTTCTTGGATGAGAAGCAAAACGTCTTCAAAGAAAAAACCAGAAAGTCCAGTTGCCTCCTGAAAAAAAGCACTTTTGGAACTATCAATGTAAAAAGAAAGCTGGAATGGTGATCCTGAGTGGTCAACCCATCTGCATAAAATATCATCTGAACATGTTACCCAAAAGAGCATTAAAAAAAACACTTACATCTAAATACGTCGTTTATAAACCAGGGAAATGCATATAAAATAACAGTCAGGGAAATTTGCATTCTAAAAACCACATACATTAGGCAATATTCAAACAGTAGGCAAAAATTTCATATGTTTGGGGAAGTTGCTAAAATAGGCAAAGAGTTTTTGGTTTTTTAGAGGGGTGGGGGGTTGGAAGATATTCCTTTGATTAAAAATCCATTTTGAAATAGACAAATTGGAAGACTGCCCATTCTAGCACAGATTTGTCATGCAAAGCAGATTTATTTTTATTTAAACAGCCTTAGTCAAGAGCTCGAATTTGTGACCAGGAACTTCTGAATGAGACTTTGGGGAGAAAATACCTTCCCCGAGAGCACATTCTGTTCTGAGGAGAAATGGAATCCAGACAACACTGCCTGTAATTTGAGACTCTGCCGTATTTTACTATGATTGCTTCTATCTTTCAAAGGAAACATAGAAAGATACAGTATTAAGAAAAGACAGAATAGCTGCCCAGTTCCTTCTGACTTATTATCTGTTTGTAAGCACACCGATGCTTCGAATGTTACAAACATTTGTTGAGAAAGAAAAATGACAGTCACTGTTTTTTTCCTCCCCCAGTTTCCTTTGCACATTTTTAAAAGCTAGTTATTTGGCATTTGGAAACTTGATTCATTATGATCTATTTTCAGCTTTCTATGGAAAACAGACTGATGTGGAGACCCCAAGAGATTTCAGTTTGTGGGCTCCTTGGGGCTCCCTGAGTTGATGGTTTCATTACCAAACTAGGTAATATCATCATGGCACCCCACAGTTCAACCTTGAGGTGCAAATCTTCTCTTCCGTCAGATTTCAATTTCTGTTTGGGATACTGTCATCCAAGCAGTTTGCTATAAATATGGAGCAGGAAGTCCCTTTCATTGTTGTTTCGTGCAGGGCATAGGTCTGATCTTATGCTGAAGTGGAAATGTTGAATCAGCATTAATTGGTTAGACCCCTTTAGGCTGCCATTCATTTGACCGAACAAAAAGCACCATGGTACATTAATGGTATTGATATCTACAGAGAAGAGCAACAAGGATGATTAGAAAACTGGAGGCTAAAACATATGAAGTACGGTTTCAGGAACTGGTTACGTCTAGTTTAATGAAAAGAAGGACCAGGGGTGACATGATAGCAGTGTTCCGATATCTAAGGGGCTGCCACAAACAAGAGGGAGTCAAGCTATTCTTCAAAGCACATGAAGACAGGACAGGAAGAAATGGATGGAAACTAACCTAGAACCAAGGAGAAATTTTCTAACAATTAGAACAATTAATCAGTGAAACAACTTGCCTCCAAAAATTGAAGGTGCTCCAACACTGGAGGTTTTTAAGAAGAGATTGGACAACCATTTGTCTGAAATTGTATAGGGTTTCATGCCTGAGCAGGGGGTCAGACTAGAAGACCTCCAAGATTCCTTCCAACTCTGTTATTCAGTTGTTGGCTTGTTTCTCCATGCTAAGGGTCAGTTATTCCTTTTAGGTTCCTTAAAATAATGCAGATCCAGGATATTCAAAGGGTTGTCTTCCACCATGTTGATTCCATATGGCTCACTTCTATGTGGCCCAACAGCTGAGAAGTCTTCCCAGACATTTTTGTCACTGGCTGTTTTGTAATTAGTGGGAACACATTAGTGTTTTCCTTATGGCCACCCTCAAAATATAGCAATCCTTTTCCTGAATGTTTTTTTCCTCATAATTTTTCATTTAAGAAGCATTTGGCTTCTGTTCTGTTTGGGGGTGGTGCTGTCTTTATAACAGCCCCCTTGGAATTTTAATGAAGCGCTGCTGTTATATTTTATTAGTTGGATTTATTTCATTATACTTCAATTAACTCCACTGATTTTAAAGATCATAATTCATTTTGAGTACTCTTTGTGGCAGGGAAAGATAGGCCAAAATTCCAAACAAATGTCCAGCTATCTATTTTGTTGCTGATTGAATTCCTCAAGAGAATTGACAACCCACACATGGTAAAATTCCTCGTGCGTTTATATCAAAGAGACAACTGCCTTTCCAGGTGGCTCAGGATGGCCCATTGCTTGATTTTAAAGCAATTACACATTATCACCGATCAATATTTTAAAGATAAACAGAAATTAAATCCCAACATCACAAGCCATATGGCTATAGCCAATTGAGGTGCACACAGTGGCAGGCTTCCAAGTTCTTGTGCAAAACTCTTGTTAAAAGGCCGCTTGTAATTGTTTAAAGCTCAGGAAAAAGAAACTCAAGTGTGACTCATCTACTGGAAGCCATGCTGTAGCACCCTAAAACCACTGTCTCTGAGTAATTTAAGCTTGTGTATAGATAGTCCTTGACGTACGACCACAATTGAACCCAAAATTTCTGTGGCTAAGGGAAACATTTGTTAAATGAATTTTGCCTCATGTTACGAACTTTCTTGCCACAGTTGTTAAGGGATTCACTGCAGTTGTTAAGTTAGCAACATGGTTGTTAAGTGAACCTAGCTTCCCCACTGACTTTGCTTGTCAGGAGGTCGCAAAAGGGGATCAGATGACCCTGGGAAACTGCAACCATCATAAATATGAGTCAGCTGCCAAGCATCTGAATTTTGATCACATGGCCATGGGGATGCCGCAATGGTCGTAAGTGTGAAAAATGGTAGTATTTGATTGTTGGAGGCAGCACTATAATTGTATAGATATATACCTAAAATGATTAGACTTGTAGAAGTATTAACATAGAAGAGAATTAATGTCATTATTATTAATATAAATGTTGGAAGTGTAGGGAGATGAGTTGCTCGGATGTGACTCCTAAATTATATTTGAATGGATGCACTCTGGAGAGAAATGAGAGGAAGGAAGAAGGGGACGAGGAGAGGAGAAGGGGAAGAATGGGGAAGGAAGGAGATAGGGAGGTTAGAAGGGAGAAGGAGAAGGAGAAGAAAGGGGTGAGGAGAAGTTGAGAAAGGGGAGGAGAAGGAGAGAGGAAAGAAGAAGAGGGAAGTAGGGAAGAGAGGGGAGAGATAGAGAAAGAAGGTAGAGAAAAGGGAGGGAGGTAGAGAGGAAGAGGGGAATGTTGTTATATGGTGCGGGGGAAACAGACGAGCAACCCTACAATTTTATATGTATGTATATTACTATGTTTATTTGTTAGATAATAATGTAAAAGCAATGTATGTTAATACTGCATAAGATGCTATGGTATATTTGTTGATATGTATGTGGGAGAGTTAAAAAATAAAAAACTTTTTTTTAAAAAAAAGTGTGAAAAATGGTCACAAGTCGCTTTTTTCAGTGTAACTTTGAATGGTCAGTAAATGAACTGTGGTAAGTCAAGGACTACCTGTATTCAACCGTTCCGTGTTGAGCCGTATATTAAGTTAATCGTGTTATACAATATCCCATGAACTCTTTGGCATTAGAGTAATGTGTGTTTTATATCTGATTAGGACCAGAATGGAGAAGAATAAACTCCCCCTCCCTGAACTATATTCATGGAGACATCTGGGATCACGATGGTGCCTTTTTTTAAGGAAGTGTCATATTCAGCCCCTCCTCTTTCAAATTTCACACTACACAAATGCCAGTCAGCCAAACTGGGTCAACTACTGTGGATTCAGTTACTGTATGGAAGATGCTTGACGCTCTCACCTATTCATATGCACAATGGAGCATTAGCCCCTGATGAATGGGGCTCCTATCCCTCAATGAGCCCAATCGTCTTAAATAGCTTGGTTAACTATAGACAGGATGAGAGAAACTCAAGAGGGAAAAAGATGATGCCACCTCTGGCCCTCCCTTGCTCTGTCAGCAAATAAAGGTTTTTTTAAAGATTCCCATGGCTGTCAATCTGGCTTCCATTCCGGAGCGGCGGTTTAGGGTTTCACTAATAAATCAAAATTAATTCCTTTGCTATTTTTCTTCTTCTTTGTATTATAGTTGAACTCCCCTTTCCTACATTTTAATGGGCTCGTACTGAAAGCAGGTGAGGTGAAGGGATGGTCTTTTTTACCTGGCTAACAAGCTCCTATTACTGTTAATGGACATCCTAACAATCTGGAGAACAAAGGTGGAGAGCTGTGCATATCACTATACGGGGAAGGAGCAGACCATCTGCAAATTGAAACATGAAATTTGCTTTGCATTCTCACATTTGGAAGGGGTTCTCTAAATGCATCTGGGAAAAAGCCCCAAGCATCAGGCAGTGCTTAAAAAAAGAGAGAGAGAGAGAGAGAGAGGACAGGAAAGATGCCAGTGGATTTAACTACCCAGAATCAAATGCACACAGAAGACATATCAATGAACAAAGGGTTGACATGATTGATAAGACTATGAAGTAAATTAAACTGTAAGATGCAGAAATGAAAGATGGGCCTAAGATGAAGGAGCCTAGCAATCTTATAAGGAGAAGCAAACAGGAAATAAAAGAAAACTGACCTCAGATAAAGAGAAAGTGGGCTTTTGAAGGCACGCTAGAGGGTATCTCTAGAACAGAAACAGATATCTAAAGAAAATAGCTGTTTTGCATCGGAGATGTCATGTCTCTCTGCTTCTGCTACGAATAAGTTTACATCTTTGAATTGGTAAAATAATCTAAAATTCCACACACAGCAATAGCAGACCATCAAAATTATGTTTGTAACAGTGCAGCGAATGTGACTATTTGGCTAACAGAAGATCAGAGTTTTGCAAAATATTTTTTAAAAAGACCTTATCCTATCAGTGTCTCAGTTGCAGATGACAGAAACAAGCATACCTTTAACAAGGTGTTTGAATTAGGTACCAGGAGGGAAGGGAATTGGTAGGGATGCATTTGTGTTGGGTTAAGCCCAAGGAGAAAAGAAAGTTCTCGGGGGCTCACAACAAAGAGCTTGCTAGTAGACATCGTTAGACAGGTAATTAGCGGTGATAATTAGCACTTAAAGTCTTTAAGAACCAGAATCAGCCACTCATTGCAAGCTTAATGGCATAACAATGGATTGAGAATCTATGCTTTCACTGATGAAAGTCAGACTTCTAAAAAGAGAAGCAACTCGTGGTCTTTCTAGAGCTTGGTTCTAACTCTAAGGAAGCCATGGCTTAATGGGATAGCTCTTACTTAGTAACTGCCAAAGATTCCATATTTCATCATCGTGATGAAACCCTTCTGTATGCATCCCTAAAGACTCACTGCAAGACATGGCCAGAACTCTAGAAAATCCAGACTAGGTGGACCAATGATGCAAATTAATGCAGGGTGACCTCCCATGTTCACAAACTGATATAGATTCCACAGAATAAATAGTGAAAGTATGCTGTTGAGAAGGTTCTGCCACTAATTTCAAGGCACATGTGGACTTTAACCCTATACTTGATCATTGCGGTCAATATTGGTGGAAGAGAGACAGATCAGAGATACATTTAAATTAGGAAGGGTTTTTCAGAAGCCACATTTGGCTACATGGCCTAGTTTAGTGGTGGTGTATGAATAGAACAATCTACACCTTCAGCTATAATGAGCTGCTCTTCAGCCTAACAGGTAGCCTGGGTAACATCATTATCAGCAGGTGGATTATCAGATAATAGAGGCTGTGCCAACATCTTCTGGAACTCTTAATTAATATAGCTGTTGCTTTTATAGATTAAATTTCAGGTGTGTTTGCCAGTTTGCATTCTTCCTCTCATCACCCTCTTCCACTCTTTCCCATACACATAAATCATTTCAATAAAAAAAGTAAGCATTAATAACATTTAAAAAATTAAAGCAAAGTATTTCTCAAAAACTGAGGTACCATGGAGAAACACTCTCAGACAATGTGTTGCTCATCCAGTGATAAAGAAGAACTCGTATGCATGAACCAACTTCAAGTACATTTCATGTTATTCATTGATGCATTGGAAATTTATTTTAAAGTGACTTGCTGTAACACAACTACCATAGCACAAAATCATTGCAAAATCATAGCAAAACCAAAACACAAGTAAAACTTCCTTAAACCAAGTTAAAAAGCAACATTGAGATCCATCAAAACCTGATGTACGGTCTCTCTAAATATTTGGTAACTCTGGAATTTACCAGGCAACTGTTAGGGGAGGAGTTATTAATAGTCAAATTGAATCCAGACAATGAAGAAGTTGGGAACTTGATTCATATAAGTAGATAATAATCAAATGTAAATATGTCAAACATGTGTGAACTAAACCTTAGAAGTGACAGTAGAACTTACTTGTACAGTAGAGCATAGACCAGGGGTGGGTTCCACTTACCTTCCCTACCGGTTCGCATCGCGACGGAAGTGCGCGGAAGTCCCCATCACATCGCACAAAAGACCTGGAAATGACCCTCTGCGCATGCGCAGAAGCCTTTGCGCATGCGCAGAGGGTTTTTTTGCAAGCCGCGGCGACTGGAGGACCGGTTCGGGAGCGTGGACCGCCGGTTATCGCTGCCGGTTCTGCAAGCAGCGGTAAATTTCTGCTACTGGTTCTAATGAACCAGTCCGAACCGGCAGCAACCCACCACTGGCATAGACATACTACGTATATTATACTGAAACTGTACTTTAACTGCTTTGAGAAGGGGAGAAAGGCTGAAATGATATATTTATTAAAAATAAAACACAACAGTTCAATTTCAAGACGTTTTTCAAGAGATCATTTTTAACCATGAGGACAAGCTCCTTCATTTTGAGGTGAGGGAGCACTCTCATCCCTCGAGAAACCAGTTATAATTCTGTGATTTATCCTTGATTAATCTCTGCTCACATTTTTCAGCAAGAGTACCATTTTCCCAACAAACAAACTCCATCAATGTTTTAGTACAGATCATGACAGCCATTCGTGGCAATAATTTAATGGATATACCAATGAGCTCCGTTCCCATTCTCAGCCTACCCATGGTTCTTCATGCAGAGGCTTACTGCAGAATTTCTGAGGGAAGCACTGAGATCAGCAGCTATTAAGGTAACCATGTTTTTTTTTTGACAAAACAGTACCTCTGCCTCCCATTTAACTTTGTGGACAAACAGAAGAGTTTCCATATCATTCAAAACAAACAGCAGAGCATTTTGATGTTTCCCTGCAAAAGCGTATGAAACTGGCACCCATCCCATCAATATTCTGTATATCTATATTACAGCCCATCTCCAAAAATAACCAAAAGTTCTTATGTCCAAACTGCAGTCTACATTCTTGGCATCTGATGAGGCTTAAGGAAATGGGAAAATGAACGGTACAATGCTTAACAAACTGCAGAGCCTATGTAACTTAGCATGTGGCTTGCATACAGTACAAGCCACATACTACGTTAGTCATACATACTAACAATCTGCGGCAATGTAAAAGTGCCTGCTGAAAAGGTAGAGCTGTGCTTGAAAACATGAGGAGATTTGGGGACACTTGAAGAAAGATCCCCTGGAGACATTAGACCAAATCAATCTACCTGCAGCTCTGCAGAACTGCAGCAAACAAAACGAATATTAGCAGTATAGGATGCAAACATACACCGTAAATCAAAGGTAATGTTAGTCATGTTTACGCTGTAATGGAAATGCTGATACAATCCTAACGGAGATGCCTGCACGAGAAGGTGATGTACATTTCAGCTGTGTGTGCAAAAACTGAATTAGGGTACCCAAGAAGGCACTCACAACCAGTTGCTCACAAAGAGGTTAAAAACAAACAACTCTGAATCAGGCTGAATGACTTAATACGCACTACGCTGACTCAAACTCAAAGAGAATGAAATCTTTATTCCAGCTCGGCGTTTGTTCTTTACATTTCAAAAACTGAAGGAAAGCAATCAAATCCATGGAGTTTTCTTCTTCAATGAGTTCTATTACAAAAACTCGGTTGGTTCAGGATTTATTGATCAGGATCAAGAATGAACTTCACAAACTCATACCAATGAGCCAACTGGTTGTAAAACCATATAAAATCATTGTGGCTCAGAATTTATCAGATTTTCCCCTTAGGCTGTGTTCCCGGTTAACTTTTTCACTTCCAGCTAGTTGCCCTCACCAGTAATAACATATCTTCTACAAAGAATATGTACATGGAACCATTGAGGTTCCTTGGATAATGACCACAGGATGATACCCTTTCAGGTTTTCTTAGCCATGGGGACATAGACATTTCAGAGGTGAGAGGAACAACATCCAAAGGGCTATATTTTATTCTTTAAAGGTTTAATTTCCTAAATGGAAAGCATATTTTAAACACAACCATTTTGATAACTTTGTATACCTCGTTAGGAGTTCTACAGCATTACTACCTACCCAAGGAAAGGATTCATATCTTTGGCATGCATATCTGGCTCATATTTAGAAGAAAAAAATCACAGGATGTCCTGAAGCAGTGAGCTGGCCAGATGTGTACAGTATTTGCTCTTTGCATGAGATACCCAGTACAGTTGCACAACTACCAAGCTTCCTGTAACTAGAGGATTTATTGAATTTTCTGTACCTTCACGTTGGTGTTGACTCCTGGCAATTGCCAGCAATAGTCCCTGCAGTTTTCTTGGATGCATTTTAGGAAGTGGTTTGCCCTCCTGCCTAGGGCTGAGAGAGAAGGATTGACCTCAAGTCACCCAACAGGCTTTGTAACCAAGGAGCTGCTGACACAGTTCTACATAGGAATTATTGAGTCTGTCATCTGCACCTCTATAACTGTCTGGTTTGGTTCTGCAACCCAACAAGACAGACACAGACTTCAGAGAATAATTAGAACTGCAGAAAAAACAATTGCTACCAACCTGCCTTCCATTGAGGACCTGTATACTGCACGAGTCAAAAAGAGGGCTGCG